>JADMLD010000253.1:25000-251457 GCA_017589585.1 Phylloscopus whistleri | reverse complement strand
AACCCTTTGCTCCCACCCCATCCCAGGGCTGAGCCCCCCACCCTTTAATTACCCTACAAAAATCAATTATTCCTTTTCCTCTCAGCTGCACCGGGGACTCTTGCTCTCCCAGCTTCTCCCAGTAAAATTTTGCCACTCCTATCGAATTTGCTCACAAAGGAGAGCCGGGGCTGCAGATTATCCCATATTTTATATTATTCCCATATTTTCCAGCATGTAAACCCACTCTGATCCCGATAAGAGGCCTCACACAAAAGATCAAAGGCAGCCAGACTCTCATGGAGAGGAGGGGTTTGCTTATTTTATTTTTTTTTATTTTATTTTATTTTATTTTATTTTATTTTATTTTATTTTATTTTATTTTTTTCTCCTTTTTTATTTCATTCTAAGTTTGCGGTCCAGAAGGAGAAGCTGCACTCCTGCCCAGGAATGCAGATTAAAATAATTACCCACAGCTGGTTTCATTAGCCAAGAGGGGGGGAATAAAAATAAAAATAAAAATAAAAATAAAAATAAAAATAAAAATAAAAATAAAAATAAAAATAAAAATAAAAATAAAAATAAACAATAAAAATAAATAAAAATGAGCACCAGGGATTTGGGGGACCCCAAACTGTCCAGCTGCTGGTGGCAGGGACAGGGACAGGGACAGGAGTGTCCCAGCACAGCCCAGGGATGGGACAAGCACAGGTGACAAGAGAAATCCAAAATAAATAATAATCCAAGGAGTATGAGGGAGCTGCTTCTTCCTCCCGGTCGCTGGTGGATACTCCTGGTTGGAAGCAGTGCAGGGATTGGGGTTGGGGTTGGGATTGCTGGCGGTGGATGGGGCAGGGATGGACCTGGGCGTGTCCAAACTTGCAAAATCCTGGGAATCTCCACCGAAATCCCGTGTTTAGCACGCTGAGGACACGACAAACCTGGGACCAGGCTCAGATCCCACAGCCCCATTCTCACCTCCTGCCCGTGGTGATGCTGACAGCACTGGCTGAGGGTCGGGATCAGGACTGGGATCAGGATTGGGATGAGAATGAGGATCAGGATTAGGATTGGGATGAGAATGAGGATCAAGACTGGGATGAGAATCAGGATTGGGATGAGGATCGGGACAAGGATGAAGATCAGGATCAGGATGAGGATGAAGATCAGGATCAGGATCGGGATCAGGATGAGGATCAGGATCAGGATTGGGATCAGGATGAGGATCAGGATTGGGATGAGGATCTGGATCAGGATCTGGATCTGGATGAGGATGAAGATCAGGATGAGGATTAGGATCAGGATGAGGACAAGGATTGGGATGAGGATCAGGATTGGGATGAGAATGAGGATCAGGATTGGGATGAGGATCAGGATCAGGACGAGGATGAAGATCAGGATTGGGATGTTGATGAAGATCAGGATCAGGATCAGGATGAGGACAAAGATCGGGACGAGGATCAGGATCAGGACGAGGATGAAGATCAGGATGAGGATCAGGATCAGGATCAGGATGAGGACAAGGATTGGGATGAGAATGAGGAGCAGGATTGGGATGAGGATCAGGATCAGGACGAGGATGAAGATCAGGATCAGGACGAGGACAAAGATCGGGATGAGGATCAGGATTGGGATGAGGACCTGGACCATGATCAGGACAAGGATCAGGACCAGGACGAGGATGAAGATCAGGATGAGGATCCAGGATTAGGATCAGGATCAGCCCGGGAGTGCAGCACCCCCTTCCCACCCGAGCTGCAGCCCCATCAACACAGATGGCAAAATCTAAATGTTATGATAAGGTATTTCTCCCAAATTTCCATCTTAATAGAATTACGAGCCTGTAATTACCCTACAAGCCTGAAAACCTGCCGGAATCCCAATTAGGAATCTGAGGACATAATTGGCCCCTAATTAGAAAGATTTGTCAAATGAGCACAATTTTCTCACCTCTTTTTTTTTTTATTATTATTCTCCCCCCTTTTCTTTTCCTCCTCTTTTTCCCCCTGGTGAAAATACAGATATTTTCCTTCCCCCATAAACACGGGGCTGCAATCCCAGCTGCACATCCCGTTCCTCCAGGCTTTTGGGAAGCACAGGCTCTGCAGCAGGTGTTGGGCCACTTTTATTTATTTTTTTAATTCCCTGGAAAACTGCACAGTTAAAAAAAAAAGATAAAAAAATACATAAAGAAGAAACAGAGAGGGAGAGACCTGAAAAACTCCAGGCTTGCTCCCCTGTGAGGACGGGCACCGTGGGCTGGCTGGGGTGGGGAGGGAGATGCTGGAGCAGATTTTGGGGATGGGATAGAGGTGGATAAAGAGAGCATCACCCCACAGCTGCCATTCCCAGTGGGTTTGGGGGCAGCAGGGACTGGGATGGAGCAGCCCCGGGTCCCTCGTGGCAGCGGCACAGCTGGGCCTGGGTAATTCCTGTCCCCAAATCCAGGTTTTGGGGTTAAACGGCAGCAAAGCCAGGGTGCCCAGGCAGGTGAGAGCACCCAGACACCCCAGGGTGCCCACTGTGGGGTGGGACTGACCCTCACCCCTGCACAGAAGTGGCCAAAGTGGCCTGAGGGGGTTTGGGGTCATCCTGAAGGAGCTGGAACGGGGATGGCACCAGGGGGAGGATTTTACACCACCAACAACCCCAAGGAGTGCTCCCATTCCTCTCCACAGGTGTGCCTGCACCCCAGCCCTGCCCCAAATCCCACCTGGAGCCCCAAATCCCACCTGGAGCCCCCCACCACCCCCGTGCCACGTGCTGGCAGCACAACCTCTCATCCTCCTCCTCCCAACCAGAGCCTCTTTAGTTAAAAGCGACAACAGGAGGGGATGGAGGGGGGAGGCATAGGGGGAAGCCTGGTTTTCCTAATTAACAATTAGCACCGAGCGCGCTGCTAATTATGTGGTTCCGTGTAATTAAGAAGCTAATTAGTGCGGTGTCAATTAAGATTTAATTAGTACCCTTGTCAAAAATACTTGAAAGCGCCGTTTGTACGCCAGCACTTCCAACGTTTCGACGGTCGCGATCCCGGCGGCGGCGGCTGCCCGAGCCTGGGAACGGCAATCGCGACTTTATCGCGGATCTCGTCCCTTCAAACCCGCCAGGTGTGTCCTGTCAGACACCTGGGCTGATCCTGCGGGGGCCAGAGAGAAAATCCACTCCGTGCACGCACGGGGATAAACAGAAAAGGAGCCGATAATTGATTGCCAATTAGATAAACTTGATTAAAGTGAGGAGCCAAAGAGCACAAGTCTCAGCTCGTGCTCCACGCTCAGCTTTGGGAGTTTTCCCCAAAATTTCCCATTTTTGTAACTTTTTTGTTACACACAACCCCTTAGTCCCTCCCCAGTTGGAGTTTTCACCACAATTTCCCATTTTTTTAACTTTTTGGTTACACACACCCCTTGGTCCCTCTCCAGTCCACGTTTTCCCCACAGTTTCCCATTTTTATAACTTTTTGGTTACACACCCCCTTGGTCCCTCCCCAGTTGGAGTTTTCCCCACAATTTCCCATTTTTGTAACTTTTTGGTTACACACTCCCCTTAGTCCCTCCCCAGTTGGAGTTTTCACCACAATTTCCCATTTTTGTAACTTTTTGGCTACACACTCTCCCCTTGGTCCCTCCCCAGTCCATATTTTCCTCACAATTTCCCATTTCTGTAACTTTTTTGTTACACACAACCCCTTAGTCCCTCCCCAGTCAGAGTTTTCCCTACAATTTCCCATTTTTACAACTTTTTGGTTACACACTCTCCCCTTGGTCCCTCCCCAGTCCATATTTTCCTCACAATTTCCCATTTTTATAACTTTTTGGTTACATACAACCTCTTGGTCCCTCCCCAGTTGGAGCTTTCCCTACAATTTCCCATTTTTACAACTTTTTGGTTACACACATCCCCTTGGTCCCTCCCCAGTCCATGTTCTCCCAAATTTGGTCGCAGTTGGGCCTTCCAATTCCAGGAGTCTGGGGTCTCCTGCCCTCTCAGGGTGGTCGGTGGATGAAGTCTCTCCTCTTCCTCGCAGCACGTCCCTGGGGACCTTCCACCGTGGTCACCATGGTTTCACCAAATCTCTCATTTCTCCCTTTCTCCACTTCTTAGGACGCAAAACATCCTGAACTAAGGCCAGGCTGTCTGTGACTCCTTTGTTCCTGCACCTTACAGTTATTGCTTAACATCTTCTACATATCAATTAACCACAGCATTTAACACAAATTACCTAAATCATTAACATCACCCTTAGAATCCTTCCTGTGGCTTCCAAAGGTGACAAATCTGTGTTGTCCCAGCCTGGGGAGGAGTGGAGCAGCTGGATACACCACGTGTCCCCACGGGGACACCTCGGGGGTGGCTCCAGCCTGAAGCTGCTGCTCCCCCGAGCTCCGGGCACGAAGGTGGGACAAGAAAGTTCCCAAATATCCTGGGGAACCCACGGGTGAGAAGGGAGGATGGGAATAACAACCACCCCAACCCCAGAGCAGTGCAGGGGAAAGCCTCCCCTGGCCTCTGCTCCTGGGGATCCCACAGGAATTCCTCGCGTCGGGAACGGCGTGGGCTGGGGCAGGAGGGGGAAAGGAAAAAGAAATCCAGGGAGCACAGAGGATGTCCATGACGGGCTGGGATTGTTTTTCCCCATTTTCCCTTTTTTCTCCCTTGCCTTGGATGGAGCTGCTCATCCTAAACAGCCAAAACCATCACACCTGGAGCCAAACCTGGCCAAGCCACTGCTCTGGAGTCACAAAAACGGGGGAACAAGGAGTCTGGAGACCACAGATGTGGCCCAGGAGGGACTGAGAATTGTTCTCCCCTCTCCCTTCTCTCTCTCTCCCCTGCCTTGCATGGAGCAGCTCATCCTCAAACAGCCACAACCATCACACCTTGATCCAAACCAGGCCAAGCCACAGCTCTGGAGTCACAAGGAGGGGACAAGGAGTCTGGAGAGCACAGAGGATGCCCAGGAGGGGCTGAGAATTGTTCTCCCCTCTCCCTTCTCTCTCTCTCCCCTATCTTGGATGGAGCAGCTCATCCTAAACAGCCACAACCACCACGCCTGGAGCCAAACCTGGCCAAGCCACCACTCTGGAGTCACAAAAACAGGGGAACAAGAAGTCCGGGGAGCACAGAGGATAACCCAGGAGGGGCTGAGATTTTTTTTTTTTTTTTTTTCCCGTTTTCCCTTTTTTTTTTTTCCCCTCCCCCCCTGCCTCGGCCGCGGCTGAGCCGCCGCTCTCCCACAACGGCTGCCAAAATAGAGCGAGACAGGGTATAATTACCGACACTTACTGTGGCCATTACACCACCAGCACGGGCTGCGCGGGGTGACACACGACCCGTCAACTCCTTATTCACGCCATTAAGGGGGCTCATTAGCATCTTCGCTCAGAAGCAAAATTACCCTCACTGCTCATTTCAAGATGTCATAAATTTTAATTTAGGACCCAAAGATAGCACAATGGGAGCGGAGCCGGCTCTCTCTCTCTCTTTCTCTCCCTCTCAGCCGCTGGCTGAGGGAGGTGGTGGGAGGGTGGTGGGGTTGGAGGGGGGGGAGGGGGGAAGGGGGATGAAAGGGTTGGTTTGATGAAGGATGGTGGGGTTCTGAGGGGAGATGGGGAAGGAGGGGAGAGGAGGTGAAGCCAAAGGCCTGGGAAGTTCTGTCTCCTCTTGGAAGCACTGGAGGAGGAGGGATGAGGGGTGAGGGGTGAACATTTCCTGGGAGGAGCAGGAGAGGAACAGGGGCGCTGCCCGAGGGTTGAGCCACCAGCACGGCCCCACACCCGGCCCTTCCACGGCCCCACAGCCCCACAGCCCCACAGCCCGGCCCTTCCACGGCCCCACAGCCCCACAGCCCGGCCCTTCCACGGCCCCACAGCCACACAGCCCCCACAGCCCGGGCTCTTCCACGGCCCCACAGCCCAGCCCTTCCACAGCCCCACAGCCCCACAGCCCGGCCCTTCCACAGCCCACAGCCCCACAGCCCGGCCCTTCCACGGCCCCACAGCCCCACAGCCCGGCCCTTCCACAGCCCCACAGCCCGGCCCTTCCACGGCCCCACAGCCCCACAGCCCGGCCCTTCCACGGCCCCACAGCCCAGCCCTTCCTTCCACGGCCCCGCAGCCCGGCCCTTCCACAGCCCCACAGCCCCACAGCCCGGCCCTTCCACGGCCCCACAGCCCAGTCCTTCCACAGCTCCACAGCCCCACAGCCCGGCCCATCCACAGCCCGGCCCTTCCACGGCCCCACAGCCCGGCCCTTCCACAGCCCCACAGCCCCACAACCCGGCCCTTCCACAGCCCCCTCCTGCTCAGCCCTGGAGGGCCCGAGGGCAGGGTGGGATTGTGGAAGGTGGGACGAGCCCAGGCCCCTTCAAACCCAAACAACCCAACGATTCCATCACCCAGGGCCGGGCCGGGCTGGATTTTTTGGGAGCAGGTGCATCCCAGAGGGACAGGAGCCCAGGGCTGTGATGATGCAGAGAGCAAATCCCTTCAGGAAGAGGCTCTTGGTGCCCGTGACACGTTCTGGTTCAGGGGGCAGGAGGCAGCCCTGGCCATCCCAATCCCATCTCGCTGCTCGGGATGTTCCCACTCCTGGGTGAGAGCAGCACTGGCAGCCTGGGGCACCCCCAAACCACAAACCACAAACCATCCAGCTTTGGATCCATCCCCCGTGCTGGGCTGGAGCTCAGCAGAAGGGTGGGAATGTGCTGGAATTCCCACCAAAAAAACCAAACCAAACCAACACCAAAAAAAAAACCCTCACAAAAAAAACAAAAAACAAAAACCCAAAAAAACCCAAACAACCACAAAAAAAAAAGGAACACAAAAAAAAAAAAAACAAACCAAACAAACGAACAAAAAAAACCCACCAAACCCCCCCCCAAAAAAACACCAACCAAAAAAAAAAAAAAAAACCAACCAAAAAAAGGAGTTGCTTTTTAGTGTCGAAGCAGCTCCTGGAACAGCACAGCAACTTCTGCAAAATCCTTTTCCAGCCCATCCCTCCTCCAGCCAAGCCCTGAGAACCTCCCTGGTGAGTTTTGGGGGGGCCCAGCCCATCCCAGCACACCCCATCTCGGTGGTGCTGCTTTAAAACCCCCACCCCAATCTCCCCCTCCCCTGCAAACTCTGCCAGCAGCAGAGCCAATTACAAACCCCTTAAACTTTCCCAGCTACCAGGCTGGTGATTAATGAGTTCAAACGTCCACATCTCTGAAAAACAGGGCGGGGAGGGAGGGGGGGAAAGAATTAGAAGCCCGAGCAGCTCCAATTACAGGCAGCCGAGGGACTCTGGCCCACTCCTGTGCCATAAGAACATATATCCAGAAAGGTTATGTTAATTTTTAATGTACAAGGGCCGTAATTAATTTCTGGGGCCGGCTGGATTAAGCAGAGAGTGTAAATTCCAGCCTGGGCTTGGGCTGCAGATAAACCAACACCGCTGAGGGCCGGGGCCTCAGGGCTCCCCGGGCTGGAGCAAAGCCAAGGCCACGGGGTTTGGTGGCTCCTGGGGGCTCTGTGTCCTCCCAGCTGGTCCCAACCCCCTCTGCCAGCCCTGGGCAGGGCGCTGGTGGCACCAGGGATGGAGCTGCCTTGGAGGTCGGCACCACATCGGGGCCTTGGGGATGCTGAAGCGTCCAGAGGTGCTTGGGAAAGGTGAAAATTCAGGAGAATCTCTCCAGGAGGAGGCTGGGAGGAGGGAAGGGTCTGAAAGGTGAAAACTCAGGAGAATCCCTCCAGAAAGAAGCTGAGAGGGAAGGGTGTGCACCTGGCAGACAGGGAAAGGTGAAAACTCAGGATGATCCCTCCAGAAGGGAGGGAAGGGTCTGCACCTGGCAGGCAGGGAAAGGTGAAAATTCAGGATAATCTCTCCAGAAGGAGGCTGGGAGGAGGGAAGGGTCTGAAAGGTGAAAACTCAGCAGAATCCCTCCAGAAAGAGGCTGGGAGGGAAGGGTGTGCACCTGGCAGACAGGGAAAGGTGAAAACTCAGGATAATCCTTCCAGAAGGAGACTGGGAGGGAAGGGTCTGCACCTGGCAGGCAGGGAAATGTGAAAATTCAGGAGAATCCCTCTAGAAGGAGGCTGGGAGGGAAGGGTGTGCACCAGGCAGGCAGGGAAAGGTGAAAACTCAGGATGATCTCTCCAGAAGGGAGGGAAGGGTGTGCACCTGGCAGGGAAAGGTGAAAACTTGGGAGAATCCCTCCAGAAAGAAGCTGGGAGGGAAGGGTGTGCACCAGGCAGACAGGGAAATGTGAAAATTCAGGATAATCCTTCCAGAAGGAGGCTGGGAGGGAAGGGTCCACACCTGGCAGGCAGGGAAAGGTGAAAACTCAGGAGAATCCCTCCAGAAGGGAGGGAAGGGTGTGCACCTGGCAGGCAGGAAAAGGTGAAAACCCGGGAGAATCCCTCCAGAAGGAGGCTGGGAGGGAAGGGTCTGAAAGGTGAAAACTCAGGATGATCCCTCCAGAAAGAAGCTGGGAGGGAAGGGTGTGCACCAGGCAGGCAGGGAAAGGTGAAAACTTGGGAGAATCCCTCCAGAAAGAAGCTGAGAGGGAAGGGTGTGCACCAGGCAGACAGGGAAAGGTGAAAATTCAGGATGATCCCTCCAGAAAGAAGCTGAGAGAAGGATCTGCACCTGGCAGGCAGGGAAAGGTGAAAATTCAGGATAATCTCTCCAGAAGGGAGGGAAGGGTCTGCACCAGGCAGGGAAAGGTGAAAACTCAGGATAATCCTTCCAGAAGGAGGCTGGGAGGGAAGGATCTGCACCAGGCAGACAGGGAAAGGTGAAAATTCAGGATGATCCCTCCAGAAGGGAGGGAAGGGTCCGCACCTGGCAGGCAGGGAAAGGTGAAAATTCAGGATAATCCTTCCAGAAGGAGGCTGGGAGGGAAGGGTCTGCACCTGGCAGGCAGGGATCGTGTGGCCCTGCAAACACAGCGAGTTTTCCGAGGGAAGAAAAGGCTCCATTATTCTCCCATTAAAGTCTCCCCCTCTCTCCCTTCCCTCTGCCAGTCTCCCCTTCGCTGGCTCTGACTTCCCCCAGCCTCTCCGAAGACAGATCGTTCCCTTAATCATCCTGGAAAAGAACCCCAAGCTGATATAATATTATAATTAATTAATTCACTAAAAAGGTATTAAATTTCTTTTCCCCCCTGTGGATATTATCTGAATTCATTGACCTTTAGAAAAATCACCCTCTAATTGTAACCAGGTTCAAGTGCATTTCCAGCCTGTCCCTTTTACATTAATAATATCTTCCAGGACTCCACTGTGCTGCTTAAATATTGTATAAATTTCACTGCCCCCTCAAAAAGAAAAAAAAAAAAAAAAGAGGAGAGGAGAGGGAGGAAGGCATGAAATGAAAACTCTGAGCTGATTAAACCCAGCTCCAGAGCGCTGGGGGGAAGAGGGGGAAAGAACTCCACGGTGGCACGGGAGGGAGATGGACAGACAGACAGCAGGGCCCTGAGGGGGCCTGGGGTGAGGAATCCCACATTCCCAGCTGGGAGGAAAATCCCAGGATTGGGATTCAGTCAGGCTCCCAGGCAGAGCAACAACATTGCCAGGATTTGGGGTGCAGGCTGAAGGGGCTCGGGGTGAGGAATCCCACATCCCAGCTGTGAGGAAAATCCCAGATTGGGATTCAGTCTGGCTCCCAGGCAGAAGAACATTGCCAGGATCTGGGGTGCAGCCTGAAGGGTCTCAGGATGAGGAATCCCACACTCCCAGCTGGAGGGAAAATCCCAGGACTGGGATTCAGGCTCCCAGGCAGAGCAAGAACATTGCCAGGATCTGGGGTGCAGCCTGAAGGGGCTCAGGGTGAGGAATCCCACACTCCCAGGGTCGTCCAGCTGGGAGGAAAATCCTGGATTGGGATTCAGGCTCCCAAGCAGAGGGAGCAAGCTTTGGGGTGCAGCCTGAAGGGTTTGGGGTGAGGAATCCCACACTCCCAGCTGGAAGGAAAACCCCAGGACTGGGGTTCAGGGTGGCTCCCAGGCAGAGCAAGAACGTTGCCAGGATTTGGGGTGCAGCCTGAAGGGTTTAGGGTAGAGGAATTCCACATCCCAGCTGTGAGGAAAATCCTGGGATTGGGATTCAGGCTCCCAGGGAGAGGGAGCAAGCTTTGGGGTGCAGCCTGAAGGGGCTTGGGGTGAGGAATCCCACACTCCCAGGGTTGTCCAGCTGGGAGGAAAATCCCAGATTGGAATTCAGGGTGGCTCCCAGGCAGAGCAAAAACATTGCCCGGATTTGGGGTGCAGCCTGAAGGGGTTTGGGGTGAGGAATCTCACATTCCCAGCTGGAAAGAAAACCCCAGGATTGGGATTCAGGCTCCCAGGCAGAGGGAGCAGACTGGCAGGATTTGGGGTGCAGCCTGAAGGGTTTGGGGTGAGGAATTCCCACGTTCCCAGCTGTGAGGAAAATCCCAGGACTGGGATTCAGGCTCCCAGGCAGAGCAAGAACATTGCCAGGATCTGGGGTGCAGCCTGAAGGGGCTCAGGGTGAGGAATCCCACACTCCCAGCTGGAGGGAAAATCCCAGGACTGGGATTCAGGCTCCCAGGCAGAGCAAAAACATTGCCAGGATTTGGGGTGCAGCCTGAAGGGGTTTGGGGTGAGGAATCCCACATTCCCAGCTGGAAAGAAAATCCCAGGATTAGGATTCAGGCTCCCAGGCAGAGGGAGCAGACTGGCAGGATTTGGGGTGCAGCCCCTTCCCCAGGGGGTGCAAACTCAACCCCAGCTGGTGGCTGGCTCTGGGTGTGTCAGACCCAGCTGGGGCCGTTCTGAAGTTCCAGATCTGCAGGAATTTGCACCCCCAGGAGCCAAATGGCCCCGCTCCACCAGGCCTGGCAGGGCTGGGATCTCTGCCAGGGCAGCCCTGGCCCCACAGACTCCCAGCCCAGCTGGATTTTCCCTGCCTGCCGCTGGATTTACAGCCCTGGGTGCTGCAGCAGCTCCTGGCTGGATGCTGGAGGGCAGAGCTCCGTCCCTGCCACCAGGAGAGGGGACAGAGGGCAGCTGGCACGGAGCAGGAGCCCAGGGCACAGCATCCCTCACCCCGCAGTTCTTTGGCTGGCAGCCACCTCCAGAAACCCTCCCAGCTGCCAAAGCAGGAACGAGGGCTCCCCCAAAAAAAAACCTCAAGGGCTCCCCAAAAATAAACCCCGAGGTCTCCCTCCAAAAAAAACCAAAACCCTGAGGGCTCCCCAAAAAAAAATCCCCGAGGGCTCCCCAAAAAAAAACACCCAAGGGTTCCCCAAAAAAAACCCCGAGGGCTCCCCAAAAAAAAAACCCCCAAGGGCTCCCCAAAAAAAACCAAAAAAACCCAAGGGCTCCTCCAAAAAAAAAACCCTGAGGGCTCCCCCCCAAAAAAACCTCAAGGGCTCCCCCAAAAAAACCAAAAAAAAACCCAAGGGCTCCTCCAAAAAAAAAAACCCTGAGGGCTCCCCCCCAAAAAAAACCTCAAGGGCTCCCCCAAAAAAACCCCAAGGGCTCCCCAAAAAAAACCAAAAAAACTCAAGGGCTCCTCCAAAAAAAAAAAACCCTGAGGGCTCCCCCCCCAGAAAAAACCCTGAGGGCTCCCCCCCAAAAAAAAACAACCCCGAGGGCTCCCCAGAAAAAAAAAAACAACCCAAGGGCTCCCCAAAAAAAAAAACAAAACCTGAGGGCTCCCTAAAAAAACAAACCCCAAGGGCTCCCCGACCCCGCAGCCTTACCAAGCTGCTGGTGGCAAACACAGCCAGGGTGAGACCCTTCCCAGCCCGAGACTCGCCCTGGCACCCACCGAGCCCCTTCTCCTTTGGCAGAAATTCCTGAGAGAGGCATCAGAGCTTTCCCAGTCTCTCTTTACCACAGAGGTTTCCTTGCACGGGGCTGCTCTGGGTTCTGGGAGCCAAGGCAGCTGCGTGTGGTTGTTCCCCCACCTGAACAAGCCACCCCTCCCTCCTGAGCTCATCCCAACCACAACAACCCCGGAGAGGCCTCGGGGCCTCGGGGCTTTGGGCTCCGGGTGGGGAAGGAGCAGCAGGAGCAGCTGAAAGGCAGAAAAGGCTCGGAGGGAGCCGGGAAGGGAAGGAAAGGGAGATGGTGGGAGAAGGAAAACTCGGCCAGAGCCCAGCAGCCAGGCAGGGAACGGCTCCAGGGCCTGGAGGAGGGCCAGGGATGCCACAGGGATGAGTTCAGAGTCCAAAATTTGGGGTTTTCCCTCTCCTCTGCTCCTCTGCTCAGACACCCAGGGCTTGGCCACACATCCCCAGAGGTGCCGAGGGCTGGCTTGGCTCCTGCTCATTCCTTCTTCCTTCAGGATCAAGCCTGTTGTATTAAAGATTTCATTTATTTTATTTTATTTTATTTTATTTATAGATTTTATTTAATTTTTCCCCTCCCCAAGAAAAGTTTCTGCAGAAAACCCTCTGGGATTTGAGGAACAACCAGAAATGAGGATTTGTGAGGGGGCTGGAGAAGCAGCAGCCACAGGCACTTGGGAGGAGGCTGGAGACACCTCCCAGGGCTGCTGCTGCTGCTGGGGAGCCCCAGCTCTCTTTCCAGGGATTTCTGTGCTCAGACAAGTCCAGTCTGAGCATGAAACAACAGAACCAAACCCAGAGCTTCAACCAGCACGGGGGATGTGGCTGCACCCTGCTCCTGCCTGGGAAGGGGGTCAGCCCCAGAGCAAATTCCCAGCAAAATTCCAGCAAATTCCCAGTAAATTCCCAGTAAATTCCCAGCAAATTCCCAGCAAATTCCAGCATCAGCTGCCAGGGTGGGTTGGGGTTGGTGTGGTGCAGTTCCCACACAGAATCCCGAAATGGTTCGGGTTGGAAGTGACCCTGAAGCTCACCCAGTGTCACAGGGACAGGGACACCTCCCACTGTCCCAGGCTGCTCCAGCCTGGCCTTGGGCACTGCCGGGGATCCAGGGGCAGCCAGAGCTTCCCTGGGCACCCTCCCAGGGAATTCCACCCCAGTCTCCCACCCAGCCCTGCCCTCTGGCACTGGGAGCCATTCCCCGTGTCCTGTCCCTCCGTCCCTTGTCCCTCTCCAGCTCTCCTGGAGCCCCTCCAGGCTCGGAGCTCTCCCTGGAGCCTCCTCCTGCCCAGGTGAGCACCCGCGGCTCTCCCAGCCCGGCTCCCGAGGGGCTCCAGCCCTCCCAGCATCCCGGTGCCTCCTCCGCGTTCGCTGCAGCAGCTCCGGCCCCGCCGCCCTCGGAGCCCCGGGCTGGGGTCTCACCCGAGCGGGGCCGCGCTCCGATGGATTTGGGGGGTGCTGAGAGCCCAAACCAGCGTGTCCAGGACGCGGAGCACCCCAAAGCCCCGGGGAACATCCCCTTTTCCCGTTCCCGGGAGCCGGCGGGGCTCGGGCGGCGCATCCCTGCCAGCCCCGGCTCCTCCGCAACCTTCGGGCTCTCTCTTGTGGCTGCTCAGCCCCGCTGCAGCCTCCACCCGCCCGGAGCCCTGTCCCCTCCCCCGGGGTCCCCTCCACCCGCTCCAGGTGTCCCCGTCCTTCCTCCGTCCCATGGGAATGAAATTTCCCGAAATTGGGGGAAAACGCCGCGGGCAGCGCGGGACGGGCGGTGGGACAGCGGCCGCGGCCCTCCCGTGCTGCCCCCATCCTGCGGCTCCGTCTGTCCGTCCCAGTCCATCCCAGTCCGTCCCAGTCCGTCCCAGCCCATCCCAGTCTGTCCCAGTTCATCCCAGTCCGTCCCAGTCCGTCCCAGTCCATCCCAGTCTGTCCCAGTCCATCCCAGTCTGTCCCAGTTCGTCCCAATCCATCCCAGTCCGTCCCAATCCGTCCCACTCCGTCCCAGTCCTTCCCAATCCATCCCAGCCCGTCCCAATCCGTCCCAGTCCATCTCAGTCCATCCCAATCCATCCCAATCCATCCCAGTCCGTCCCAGTCCGTCCCAGTTCATCCCAGTTCTTCCCAATCCATCCCAATCCATCCTAATCCATCCCAGCCCATCCCAGTCCATCCCAGTCCGTCCCAATCCATCCCAGTCTGTCCCAGTTCATCCCAGTCCGTCCCAGTCTGTCCTAATCCATCCCAGTCCGTCCCAGTCTGTCCCAGTCCATCCCAGTCCATCCCAGTCCTTCCCAATCCATCCCAGCCCATCCCAGCCCATCCCAATCCATCCCAGTCCATCCCAATCCATCCCAATCCATCCCAGTCCCTCCCAGTCCGTCCCAGCCCTCAGGCAGAGCCCGGCACCAACTCCTCCCTCCCTCCCTCCCTCCCTCTCCCCGTGGCAGCCTGGCCCCCGCAAGGTTTTTCCGTGGGTGGCTCCCAGGCTGCCATTCAGAGCCTCCTCTCCCTTCCCTCCCCGGCCGCCCTGCGAGCCGAGGAAAGCCCCTTCCCTCCTCTCCCTCTCTCTCTCTCTCTCTCCCCTTTATAATTTTATTTTCTCCCCCTTTCCTCTCCCCTCCCTCCCCTCCCCGCAGCACATAAAGGGATGACAGCGCTGCGAGCCGGCCTCTTTTGCATTTCTGAGTTGGTTCTGTTAATTGGAAGGAGGGTTAAGAATCTGCAAGGTCGTTTCAATCTCCATCTGACCTTCAGAGTAAATCCTCTCCGCCAACACCAGAGCGTGTCATTAAAATGAGGCCCCTCTCCCCCAGCCCGCCGTCCCTTTTATTCTCTCCTTGTGCACATTAATTGCTCATAAGTTGATTTGATCTCCCCATTCCGCGAGAAGTAAAAAAATCTCCAGGGCCTCAGCCGGGCCTGCAGGCCTCATCCTGGGAATAAATTTTGATCTGGGGGCTGATAAGGAGTGAGCAGAGCCCGGGCTGGAACAATGTCATTGGCTGCCCTCCCTCCCCGCCTGCTATTCTCCTGACATGAAAAGGCTATCAGTTTTTCTCTCTGTTAATATAGGAAATAATTCACACTTCAGGCGTTGTTCTCTATTTAGCGCTCGCGCTCCCCTGATAAATCAAATCAGGGATTTCTTTTTTATTATTTTTTTTTTTTTCTCTCTAAAGTGTCTGGAACCACTCACTCCTTCTCCCCCCCCACCACCACCTTCAGCCTCTTCTGGCTCTTTTTTTCCCCTCCTTCTCCTTTTAATAAAGTTTCCCAGATAAGCCCCTGTGATTTTCCAGCCTGGGAAGTCTAATTTAAGGTGGATTTTCTTCCTTTTTTTTTCCCCCCCCCTCCTGTGTGTGTTTAACACCAGCACCGAGGGGAGTGGGAAGCTGGCACGTGGCTGAAGGCCTGGGGTAAGTTTTGCCCAGCAAGACACTTTCAAAGTAATTTTTTTTATTTTTTTTTTTTCCTTACACTGGGCAGGAGAGTCCCCAAAAATCTTCCTGGACCAAGAGTCCCAGCACCCGGAAGGGTTTTTGCAGAACCAGGACAAAAAAGAAGCTGCCACGCTCCAGGATGTTGTAAATAAATATATATATATATTTTTTTTTAATGATTCTTCTTCCATTCCAGTTCATTCTTTTATACATTTATTTATAAAACAGTAGTAAAATTTTTTAATCAGAGCACAGTGCATTAAAAAAAAAAAAAAAAAGAAAAACAAACAAAACTCCCAAAAAGATTAAAAAAAAAAAAAGTAATTATAATCCACAACTGTTTACTCACAGCCAGGGGAGACATCTCGTGCTGAGCAGTGGCCAGGCCTTGCCCAAGGGCACAAGAATCCCAATTTCCCGTGGGATTTGGTGCTCCTGCCCTGGGGCACCCAGCCAGCCCCTCAGGAGGGCACAGAGCCGTGGCTCTCCCGCTCCCACAGGTCCCCAGCAGGGCCAGGGGTGACCCTGGAGGGGACAATTCTCCTTCCAGGCACTGATGGCAGCACGCAAAGGGTGCCAAGGCCTCCTGTGAACACCCCCAGACCTCCTGCAAGGGGCTCTGAGGTTCTCCTGGATCCTCCTCTTCCCCACCTGGAGTCCCTCTCTGGTCACCCGGTGTCCCCTCAGGTCCCTTCCTGCTCCAACTCCTCCTCCTCCTCCCTCTCCCTCCCCACCTTCTGCACTTCCCCACACCCTCACCTCCCACAGACCCCTCTCCAACCCCAAATCCAGCCACCACGGGCCACCTGAACCCCCCCAGGACACCCCTGACACCCCCGGGGGGGGCACAGAGTGACCCCCACCCATGGGGGACACTCGCCAAGAGGTCTCCTCTGTTCTCCAGCCTCCCTCCTCTCCCTCAACAACCCCCTGGAGGATTTTCCCTGGGATCAGCGTTCCCCTGCCCTGCCCAGCTCCCTCCCAGCCCCCAGGACGTGAGGCAGATCCCAAAGATCCCAACAGAGCTGAGCGACAAACTGGTGACAAACTGGGAAGAGCAACAACTCCCCAATTCCAAGCTGGGAGCACCAGCTCAGGCACAAAACCATTCCCTGGTCACACCTGCTGGGGCAGGACTTTCCAGAAGTATCTCCCCCCACAAAAAAAAAGAAGAGTAAAAAACCCTTTTATCCTCCCAGGAAAGAGCCGGGGGACAGAGAGGGGACACCTCGAGGGGGCTCAGGGTCTCCTTGAGGTTTTGGGGTGGTGGGTGCTGCCCCACAAGGTCAGGGAGGGACAGCAGGGGGGCGGTGGAGCATCAAACCCCCCCCCAGTCCGGGTGTTCAACACCCACCTGCACACAACACCCCCACCCCCGGCGGCACGCTAATTAACACCTCGTCGCTAATTAACACCTTGACCCCAGAGGCTGCCGGAAAGGAGGAACTGGATGGACTGGGAAGCATCCAGGGGGTGGGGAAGCCTCCAGGGGGTGGGGATGAAGGACCCCAGAGACACCAAAGCGGACACAAAGCTGGCGGCACCGTCCCCCCAGCACCCCGGGGAAGGGCGGCAGACCAGCAGGGTTCTGCTGAAAGGCAAAAAAGCAGCCGAGATCTGGCTCCCGGGCTGTGGGATCTGCAGTCAGGCCACGGCAAAGCCAGGAAGGGCCCTTCCCGCTCTCCTGGCACAAAAAGAAGCTGCGAAAGACACGGTGGCAGCCCAGCCCACCCCCCGTTGCATAGAGAAAGGAACTCCTGGGAGAAGATTCAAGTGCACGGCGGGACGGGCTCCTCCTGCCAGGACTGTCCTGGGACCGGCCCACCCCGAGCTGGCCGCTCCCCATCACAGCATGTCCGTGTCCTCCATGCTGAAGCTGCTCCGGCGACTGCTGGCCTTGGAGGCCTCGGGGGACATGGCCGAGAACAAGGGGTCGGAGGCCAGGGGCAGCATGGTGTCCTGCATCAGCATCAAGTCCAGCTCCTTCTTGGATAGGGATGGGAAGGAAGCGCCGTGCCCGGGCTCCAGGCTGTCCGGGAAGCCCTGGGAGCCGTCGTCGAAGCTCAGGCTGTGGGTGAAGTCCAGCTGGTGGTAGGGAGACTGGGGCGGCGCGGGCGGCGCCGGCTGCCCCTGCGGGTCGGGCTCCAGGGAGGGCGGCAGCAGCGGCTCCAGGCTCCCCTCGTCCCCGCCGGCTTCTTGCTTGACCACCTGCTGGGCCAGCTCGGCCACGTTGACGCCCGAGGGCGAGGAGGTGGGCAGCCCGTGGACGCGTGCCTGCATCTCCAGCTCCTGCCGAGGGGACACAGCGGGGGACACGGCTCAGGGGCATTGATGGAGGTGGCAGGGACTGAGAAGCTCCCAGGGAAGGAGGCCCTGGAGGATCCACGGTGATCCCATAGGTTCCTCGTGTCCCACATGTCCCTCGTGTCCCACATGTCCCTCATGTCCAACATGTCCCTCATGTCCCACATGTCCCTCATGTCCCTCATGTCTCTCATGTGCCACATGTCCCTCATGTCCCACATGTCCCTCATGTCCCTCATGTCCCTCATGTCTCTCATGTGCCACATGTCCCTCATGTCCCTCATGTCTCTCATGTGCCTCATGTGCCACATGTGCCACATGTCCCTCATGTCCCTCATGTCCCTCATGTCTCTCATGTGCCACATGTCCCTCATGTCCCTCATGTCCCACATGTCCCATAGGTCCCTCATGTCCCTCATGTCTCTCATGTCCCTCATGTCCCACATGTCCCTCATGTCCCTCATGTCTCTCATGTCCCTCATGTCCCTCATGTCCCTCATGTCCCTTATGTCCCACATCCCTGTTGTTCCCCAGCCAGACCCTCAGGAATTGGGCAGCTCAGGATGAGGAACCTCAGGAGCCAACCCTGCTCCACCCCTGGCCCAGCTCAGCGCGCTGCAGCGAGCCTCAGACATTGGGTTGGTCGCCAGACTTTGCTCCTGGTGACTTCCCAGCCAAAAAAAAAGGGCAGGAGACGCCCTGGCCACAGCCTGGGCAGGGCAGGGGTGAGGGGCTGGTGGGGCTGGGGTGGAGCAGAGGCCGGGGAGAGCCCAGGGAAGCTCACCTGGATGCGGAGCAGCAGCTGCTTGTTCGTCATCTCCAGGCGCCGCGAGTGGTTCTCCAGGTCCCGGGACCTCTGCAGGTCCTTCTGCATCCTCTTGATGTAATCCACGGACGCCTTCAGGATCGTCCCCTTGTTCCAGCGCACGTCCCTGTCACCCAGGAGGGACACAGAGATGGAGCCGGGTGCCAGCAGGGCGGCCCCTCAGCCCTCCTGCACCACCCAGGAGCCCCCGGTGACCCCAGGAGCCGTGGACACCTACAGGTCGTTGGCTTTGGGGATCAGCATTCCCAGCTCCTTGATGCGGTCGTTGATGTTGAACCTTCGCCGCCTCTCGACTGCGGGTGAGAGGAGAGGGGGGGAGTGAGGAGGCAGCAAGAGCAGGGAAGGCTCTGTGTCCCTCCCACATGTCCCAAATGTCCCTCATGTCCAACATGTCCCTCATGTCCCTCATGTCCCACATGTCCCATAGGTCCCACATGTCCCTCATGTCCCACATGTCCCTCATGTCCCTCATGTCACTCATGTCCCACGTGTCCCTCATGTCCCTCATGTCCCTCATGGTCCTCATGTCCCTCATGTCCCACATGTCCCTCATATCCCTCATGTGCCACATGTCCCTCATGTCCCTCATGTCCCTTATGTCCCACATGTCCCACATGTCCCTCATGTCCAACATGTCCCTCATGTCCCACATGTCCCTCATGTCCCACATGTCCCACATGTCCCTCATGTCCCTCATGTCCCTCATGTCCCACATCCCTGTTGTTCCCCAGCCAGACTCTCTGGAATTGGGCAGCTCAGGGTGAGGAACCTCAGGAGCCAACCCTGCTCCACCCCTGGCCCAGCAGGTCTGATCTCCCCCCAGGGAGGACACTGGGGTGTCTCCTGCACAGCCAGGACGGAGGGGCTCAGGGGGTCTTCCCTGAGGGTCAGCTGGGATGGGAAGGGGGACTCAGCTCAGAGAAAGTGGGAGTGAGGATGAAGAGTGATGGGGAAAGGCCGTGGGGTCAGGAGGGGCCGGGCAGAGCTGAACTCACTCAGGTTGTGATTGTCTTTCTTCTGGCGCTCCTTGGCCAGGGCTCGGCTCTCGGCATCTGCAGGAGACCCAGGGTGTCACCCCGAGGGGACAAGGCTGCTCCTCACCCCACCAGCACCCCGGGCTGGCACTGGAGCCTCTGTACCCCCACGGGGACAGGCCAGCCCCGGTTTTGTCCCTCGCTCTGGGGCCGGGACAGAGTACCTGTCAGTTCTCTCTTCTGGGTGAGGTCGGCGGGGCAGGAGCTGCTGGTGACACCAACGAGTGACGCCGTCACCTGCGGGTCCCCGCTGTAGACGTTCATGTGGCTGCTGGACATGGGCAGCTGGAAAGCAGAGGGACAGCTGGGTCAGCTCCCTGCGGGGCTGGGGACCGGGATCACACCCAGATGGAATGGCAGTGAAAGCCTGGGCAGGTGGGATTGTCCTCCCAGGTCCTTAAAGCAGCTTCCAGCAGAGCAGGGAAGAAAGGAAAAAAAGCACAGCTGATCCCCCTCCCATGGCCAACATCCAAAACAGGGCAGATGAATCTCCTCGGAGAAGGGCTGGGCAGGGTGAATCCCACGGGGAGGCACATGGATCTGAGCTGGGACATGGTGGTGCTGCTGCTCCGGGGAACCTCTCCTGGCTCTCCCATCTCCCCACCCTTGCTCCCTTCCCACGCCTCTCTCCTGCCTCTCCAGCTTTTCAAAAGCCTTCCCAACTGTCCTCAAGGGGGAGAAAAGCTGGAGAAATGATTCTTGTGGGTGTTGCTGCCTCTGGGGAGGAGGCTGGCTGGGGCTGCCAGCAAGGCACCGCTGCGGGGATGCTCAGAAGGTCCCCTCTGTGCCACCTCTGTGCCACCTCCGTGCCTGCAAGGACACGGCCTCTGGGCCCCCCTTCCCCTCACCCCTCACCCACCGTGTTGGGCATGTGGACTTCAGGGTTCATGTAGCCCAAGACGTCATCCAGGCGCATGATGTCATCGATGACCTCGTCGAACTGCAAGGCAAAAGGGACAAAGTGCCCCGTGCTGGGCGGGCTCCTCCGGCCTCCCAGCACCCCCCGCCTGTCCCCAGCAGCCCCGGTGTCACCTCCTCACCTCCCGCTCGGGGTTGGAGCCGATGTTGAGCATGGCCATGGGGCTGTTGGGAGCGCTGTTGCCCGCCGAGGACGACAGGACGTGGCCGGGCCGGACGCCGGGGGAGGCGGCCGGGGGCGGCTTGGGCGAGTGGCTGGCGGGGCTGACGTGGGCGGCAAACTTGTTGCCGTAGGTCTCCGACAGGTAAGCCTGCACCTTCTTGTCCCGAGACTTCTGCAGGTGGTAGGTGGTGGGGTTCTCCAGGTAGGACTGGACCTGCGGGGATGAAAAAACGAGGGTGGGAGAGTCAAAAGCCCCCCCAGAAGAGCTGCAGGAGATGAGGATGAGGATGAGGATGGGGATGAGGATGAGGATGAGGATGGGGATGGGGATGGGGATGAGGATGAGGATGAGGATGGGGATGGGGATGAGGATGAGGGTGGGGATGGGGATGAGGATGAGGGTGGGGATGAGGGTGGGGATGAGGATGGAGATGAGGGTGGGGATGAGGATGAGGGTGGGGATGAGGATGGGGATGAGGATGAGGATGGGGATGAGGATGAGGATGAGGATGGGGATGGGGATGGGGATGGGGATGAGGATGAGGATGAGGATGGGGATGAGGATGGGGATGAGGATGGGGATGGGGATGGGGATGGGGATGAGGATGAGGATGGGGATGAGGATGAGGATGAGGATGAGGATGGGGATGAGGATGGGGATGAGGATGGGGATGAGGATGAGGATGGGGATGAGGATGGGGATGAGGATGGGGATGAGGATGAGGATGAGGATGGGGATGGGGATGAGGATGAGGATGAGGATGAGGACGGGGATGGGGATGGGGATGGGGATGAGGATGAGGATGAGGACGGGGATGGGGATGAGGATGAGGATGAGGATGAGGACGGGGATGGGGATGAGGATGAGGATGGGGATGAGGATGGGGATGAGGATGGGGATGAGGATGAGGATGGGGATGGGGATGAGGATGGGGATGAGGATGAGGATGAGGATGAGGACGGGGATGGGGATGAGGATGAGGATGAGGATGAGGACGGGGATGGGGATGAGGATGAGGACGGGGATGGGGATGAGGATGAGGACGAGGATGAGGATGAGGACGGGGACGAGGACGAAGACGAGGACGATGACGGGGACGGGGATGAGGATGAGGATGAGGATGGGTTGCCTTGGTGAGGAGAATGGGGTGGAAATCAGGTCAGGTTTAAAATGGGTCCCCATCAGGGAGACCCCCGTGGGCCGCGCCAGGCCCCGGGGCAGGGGAGGGGACACCACGGTACCTTGAGCACCTCCCCGGGCACGGGCGGCGGGGACTGGAAGTGGACGGGGGTGTTGATGGCGGGGCTGGAGGCCACGGGCATGCGCTGCTGCTGCATGTAGCTCATCATCATCTGCTGCTGCACCCGCTCCCGCTCCGCTTCCTGCTGCGCCTGCTGCTTCATCAGCTCCATCCGCAGCCCGATGCGGGACGCCATGGCGACCGACGCCACCGGGACCGGGATCGCCCTGGAGGGAGGACACGGGGCACGTCACAGCGGGGAAACTGAGGCACGGAGCTCCCGGGGCATGTCACATCAGGGAAACTGAGGCACGGAGCTCCCGGAGCACGTCACAGCGGGGAAACTGAGGCACGGAGCTCCCGGGGCACGTCACATCAGGGAAACTGAGGCACGGAGCTCCTGGAGCATGTCACAGCCTTGCACAGCGGGGAAACTGAGGCACGGAGCTCCCGGGGCACATCACGGCCTTGCACGGTGGGGAAACTGAGGCACGGAGCTCCTGGAGCACGTCACATCAGGGAAACTGAGGCACGGAGCTCCCGGAGCACGTCACATCAGGGAAACTGAGGCACGGAGCTCCCGGAGCATGTTACAGCCTTGCACAGCGGGGAAACTGAGGCACAAAGGTGCCAGAGCACGTCACAGCCCTGCACAGCGGGGAAACTGAGGCACGGATGTGCTGGACGCCATGGTGACAGACACACGCGGGGATGGCGGCCACCGGCCCACCCAGCACCGGGATCACCCTGGCGGGAGGACACGGGGCACGTCACATCAGGGAAACTGAGGCACGGAGCTCCCGGAGCACGTCACAGCCCTGCACAGCGGGGAAACTGAGGCACGGAGCTCCCGGAGCACGTCACATCAGGGAAACTGAGGCACAGAGCTCCCGGAGCACGTCACAGCCCTGCACAGCAGGGAAACTGAGGCACAGAGCTCCCGGAGCACGTCACAGCCCTGCACAGCGGGGAAACTGAGGCACAGAGGTCCTGGAGCACCCGTGTCTGCTCATGGTTAATTCAGGAGGATCAGCCCGGGGTTGGTGGGATGGTTCTGCCCTCCTGTCACAGAGCAGGAGGAGCTGGGCCCTGTCAGACCCCCTCCCACCCCCGCAGCCTCCTTGGAGAAAACAGCGGTGAGAAAGTCAAAAGCAAGGCCAGGAAGCTCCAGAGAAGGGGAACGGCCAAGGATGAGGACGGGGAAGGGTGGCCGGAGCTGGGATTGACAAGGAGAGGGAGGTGGGGGGGAAATCAGGGTCTGGCAGGAAGAGAACCCCGCACGGACTCACCCCGGAGCCACTTCCCAAACACCGCAGCGACGGCCGGGAACCGGAGCGAGCCCGGCGGCGAAAGGGAAAGAGAAAGCGAGAGGGAATTGCAGGAAGAAAAGGCCGGCGGGTGCCAGGAGCCGGGGGCAGCTCGAACCCCCCGTGCCCAGGGCCGGCTCCGGGGCGCGGGGCGAACAAGGGGCGGCTCTGTGCGGGGCCGGCACGGGAGCGCGGCCACCGAGGGGGGACCCGCCCGGCACAGACCGGCCCTTGTTCCCCCGGACAAAGGGGACGGCGGCCCGCGGAGGGCGGAGGATGCCGGGGCACGGGGAACCGAGCCACCCACCCACCCACCGCCGGGGCTGCTTTCCCCGGGCGGGGATGCTGGAGGTGCCCGCAGCGCAGCATCCCAGGGGAGATGGGATGGAAGGAAAAAGCTGCCAGGGGAACAGGCAGGAGAGGGGGGAACCAGACGAATCCCCCTCGGGAGGGTTTTGCTGGTTTTTAAACGCCGAGTTCGGAGAGACGCGGAGGTGACAGCCACCCCGGTGCCACGCGCTACCCGGAGGGGAAATTAAATCAAGGCAACGCAGCGATTACACAGCTCGAGAGCGGCTATTGAGCGGCGAGGGGAAGGGAATTAATTAGCCACGGTGGCCTGTCCGCAGGGGGATGGGAGCCCAGGGCCAGCGATCCGCCGGAGCTTCGTTCAGGGAGATGTGCGAACAGCCTCGGAGGAGGTGTTGGGATGAGAAACAGACCCCAGTGAGAGCCCCCAGAAAACGGAACGAGGCTGAATTTAGGGGGGGAAACCCCCAGGTGATGCCCACGGGGGAATGTACAACCCCAAACCAAAGCTGAATTTAGGGGGGAAAGCCCCAGCTGACGCCCACGGAGTGGAGGGGGGGGATGTACAACCCCAAAGACGAAGGGAAGGGCGAGAGGCTTTTCTCAGGAAGGGCTGGCACCCGTGGGTGTCACGGGAAGGCACGGCCACCCACGGCACGACACAGCACCTACGGAGCCCTGCTGGCCCCAGCCTGGCTGCAGGACTCCCCCCCTTACAGAAAACGAGGGTGGGAGAGTCAAAACCCCCCCGAGAAAAGCTGCAGAAAATGAGGATGAGGATGGGGAAGGCTTGGTGAGGAGAGGGGGGGGTGGAAATCAGGTCAGGTTTAAAATAACCCCTTTGGTTCTGCTTGGCTTCCCCTCACCACCCCCCAAAAATGCCGAGCAGCTTCTGCTTTCGCTCTGAGTCAGCCCCGGCAGGAGGGCGGCGGGGCAGGATGGCAACCCGGGGCAGGGATGGGGACCCGGGGCAGGATGGGGACCTGGGGCAGGATGGGGACCCGGGGCAGGATGGGGACCTGGGGCAGGATGGGGACCCGGGGCAGGATGGGGACCCGGGGCAGGGATGGGGACCCGGGGCAGGATGGGGACCTGGGGCAGGATGGGGACCCCGGGCAGGATGGGGACCCAGGGCAAGGATGGGGACCTGGGGCAGGGATGGGGACCTGGGGCAGGATGAGGACCTGGGGCAGGATGGGGACCCGGGGCAGGATGGGGACCTGGGGCAGGGATGGGCACCCGGGGCAGGATGGGGACCCGGGGCAGGATGGGCACCCGGGGCAGGATGGGCACCCGGGGCAGGATGGGGACCCGGGGCAGGATGGGCACCCGGGGCAGGATGGGGACCCGGGGCAGGATGGGCACCCGGGGCAGGATGGGGACCTGGGGCAGGGATGGGGACCTGGGGCAGGATGGGGACCCGGGGCAGGATGGGCACCCGGGGCAGGATGGGGACCTGGGGCAGGATGGGGACCCGGGGCAGGATGGGGACCCGGGGCCCCCCTCCAACCCTGGGGACATGTCCCCACCCTCCCCTGAGCCCCGGGGACAGCCAGAAGAGCACAGGGAATGGCAGCTCCAGGCTGGTGCTCCTGGCAGGGCACCCAGGGCTTCCAGAGCCACCCCAGCACCACCAGTGGGAGCCCCAGACTGGTCCCTGCTGGGAGAAGCCAAGCCTGGTCCCTTGGAGGCTGCAACACCCCCGAGAATCAGCTCTCCAGCCCCTTTTTTTCCCCCTTGAGGACAGTTGGGAAGGCTTTTGAAAAGCTGGAGAGGCGGCAGAGAGGCACGGGGAGGGAGACAGAAAAACCAGGAGAGGTTTCCCTGCTGCTCCTGGTGCCCAGGGAGGCACGGCAGTGCTGGGAGGCCTGGAGTGGGAGATGGAGCACTTGGGAAGGGGGTGGAGGGGTTGGAAGGGAAGGAAAATCCGGCTGGATCCCCTCTCCACATCCCAACTCTGGAGGGGTTGGAAGGGAGGGAAAATCCGGCTGGATCCCCTCTCCACATCCCAACTCTGGAGGGGTTGGAAGGGAGGGAAAATCCGGCTGGATCCCCTCTCCACATCCCAACTCTGGAGGGGTTGGAAGGGAGGGAAAATCCAGCTGGATCCCCTCTCCACATCCCAACTCTGGAGGGGCTGAAAGGGAGGGAAAATCCGGCTGGATCCCCTCTCCCCATCCCAACTCTGGAGGGGCTGAAAGGGAAGGAAAATCCGGCTGGATCCCCTCTCCACATCCCAACTCTGGAGGGGTTAAAAGGGAGGGAAAATCCAGCTGGATCCCCTCTCCATATCCCAACTCTGGAGGGGTTGGAAGGGAGGGAAAATCCAGCTGGATCCCCTCTCCACATCCCAACCCTGCTCCTGCTGTCCAGAGGAAGGCAGGACACGGGGCTGCCCAGTGCTCCATCAGCCAGAGCCAGGGAATGCATCTCCCTCCCAAATGTCTCTGCTGCTGCTGCTCAGCAGAGTTATTTATTTATTATCAGCCGGTTATTTCTGGCCCTGCCTCGCCTTCCCCTCCGGGGGTGTCATTTCAGCAAGAACCCGACGTCCCCGGGATGGCACTCGGGGCAGGGGAGGGGGGGGGGTGGCTCCAGCTGGAGGAGCCCCAGAGCTGCTCCAACCCTCCCTCGAGGGCCCCTCCAGGGCTTGACACAACCCCGAGCTGTCCCTCAGCCCCGCGGGGACACCGGGGGGGCTGGGAGGGACATCGGGATGGAGGGGACATCGGGCTGGGAGGGACATCGGGCTGGGAGGGACATC
Source organism: Phylloscopus whistleri (assembly GCA_017589585.1). NCBI lineage: Eukaryota > Metazoa > Chordata > Aves > Passeriformes > Phylloscopidae > Phylloscopus > Phylloscopus whistleri. The sequence continues at coordinate 225,370 of JADMLD010000253.1, read as the reverse complement.
AGGCTGGAGGGGACATCGGGATGGGACATTGGGCTGGAAGGGACATCGGGATGGAATGGACAGTGGGATGGAGGGGACATTGGGCTGGAAGGGACATCAGGATGGGAAGGACATCGGGCTGGGAGGGACATCAGGATGGGACATCGGGATGGAGGGGACATGGGGCTGGGAGGGACATCGTGCTGGGACATTGGGATGGAGGGGACATCGGGATGGAGGGGACATTGGGATGGAGGGGACATCGGGATAGAGGGGACATCAGGATGGAGGGGACATCGAGATGGAGGGGACATCGGGCTGGGAGGGACATTGGGATGGATGGGACATTGGGATGGGAAGGACATTGTGCTGGAAGGGACATCAGGATGAAGGGACATCAGGATGGGGCATCGGGATGGAAGGGACATCAGGCTGGGAGGGACATCGGGCTGGGAGGGACATCGGGATGGAGGGGACATCGTGCTGGGACATTGGGATGGAGGGGACATCGGACTGGGAGGGACATCAGGCTGGGAGGAACATTGTGCTAGAAGGGACATCGGGCGCTGCCCCGCAACGCCACGGGGGGGAGGCCAGGCTGGTGACAGAAGGGACACAACACCTGTGAGAGCCACGCCAGTGTCCCCCGGGCTCAGGTGTGGCTGAGAAACCCGAGCTGCCCGGAGGCGTTTTCCAGATTTAGCCCCGGGGGATCGCGTTACCCTCCCAGGGGAGGGAGGTGGCACCGGGTGCCGGCCCAGGCGGGGCCACAGCGGGTGTCACACACCCCCTGCCACCGCGGGGAGGGCGGGCAGCGATGCCCTGCCCAGCCGAGAAGCCCCAAACTCCCTGCACCAGGCCCCACTCCCGCTGCGTTTCTGATTTCCCGGTCGATCGCGGCCGTTTCAGCAGCGGAAAAATCAATCGGAGGCTGCGGGCAGGAGCGGGGACCCCCGGGGGAAGGAGGGAGGGGACAGGGCAGGGACCACCCGCCCACCCAGAGCCCGAAGTGAGGGGCAGCGGAAAGGGAAAAGGAGAAGAAAGAAGTGAAAACAGCTTCGGTGCTCGCCACCGGCCGGCCCAGCCTGCCCTCCCTTCCTTCCTTCCTCGTTTTTCATTTTCAAACACCCTGGGGTGGGGAGGGACACGGGGCAGGGGGGCAGGGAGGGAGCACAGGGGACCCCAGCCCGGGCAGGCACAGCTGGGTCCCCGAGCCCGAGGGCGGCCCCGTTGTCACCGAGCTGTCACCGAGCTGTCACTGCGAGCCACGCACCCCACAAAGCCACCCCATGCCTGCCCCAGCTCTGCTGTCACCCTGCTGGGTGGGGACAGGGGACAATGGGGCTGGGGGCAGAACAGAGGGGCTGGGGGACCCCGCAGGTGGCAGGGCCTGCAGGTCACAGAGGGGATTGGGGACCCCGAAGGTCACAGAGGGGATTGGGGACCCTGCAGGTCACAGAGGGGCCTGGGGACCCCACAGGTGGCAGGGCCAGCAGGTCACAGAGGGGTTTGGGGACCCCACAAGTCACAGAGGGGTTTGGGGACCCTGCAGGCCACAGAGGGGTTTGGGGACCCCACAAGTCACAGAGGGGTTTGGGGACCCTGCAGGCCACAGAGGGGTTTGAGGACCCCGCAGGTGGCAGGGCCAGCAGGTCACAGCTCCCCCTCGCTCCGGGCCAGCCCCGTGTTCCTCATTTTCAGCAGCTACACAGGGTGCAGGGGAGGGAAGTTGCAAAAAAAAAACAAAACCCAACCAAACCCAAACCCCTCCAAACCCGCTTGTTTTTGTCGCTGCAGCTCAGGAGTGAGCAACAGGGCTGAGAAAACAAAAAAACAAAAAAAATGTGGAAAAACTGATGCAGGCACTGCCAGCGGGGACAGGAGGTAGGGCTGGGTGTGCACCCTGGGGGCTGCAGGGACACCTCTGTGAGGGCAGAGGGGCAAAAGCTGTCCCTTGTCACCCCAGGGCATGGGGCACACAGGTGGCACAGAGTTTAGGGAGCTGACAAGAAAGATGGAGAGGGAAAAGGACCTGGAGCACCAGGACAAGGGGGAATGGCTCCAAACTGCCAGGGATGGGTGGGTGGGAGGTTGGGAAGGAACTGTTCCCTGTGAGGGTGAGGGGGAGCAGGGGTGGAACTCCCAGAGAAGCTGTGGCTGCCCCTGGATCCCCTGGGACTGTCCCTGGCCAGGCTGGGACACGCTGGGATGGTTGGGAAGGTGTGGAACGAGCTGAGCTTTAAGATCTCCAGCCACTCTGGGATCACTCAGCTCAGCAGCACCCGGGGTCCCCCCAGCACCCAGAGCTGTCCCCCCAACGTGGCAATGCCACAGTGACACAGGGGACAGCTGTGCAGCACATCCCTGGGCTCCATGCAGGGACAGGAGTGCAGCTGGGACCCCCCAGCCCAACCACGGCGGGGTTGGTGCCCTGGTGGGCACCCCCAGGGCCAGGGCTCAGCCAGAATCCCTCCTCCTCCTCCTCCTCCTCTCCTGGGAGTGCCGGGGGTGGGCAGCTCCAGGAGGGGCTGTGGGGCTGGGGAAAGGATTGCTCCCCACAGAGAGGGACACCCGGCAGTAGGGCCATGCTTGGGAACCCTGATCCAACACCAACTCTGGCCAGGAGAGGCTCCAGAGATCCCATCCAACCTCTGGGATGAGGATGGGTTGGGGAAACAGGAGGAGAAACCCATTTCCAACCCCAGAGAGCAGCAATGTCCTCCCCATCACCCACCCAGGGGCTGTGTGGGGCAGAGTTCCTGGGACCTCTGGAAACCATCCCAACCCCATCCAGAGGCTCCTTCCCACCGTGGACCTGTGTGGGGCAGAATTCCTGGGATCCCTGGATCCCCAGGACCATCCCAGCCCCATCCAAAGGCTCCCTCCCACCCAGGAGCTTTGTGGGGCAGAATTCCTGGGATCCCTGGGACCATCCCAGCCTCATCCAGAGACTCCTTCCCATCCTGGAGCTGTCTGGGGCAGTTCCTGGGATCCCTGGAACTCTTCCCACCCTTGAGCTGTGTGAGACAGAATTCCTGGGACCCCCGGGACCATCCCAGCCCCATCCAGAGGCTCCTTCCCACCCAGGAGCCTTCCCATCCTGGGATCCCTGGAAACCATCCCAACCCCATCCAAAGGCTCCTTCCCACCCAGGAACTTTGTGGGGCAGAATTCCTGGGACCCCCAGCACCATCCCAGCCCCATCCAGACGCTCCTTCCCACCTTGGAGCGGTGTGGGGCAGTTCCTGGGATCCCTGGAACTCTTCCCACCCTCGAGCCGTGTGGGGCAGAGTTCCTGGGATCCCTGGACACCATCCCAACCCCATCCAGAGCCTCCTTCCCACCTTGGAGCTGCGTGGGGCAGAATTTCTGGGATCCCTGGATCCCTGGGAACCATCCAGGCCCCATCTAAAGGCTTCTTCCCACCCAGGAGCCTTCCCATCCTGGGATCCCTGGAATTATTTCCACCCAGGAGCCATGGGGGCAGAGTTCCTGGGACCCCTGGAACTCTTCCCACCCTCGAGCCGTGTGGGGCAGAATTCCTGGGACCCCCAGGACCATCCCAGCCCCATCCAGAGGCTCCTGCCCTGCACTGGGAGCAGGAGAGGCAGCAGGAGCAGGCAGAGGAGGGCTTTGGCAGAGCCAGCCCGGGGTCAGTTGACGAGGGGCTGAGTCACCAGGGCTGTTTTTAGCGCCGGCATCTCAGCAACGCCAGCGGGGCCGCTGCTAACGGGCGCTGGGTCAGGGGCCAAATGTTCTCCCTGCCCCGCGCTCAACACCCGGCCTGGAACAGGCCCAGGGAGCCAGAAACACCCACAGGGCTGGCCCCAAACCCCCAGGAAGGCCTGGCCCGCCCAGCAGGGCTCAGGGAATGGCTGATGCCACCCTGATGGCACCCAGGGCTGTGTGTCCCTTGTCACCGTGTCACGGAAGGAAGAGGCCCCAGCTGGGCCTGGCAGACATTAAGGGGTTAATGATACACACACAAGGCCTTGCTCTGGTGTCTCTCCAGCCCAAAAATTCCTCTCTTTCGACCCCCCCAAAAAACCCCACACAGCTGAGGGGTGGCTGCCCACCCTCACCCAGCTGGGCACGGCACGGGGAGGTTGGCAACTCCAGGCCGGGTTTGGGGTGCAGGGAGAGAGGCCAGGGGGACCCCTGGGCAACATCCAGGCCCCATGCAGAGGCTCCTTCCCACCCTGGAGCTGTGTGGGGCAGTTCCTGGGATCCCTGGAACTCTTCCCACCCTGGACCTGTGTGGGGCAGAGTTCCTGGGACCCCTGGGACCATCCCAACCCCATCCAGAGGCTCACTCCCACCCTCGAGCCATGTGGGGCAGAGTTCCTGGCACCCCTAGGAACCATCCAGGCCCCATTCAAAGTCTCCTTCCCACCCAGGAACGGTGTGGGGCAGAGTTCCTGGGATCCCTGGGACCATCCCAACCCCATCCAGAGGCTCATTCCCACCCAGGAACTGTGTGGGGCAGAGTTCCTGGGATCCCTGGGCATCATCCAGGCCCCATTCAAAGGCTCCTTCCCACCTTGGAACTATGTGGGGCAGTTCCTGAGATCCCTGGTACTCTTCCCACCCAGGAGATTTGTGGGGCAGAGTTCCTGGGATCCCTGGGCACCATCCAGGCCCCATTCAAAGGCTCCTTCCCACCCAGGAGCCGTGTGGGGCAGTTCCTGGGACCCCCAGGACCATCCCAACCCCATCCAGAGGCTCATTCCCACCCAGGAACTGTGTGGGGCAGAGTTCCTGGGATCCCTAGGAACCATCCAGGCCCCATTCAAAGGCTCCTTCCCACCCTGGAGCTGCGTGGGCCAGTTCCTGGGATCCCTGGAACTCTTCCCACCCTCAAGCCATGTGAGACAGAGTTCCTGGGACCCCCAGGACCATCCCAGCCCCATCCAGCGGCTCCTTCCCAGCCAGGAGATTTGTGGGGCAGAATTCCTGGGACCCCTGGGCATCATCCAGGCCCCATTCAAAGGCTCCTTCCCACCCTCAAGCCATGTGGGGCAGTTCCTGGGACCCCCAGGACCATCCCAGCCCCATCCAGAGGCTCCTTCCCACCCTGGAGCCGTGTGGGGCAGTTCCTGGGACCCCCAGGACCACCCCAGCCCCATCCAGAGGCTCCTTCCCCGCACTCTGCAGCCCCGAGAGGCAGCCGGAGCAGGCAGAGGAGGGGTTTGGGTTGCCAGCCCCTCCAAAGCCGGGCAGGAGGAGCTGCAGAGCCCTGATTGAAACATCACTGTCCGGGCTGGGAACTCACAGCCCCTGCCGCCCCCCTGCACGGCCTCCCCTCCCCTCCGCCCCGCAGCAATTAAAAATAAAAGTGTGAACAGGCAGGAGGATGGGCTGAGCCTCCAGGGACACAGGAGGGGACCGCGGTGACCTTGGAGGGGACGGGCAGGCTCCGGGTCCTGCTCCACATCCCGGGAAAGGAGGGAGCCGAAGGGAAACCCCGGCTCCGGGGTCACTGCGGGTGATCTGGGTGTTGGCTTTTTTTTTTTTTTTTTTAATCGCCGCATAAATGAGCAATCAGGGGAATGGCAGGGCGGCGCTGGGAGCCAGCCGGGCAGAGACGGCTCCAGGGGACTGCGACAGCAAAATCCTAGAAACCTTCCCTGAAAGTGGGGAGAAATCATCCCTGAAAGTGGGGAGAAATCATCCCAGAAAATGGGGAGAAATCATCCCTGAAAGTGGAGAGAAATCATCCTTCAAAGTGGGGGTAAACTATCCCAGAAAATGGGGATAAAACATCCCTGAAAGAGGGGATAAACTATCCCTGAAAGTCGGGAGAAATCATCCCAGAAACTGGGGATAAACTATACCTGAAAGTGGGGAGAAGACATCCCTGAAAGTGGAGAGAAACTATCCCAGAAAGTGGGGAGAAATAATCCCAGAAAATGGGGATAAACCATCCCTGGAAGTGGGGAGAAATCATCCCAAAAAGTGGGGAGAAATCATCCCTGAAAGTGGGGAGAAACTGTCCCAGAAAGTGGGGATAAACCATCCCAGAAAAAGGGAATAAAACATCCCTGAAAGAGGGGATAAACTATAACTGAAAGTGGGGATAAAACATCCCTGAAAGAGGGGATAAACTATACCTGAAAGTGGGGAGAAATTATCCCTGAAAGTGGAGAGAAACCATCCCTGGAAGTGGGGATAAACCATCCCAGAAAGTGGGGAGAAAAGATCCAAGAAAGTGGGGAAAAAACATCCCAGAAAGTGGAGACAAATGATCCCAGGAACTGGGGAGAAATTATCCCAGAAAATGGGGATAAACTATCCCTGAAAGTCGGGAGAAACTGTCCATGAAAGTGGAGAGAAACCATCTCTGGAAGTGGAGAGAAATCATTCCTGGAAGTGGGGATAAACCATCCCTCAAAGTGGGGAGAAATCATCCCAGAAAATGGGGATAAATCATCCCAAAAAGTGGGGAGAAATCATCCCTGAAAGTGGGGAGAAACTGTCCCAGAAAGTGGGGATAAACCGTCCCAGAAAGTGGGGATAAACCATCCCAGAAAAAGGGGATAAAACATCCCTGAAAGAGGGGATAAACTATAACTGAAAGTGGGGATAAAACATCCCTGAAAGAGGGGATAAACTATACCTGAAAGTGGGGAGAAATTATCCCTGAAAGTGGAGAGAAACCATCCCTGGAAGTGGGGATAAACTATCCCAGAAAGTGGGGAGAAATAATCCCAGAAAGTGAGGAAAAAACATCACTAAAACTGGAGGCAAATGATCCCAGGAAGTGGGGAGAAATTATCCCTGAAAACGGGGACAAACCACCCCTGAAAATGGGGATAAACCACCCCAGAAAGTGGCGATGCTCCACAAAACCAACCCCGGAGCTCCAGGCGCCCCCAGCTCCCGGTGCCACCTGCCACCAGCCCCAGGTGACAGCGGCCACCCCCTGCCCCCCCGTGCCGGTGCCAGGGTCACTCCCAGCGCCGCCTCCCTCCCTCCCCCGAGCCCCGAGCTGCTGCAAGGCGCTAATATTTATATTTATAAATACAAACCCAGGGCCCAGCCCGCTGCAGCCCCAGGAAGGCACAAACCGGGGACAGCCCCCTCGCTTTGCCCTCCCCAAACCTCCCCATCCCTTACCCGGCTCGGGAGAGGTTTGGTGCCGTGCCCTGCTCCCTGCCAGGCTCAGCCCGGCGATTTTCCTGCTCCCCTGAAGGTCAAACTGGGCTCTCTCTCTCTCCGGGCAGCCCCCGCTGCCAACCCAGCCCCTGGCCTGGCACGGTGCCGCCTCTCCCGGGCACGTTGTGCCGGTTGGACCCGTGCAGGAGGAGCCTGGAGGTTTTTTGGGTTTTTTTTTTTTTAGTTTTTTGTTTGTTTGTTTGTTGGTTGGGTTTTTTTAGGGTTTTTTTTGGGTTTTTTTGGTTGGGTTTTTTTAGTTTTTTTTTTGGTTTTTTGGTTGGGGTTTTTTTAGGGTTTTTTTTTGTTTTTTGGTTGGGGTTTTTTTTGGTTTTTTGGTTGGGGTTTTTTTTGGTTTTGGGGTTTTTTGTTTGTTTTTTGTTTGTTTGGGTTTTTTCTTTTTGTTTTTGTTTTTTTGGTTGTGTTTTGTTTTTGTTTTTTTTTGGGGGGGTTGTGTGGTTTTTTATTTGTTTGTTTGGGGGTGGGTTTTTTTTGCTTTTTTTGTGTGTTTTTTCGTTGTTGTTTGTTTGTTCGGGTTTTGGTTTGGTTTTTTGGGGTTTTTTTTTTTTGTTTTTTTGGTGTGTTTTTTTTTTTTCCCACCAGGCCGGGATTTCTCCTTTGCTCCATTTCCCCCCCCCAAAACCCGCTCAGTTGGCACCCAGCTCCCTCCTTCCCTGCTCTGGGAGCAGGGAGATGCTCCCCATCCGTGCCAGGTGGATGCAGCCCCCTCCCTCCTGGTTGATTCCCTCCGAATATTCCCACCCCCAAAATCCCCAGGGCACAGCCTGGGCAGGCAGGAGCCAGCGCCGCTGTCCCTGAGGCTCCAAGAAACTCCCCTGGCCCTCCCCAGGCTGGGAATTTCAGGTTAATCCGGAATTTGCACCCGTTTAAGCAAAGGAGGGGAGCCAGGCAGAGCTCGGGGTGTGGGGAGGGAAGGTGACAAAAACCCCCGGGGGCGATTCCCTTGGAAGAGGCTTTAAAGATGAGGTGGCACAACCTGTGGGGCACCGGGAGACCTCGAACCCTTCCCGAATCATCCCACGGTGCCCATCCCAAGGCTCCTGCAGCACCCAGCTCCCCCAAAACACCCACCCAGAGCTGCCCCCGGGCCTCCAGGGATGGAGAATCCCCCATTCCCGGTTTTTTCAGCCTCCAGGGATGGAGAATCCCCCATTCCCGGTTTTTTCAGCCTCCTGGGAAGGTGAGGAGCAGCACCCTGAGCTCCTCCTGGAGCACAGGGCTCCCTCATTCCTGGGAATTCCCGGGACTCCCTCATTCCTGGGACCCCCCCAGTGTGGGCAAATCCACAGGGAAAAGCTGCTCCAAGCAAAGCCAAGTGCCAGCAGGAGGGACAATCCTTGGGAAGAGCCACCAGGGCTGTTCCTGGAGGTGCCACCAGAGGAGAGGAGGATGAGCACGTAACCCCTGTGTGGTCAGAGGGGGAGATGTGGCCCCTTCCACCCTCCCGAGTGTCCCAGGCCGGTGACAACGACCACGGGATCACCGGTGTGACCCTGCACCGGGATCACACAGCTTGGGAAGGCTCCTGGAGGTGGTGCCACCATGGGAAGGCCACCACGGGAAGGCCACCACAGAGCGGTGACAGCACACCTGGCTCCTGGGAGCTCTTTTATGGGGGTGTCAAACACCTGGGATCCTCCTGGGATCCTCCTGAAATCCTCCTGAGATCCTCCTGAGATCCTCCTGGGATCCCTCACAGCAAACGGGGGGGGCTGGGAAGTTGTCACCACCAGCACGGTGGCCCCAGGGACGTGTGGTGGCACTGCCCCACGCCCAGGACGCCGCTGCTTCCCCCTGCCCACTTCCTCTTTGTCTCTGGGACAACCCCGCACAGGGCAGGGACAAAACGGCTCCCTGGGGGTGGAGAGCAGCTTGAGGCGCCCTCTAAAACCACCCCAAAAAACTCCAGGTGGGAGTTTTTGTACCCCAAAAAACACCAAATGGGAGTTTTTGTACCCCAAAAAGCTCCAAATGGGAGGTTTTGTACCCCAAAAAAACTCCAGATGGGAGGTTTTGTACCCCAAAAAGCTCCAAATGGGAGGTTTTGTACCCCAAAAAAACTCCAGGTGGGAGTTTTTGTACCCCAAAAAGCTCCAGATGGGAGTTTTTGTACCCCAAAAACTCCTCCAAATGGGAGGTTTTGTACCCCAAAAACTCCTCCAAATGGGAGGTTTTGTACCCCAAAAAACTCCAAATGGGAGGTTTTGTACCCCAAAAAACTCCAAATGGGCGTTTTTGTACCCCAAAAAGCTCCAAATGGGAGATTTTGTACCCCAAAAAACTCCAGATGGGAGTTTTTGTCCCCACAGAGGGGACAGGGATGTGGCAGCTCCATACCCCTGCACCCCAGGAAAAAAAACAACCACATAAATAAACAGCAACCCAGGGATGAGATCCCATCACATCAGACCCCCACCCCACGGCAGGAGCCAGAGGATGTTTTTTTACCCTCAGCACTGTGGATTTTTTCGGAGGGGGACACCCCCCAGCCTGACCTCCCCCAGCCCCATTTTTCCCTGCTCGTTTGTGCTGCTGGGAGCCCCGGGAACATCCCAAGGGTCTCATCCGAGGAAAACAGGGCACCCAGGGCAGGGCAGGAGGGGAGGAGCAGGAGAACACACACGTGCCGCGAGCTGGGCGCCCGGCAAGCGTGGAAAAAGCAATAAAAAAAAAAAAATAAAAAATAATTAAAAAAAAAAAACCCTGGCTGGAATCACGGCTCCATCCCGAACACCCGGATGCTGGATGGCCCCGCAGCCGCCAGCTCCACCCCGCCGCGGTTTCCGACTGATAAGGGCGGGCAGGCAGGGCCGGCATCCCTCGGAAAACACCACGCAGGGCAAAGGAAAAGCGAGCCCAGAATCCCTCAGGAAGCAAACCCAGCATCCCTGGGAATAAAACAAAAAAAACCCACAAACCCACACCGAGTGGGTTCTGCACCTCCACGTGCTGGCTTGGCCTGACCATCCCCAAGCCGGGATTTGGGGTGTTTCCTCAACTCCAGCCACGCCAAATCCCAAATCCCCAGCAGGGTTTTTTTAGGGTTTTTTCCAGGGTTTTTCCAGGCTGGATCCCTCCCTCCTGGGGCAGGTGAGCGAGCTCAGGCTGGGAGGAACCAGCCCCGCTCCCAGCTCGGGGCAGCCGTGCATGAAGCCGAGCAAACACACGGCAAGGGAAGTACAGAGGAAGGAGGGAGAAGTGGGGGGAGGAAAAGAAAAAAAAAATAAAATAAAATAACCCCCCCAAAGGCTCCCTCCGCTGCCTGCCGGCCTCTGTTATATAAAAAACACCGACTCCCCCCCGTGCCCCAAGGGCCGGGAACATGCAGGAGCGCTGGGATTCCTGGAAACGGGCCCTGCCTTCCCCGGACTCGCACCGGCTTATTTATTTATCTTGCGAGAGCACAATAACCACCAGATTTTCTTCGTGTTTCTGGGGGGTTTTTGTTGTTGTTGTTGCTGTTGGGGTTTTTTTGGTGTTTTTTTTTTTTAAGGAAATTTCCCCCATCATCTGACTGCCCGAAGCTCTGGGGGCTGCGTAATCCTTTCCTGCCTGGCAATTAATTCGTGAATGTAATTAATCGGCGGCTGGAGGTTCGGGGCAGCCCCGTCTATGCCCCCCACCAAAATTCCCCGGGAGGAGTGGGGGGGGACACGCTGTGTGTCCTCTCGGTGACCCCCTAAAAGCCGTGCGACACGAGGTACCCCAACTTTTCCCACCTTTCGAGACCCTAAAAGGAGGGGGTCACACTTTGTATCCCCCAAATCATGAGGGTGCCCGGAACCCACGGGGTGTCCCGGAGCATCCGTGCCTCAGTTTCCCCACGCGTGGAGCACCGTGTTCGGGGGGGGTTCCCGATGGGAAAGGCGACGCGGGCAGGTCCCCCCGAGCTGCCGGGGGGTCTGGCAGACCCCCGGGACCGCCGGTTTTTGGGGAGGGGGCACCGGGATGAGCTGCCGGAGACCCCCCCCAAAAAACCCCCGCGCCCCGCAGCGCCAGGAGCAGCCGGGGCTGGAGCCTCCCGGGGGCCGCTGCCGGGGGCGAGGGGAGGCACGGGGGGTGTGTGTGGGGGGGGGATCATTTACAGCAAAATAAGGGAAAAAAAAAAACCAACTACGAGTTCCAAGCGCCCCGGGATGGCGCAGGAGCGGGGGGAGCACCCCAACACTCCCGTATCACCCCTACGAGGTGGGCTCCGAACCGAGGCGGCCCCGCTGCGCGGCTGCTGAGCCCCCGCTCCCCCGGGGACCCCCGAGGACCCCCGGGACCCCTCGCCCCTGCACTCACCCCTGGGGAACGGCGAGGAAACGAAGCGGTTCGGCTGCGCTCGGGTCTGCTCGGCCTCGCTCGGCTGCTCTCGGCCCGGCTCGGTTCGGCTCCTCGGCTCGGTTCAGCTCGGCTCGGCCGAGCTCGGGTCGGTTCGGGTCAGTTCGGCCTCACTCGGCGCGGATCAGTTCGGCTGCTCGGGTCGGTTCGGCTCCGTTCGGCCTCACTCGGCCCGGCTCAGTTCGGCGCCTCCGCTCGGTTCAGCTCGGTTCGGCTGCACTCGGCTCGGTTCGGCTCCTCGGCCCTGTTCAGCTCAGTTCGGCCCCGCTCGGCTCGGCTCGGCTGCACTCGATTCGACTCCTCGCCTCAGTTCGGCTCCGCTCGTCCCGGCTCGGTTCGGCTCGGTTGGGCTCCTGAGCTGGGCTCGGCGCAGTCCGGCCCGGCTGGGCTCGGCTCGGCCCGGCTCGGCCCCGTGCCGAGGGAGGGCAGCAGCAGCGCCCGCCCGGCCCGGCGCGGCCCGTTCCGCTGCCCTCGCTCCGCTCCGCCGGCCCCGGGCACGCCGGGAGCTGCAGTCCGCGCCTGCCGGGACTTGTAGTCCCCGCCCGGGCCGCGGCGGGAGCTGGGGCTTGGTGCTTTCCGTCCCTGACATGGCGAGGCTTCCTCCCCAAAAATGATTTTTTTGTTTGTTTGTTTGTTTTTGTTTTTGTTTTTTCCTCCCCATCAGTGGGGGGGGTTCCACGCCAAAAACGGGTCGGGAGAGGAGGGACCGGGCGGGAGGTGAAGGCAGCGCCGTGTCCGGGTTGTGCAGTCCCGCGGGCAGGGATCGTGCGTGGCTTTTCATCGGGAGCACAGGGGGATCGTGGAGCTCCGTGCACCGGGATCCTGCAGCTCCTTGCACCAGGATCCTGCAGCCCCTTGCACCGGGATCCTGCATCCCTTTGGACCAGGATCACTCGGGGATCCTGCAGCACCTTGCACCAGGATCCTGCCTCCCCTTGCACTGGGATCCTGCATCCGTTTGGACTGGGATCACTCGGGGATCCTGCAGCTCCTTGTACCGGGATCCTGCATCCCTTTGGACCGGGATCACTCGGGGATCCTGCATCCCTTTGGATCGGGATCACACGGGATCCTGCAGCTCCTTGCACCAGGATCCTGCAGCTCCTTGCACCGGGATGCTGCATCCCTTCGGACCGGGATCACTCAGGGATCCTACAGCCCCTTGCACTGGGATCCTGCATCCCTTTGGACCGGGATCACTCGGGGATCCTGCAGCTCCTTGCTCCAGGGTTTCACCACTCCTTTCAGCAGGGTCCTCCAGCTGGTTGTGGCCATGGAGGGAGCAGTGACCTCCAGGCGTGGGGGGCTTTGTCCCCTCTTTCGGGCACCCTCGATGTCCGGGGGTGCCAGGGAAGCTGTGCCGGGAGATTTGGGCTGAGGGGAATCGGGAACAGGGGGCTGCAGCAGGAGGGGGCGGTGGGGACCCTGCCAGGGCACCCCAGGGCGCCTCGAGTCCCCAGGTGACCCTGGGGACCCCCAGGTGACCCTGTCCCCTCCCTGCCCCGTGGCCACAGGATGGGGTTTCAGTGGCCAGGATGGTCCTGCTGGCGGATTTCCCTGGAAACAGTGGATTTTTGGGGTGGCCACGTACCACGGGCAGTGTCCTGCATCTCCTGAGCATCACCCACACTGGACCTCCAGCTTCAGGGCATCCCTGAGCTGCTCCCAACAAACCCAGGAGCTCAGGGACCATCTGGGGTGTCAGGGTTTATTTGTTGCACGTTGTAAGTACATATGATGTTATTTGCCATATATAAATGAATATAAATGAATATAAATCAATGAATATATAAATGAATGCTATATGTATAATGTTTGCTGTATTAATACAGTTTATTTCTGCTATTAATGAAACACAAAAATAGTGGTGTGGTGAATATATATATATATATTTCTTAGGCTATAACATAATATTAAAATAAAGACTGCTTTTGTTGATAAAACATCTAAACCAGAAAATAAAAAAGATAATCAGAAACACCCCCCCCCACCTGTATTCCTGAATTATCTTGTCCAGATGAAGGTGGCAGTGACCAGAGCTCCAGGGGAGGAATTTATCACACCTCTGCTATCAGGGACAGGGAGGCTGGATACCAGAAGAAATACAGAAAGAAGAAATAAAACATATTGATAGAATGGGGGGAGGTCGGAGGTTAAAACCAACATCCACGAGGAATGTTTAAATAATGCATGAGGGCTCTATGAATATGTAACAAACTGGAACATTTCAAGCGGTGTTTTCTAAGTCACTCTTAGCTGAGTGCCCAGCCGTTAATTGTTTATTAATTTAAAAATCCAGTTTATTTCTGTCTCCTGATCGTCTTGTCATTAAAATTTTTTAAATTTTACCAAGAAAGCGAACCTCGGTTTTCACATTACAGGAGGCGGTGAGGACACGTGGGCACAGAAATCCTGAGGGGTGGGGACAGGAAGGGACAGGAATTCCCTGGGAATGGCACAGAAATCCCGAGGGATGGGGACAGGGAAGGGACAGGAATTCCCTGGGAATGGCACAGAGATCCCCGAGGGATGGGGACGGGCAGAGACAGGAATTCCCTGGGGATGGCACAGAGATCCTGAGGGGTGGGGAGAGGAAGGGACAGGAATTCCCTGGGAATGGCACAGACAGGAATTCCCTGGGGATGCTGTGATGCTCCGTTTTCTGGAATTTTCCGCCTCCCTCCCCTAGGCGGACGGGGCGAAGCCCACGCGGTTGTTGGCCATGTCGAAGACGGTGTAATACTCCTTGAGGAACACGTCCCCCAGGATCCAGAGGGGCTGCCCGTCCTGGGAGGGCAGGTAGGTGACCTCGATGCCCAGCGTGCAGTAGCCGTCGCTCTGCGGGAGGGGAACGGCGGGGACGGGGTCAGGCACGGGGAGAGCCAGCGTGGAGCCAGCGTGGAGCCAGCGTGGAGCCAGCGTGGCTGCCGGACGGGGAGCTCCGGGGTCTTCACAGGAATTCCCAGTGTGGATCCCACACGGCAGGGATCCCACACACAGCATGGATCCCACACACACAGCATGGATCCCACACACAGGGCATGGATCCCATACACAGGGCATGGATCCCACACACAGCATGGATCCCACACACACAGCACGGATCCCACACACACAGCATGGATCCCATACACAGCATGGATCCCACACACAGCATGGATCCCACACACAGGGCATGGATCCCACACACACAGCGTGGATCCCACACACACAGCATGGATCCCACTCACACAGCATGGATCCCACACACAGGGCATGGATCCCACACACACAGCATGGATCCCACACACACAGCATGGATCCCACACACACAGCATGGATCCCACACAGGGCGTGGATCCCACACACAGGGCGTGGATCCCACACACAGCATGGATCCCACACACACAGCATGGATCCCACACACAGCATGGATCCCACACACAGGGCATGGATCCCACACACACAGGGCATGGATCCCACACACAGGGCAGGATCCCACACACACAGCATGGATCCCACACACAGGGCATGGATCCCACACACACAGCATGGATCCCACACACAGCATGGATCCCACACACAGGGCATGGATCCCACACACAGGGCATGGATCCCATACACAGCATGGATCCCACACACAGCGTGGATCCTACACAGCATGGATCCCATACACAGGGCATGGATCCCACACGGCAGGGATCCCACACACACAGCATGGATCCCACACACAGCGTGGATCCTACACAGCATGGATCCCACACAGCAGGGATCCCACACACAGAGCATGGATCCCACACACAGCATGGATCCCACACACAGGGCATGGATCCCACACACACAGCATGGATCCCACACACACAGCATGGATCCCACACACAGCGTGGATCCTACACAGCATGGATCCCACACAGCAGGGATCCCACACACAGAGCATGGATCCCACACACAGCATGGATCCCACACACAGGGCATGGATCCCACACACACAGCATGGATCCCACACACACAGCATGGATCCCACACACACAGCATGGATCCCACACACAGGGCATGGATCCCACACACAGAGCATGGATCCCACACACAGCATGGATCCCACACACAGGGCATGGATCCCACACACACAGCATGGATCCCACACACACAGCATGGATCCCACACACACAGCATGGATCCCACACACAGGGCATGGATCCCACACACAGAGCATGGATCCCACACACAGCATGGATCCCACACACAGCATGGATCCCATACACAGGGCATGGATCCCACACACAGCATGGATCCCATACACAGGGCATGGATCCCACACACAGCATGGATCCCACACACAGGGCATGGATCCCACACACAGAGCATGGATCCCACACACAGCATGGATCCCACACACAGCATGGATCCCACACACACAGCATGGATCCCACACACAGCATGGATCCCACACACACAGCATGGATCCCACACACACAGCATGGATCCCACACACAGGGCATGGATCCCACACACAGAGCATGGATCCCACACACAGCATGGATCCCACACACAGGGCATGGATCCCACACACACAGCATGGATCCCACACACACAGCATGGATCCCACACACACAGCATGGATCCCACACACAGGGCATGGATCCCACACACAGAGCATGGATCCCACACACAGCATGGATCCCATACACAGGGCATGGATCCCACACACAGCATGGATCCCATACACAGGGCATGGATCCCACACACAGCATGGATCCCACACACAGCATGGATCCCACACACAGCATGGATCCCATACACAGGGCATGGATCACACACACAGGGCAGGGATCCCACACACAGGGCATGGATCCCAAACACAGGGCATGGATCCCACACACACAGCATGGATCCCACACACAGGGCATGGATCCCACACACACAGCACGGATCCCACACACAGGGCATGGATCCCACACACAGGGCATGGATCACACACACAGGGCATGGATCCCAGACACAGGGCATGGATCCCACACACAGCATGGATCCCACACACAGGGCATGGATCCCATACACAGGGCATGGATCCCACACACAGGGCATGGATCCCACACACAGGGCATGGATCCCACACACACAGCACGGATCCCACACACACAGCATGGATCCCACACACAGGGCATGGATCCCACACACACAGCACGGATCACACACACACAGCACGGATCCCACACACAGGGCATGGATCCCACACACAGAGCATGGATCCCACACACACAGCATGGATCACACACACAGCATGGATCCCACACACACAGCATGGATCCCATACACAGGGCATGGATCCCACACACAGGGCATGGATCCCACACACAGCACGGATCCCACACACACAGCATGGATCCCATACACAGGGCATGGATCCCACACACACAGCACGGATCACACACACAGGGCATGGATCCCACACACAGCATGGATCCCACACACACAGCATGGATCCCACACACAGCATGGATCCCACACAGCAGGGATCACACACACACAGCATGGATCCCATACACAGGGCATGGATCCCACATGTACATTTAGGATCCCACACGTACGTTCAGGACCCCACACAGAGAGCACGGATCCCACAGGTACGTTCAGGACCCCTCACACAGGTTCAGGACCCCACACGTACATTCAGGACCCCACACACACAGCACAGACCCCACACGTACATTCAGGACCCACAGGTACATTCAGGACCCGACATGCAGGTTCAGGACCCCACACACACAGCACAGACCCCACAGGTACGTTCAGGACCCCTCACACAGGTTCAGGATCCCCCACGTACATTCAGGACCCCACAGGTACGTTCAGGACCACACACACACAGCACAGACCCCACACACACAGCACAGACCCCTCACACAGGTTCAGGACCCCTCACACAGGTTCAGGACCCCTCACACAGGTTCAGGACCCCTCACATACATTCAGGACGTAGGCGGAGGGCGAGAGCGGGAGCTGGGCGCCGCCGATGCCGAAGCTGATGGGGGGCATGCTCTGCGTGTCGTTGCAGTCCACGGCGTACTGTGGGGACACAGGCACGGGAGGGGCTGGCAGGGACAGCACAGAGGTGACACCGCAGGGTGACAAACGCTGCCAGCCCCTGGCAGTGCCACACTGTGAGAACAGTTTGGGTTGGAAGTGACAATGAAGCTGATCCAGTGCCACCCCCTTGCCAGGGGCAGGGACACCTCCCGCTGTCCCAGGGTGCCCCAAACTGGCCTGGGACGCTTCCAGGGATGCAGGAAATCCATTGCAGGGCCCTCCACCCTCACAGGGAGGAATTCCTTCCCTGTATCAAACCTCCATTTCCTCTCTGTCAATCTGAACTGTCCCCCCCTCATCCTGGCACTCCAGGCCCTTGTCCCAAGTCCCTCTCTGGCATCCCTGGAGCCCCTTCAGATCCTGGAACGGGCTGTGAGCAATTCCACACAAAGTTTTCTTCTCCAGGCTGAACCTCCCCACCTTTCTCAGCCTGATGTCCCCTCATCCTTGCCCCTTGTCCTGCAGGTGCCACGTGAGTCCTGTGGAACCTGGGCTGATTCCCATGCAAGCTCCCCAGTGCTCCAGACCCCCCAAAACCCCCACACTCACCCCATAGCTGGTCTCCTGGGCTCCCAGTGCCTCCAGGATGCTCTCCAGGTACTCCTGGGGCACGGTCAGCAGGAATGTCCCCGTGTCCACGATGGCCTGGCAGCCCTGGCTGCACCAGCCGCTCACCGACTGCCCGACGGCAAACCTGGGAGCAGAACGGGGACAAGGGCCTGGCTCCGGGCACCTGCTGGCCCCCAAACCCAAAGCACGGGGCCCTGAGCCCCCCAAAGCTGCAGCTGCACCCCCAGGGGTACAAACACCACTCACTCCTCCAGTGCCACCTGCCAGTAAAGCTCCTGTGTCACCGGCGCCCAGGCGATGTCCCCCTGGAAGAGCTCGGGGTCGACCCCCCCGAGGATCAGCTCTCCCCCGTACTCGTAGGTGGGCTGGCTGCAAAAAAAAACAACAAATAACAGAGTCACAGCAGCAGAGATCAGGAGATCGGTGTGATAAAGGTGGGGTGGAGAGGGATAAACCCCCGAGGAACCCTCCTGGGCACGGGCAGGGCACAGCAGGGCACAGCAGGGCACACCAGGACATGCAGGCAGGGCACACCAGTGCACCCCAAGGCACACCAGGGCACACCAGGGCACACCAGGACATGCAGGCAGGGCACACCAGGATGTGCAGGCAGAGCACACCAGAGCACACCAGGGCACACCAGGAGGTGCAGGCAAAGCACACCAGGGCACACCAGGGCACACCAGGACATACCAGGGCACACCAGGACACCCCAGGACACACCAGGGCACACCAGGAGGTGCAGGCAGAGCACACCAGGACACACCAGGGCACACCAGGACACACCAGGGCACACCAGAGCACACCAGAACACACCAGCGCACACCAGGGCACACCAGGACACCCCAGGACACACCAGGGCACACCAGGAGGTACAGGCAGAGCACACCAGGACACACCAGGGCACACCAGAGCACACCAGAACACACCAGCGCACACCAGGGCACACCAGGGCACACCAGAGCACACCAGGACACACCAGGACACACCAGGGCACACCACGGCACACCACGGCACACCAGAGCACACCAGAGCACACCAGGGCACACCAGGGCACGCCAGTGCACACCAGGGCACACCAGGGCACACCAGGGCGTGCAGGCAGGGCACGCCAGTGCACACCAGGGCACACCAGGGCACACCAGAGCACACCAGAGCACACCAGGGCACACCAGGAGGTACAGGCAGAGCACACCAGGGCACACCAGAGCACACCAGAGCACACCAGAGCACACCAGGGCACACCAGAGCACACCAGCGCACACCAGCGCACACCAGGATGTGCAGAACGCCCTGGAAGGTTTTTTTTTACCGTGAGAAGTAGAAGCTGAAGACGGGCTCGGCGAGCTGGTTCTGCTCCAGCATCCCCTCCAGAGCTGTGGCCATCCCCCCCACCGCCAGCGAGGGGAAGGCCATGCCCAGGATGCCATCGAAATCAGCAAAGTAGAAAGGCTGGGTGGGCTCGTCCTGGCTGAGCCCGAACTCCTGGTTGGTGACAGTGATGCTCTGGATCTGCAGGGGAAGGGGAGCCCCGGTCAGCCAGGCACACCTGAGGGGTGGCTGCTGCTCCGAGAGCACTGCAGGCTCACAGCTGGTGACAGCAGCACCAGGCAGAGGGGAAAATGGGGGTAAAGAAATCAGGAATTGGGTTAAAACCCAGCCAAAAGGCCAGCTGGGTGAGTGAGGGTGGCAATAAACGCTTTATATGTGCAAAGGGTTTGTCCCAATCCAACACAGGACACGAGCTGGGCCCTTAGGCTGCTCCTGGGCTCCTTCCAGGGGCACAGCCAGGCAGGGGGGCAGGGGCAGCACTCACCCTGAGTGTGTCAGAGCCCAGCACTCACCCTGAGCGTGTCAGAGCCCAGCACTCACCCTGAGTGTGTCAGAGCCCAGCACTCACCCTGCGCGTGTCAGAGCCCAGCACTCACCCTGCGCGTGTCAGAGCCCAGCACTAACCCTGAGCGTGTCGGAGCCCAGCACTCACCCTGAGTGTGTCAGAGCACTCACCCTGAGCGTGTCAGAGCCCAGCACTCACCCTGAGCGTGTCAGAGCCCAGCACTCACCCTGAGCGTGTCAGAGCCCAGCACTCACCCTGAGTGTGTCAGCCCAGCACTCACCCTGAGTGTGTCAGAGCCCAGCACTCACCCTGAGTGTGTCAGAGCACTCACCCTGAGCGTGTCAGAGCCCAGCACTCACCCTGAGTGTGTCAGAGCACTCACCCTGAGCGTGTCGGAGCCCAGCACTCACCCTGCGCGTGTCAGAGCCCAGCACTCACCCTGAGCGTGTCAGAGCCCAGCACTCACCCTGAGTGTGTCAGCCCAGCACTCACCCTGCGCGTGTCAGCCCAGCACTCACCCTGCGCGTGTCAGAGCCCAGCACTCACCCTGAGTGTGTCAGAGCCCAGCACTCACCCTGAGTGTGTCAGCCCAGCACTCACCCTGAGCGTGTCAGAGCCCAGCACTCACCCTGAGTGTGTCAGAGCCCAGCACTCACCCTGAGTGTGTCAGCCCAGCACTCACCCTGAGCGTGTCGGAGCCCAGCACTCACCCTGCGCGTGTCAGAGCCCAGCACTCACCCTGAGTGTGTCAGAGCCCAGCACTCACCCTGAGTGTGTCAGCCCAGCACTCACCCTGAGCGTGTCAGAGCCCAGCACTCACCCTGCGCGTGTCAGAGCCCAGCACTCACCCTGAGCGTGTCAGAGCCCAGCACTCACCCTGCGCGTGTCAGAGCCCAGCACTCACCCTGAGCGTGTCGGAGCCCAGCACTCACCCTGAGCGTGTCAGAGCCCAGCACTCACCCTGAGTGTGTCAGAGCACTCACCCTGAGCGTGTCAGAGCCCAGCACTCACCCTGAGTGTGTCAGAGCACTCACCCTGAGTGTGTCAGAGCCCAGCACTCACCCTGAGCGTGTCAGAGCCCAGCACTCACCCTGAGTGTGTCAGAGCCCAGCACTCACCCTGCGCGTGTCAGAGCCCAGCACTAACCCTGAGTGTGTCAGAGCCCAGCACTAACCCTGAGCGTGTCGGAGCCCAGCACTCACCCTGAGTGTGTCAGAGCACTCACCCTGAGCGTGTCAGAGCCCAGCACTCACCCTGAGTGTGTCAGAGCCCAGCACTCACCCTGAGCGTGTCAGAGCCCAGCACTCACCCTGAGTGTGTCAGAGCCCAGCACTCACCCTGAGTGTGTCAGAGCACTCACCCTGAGCGTGTCAGAGCCCAGCACTCACCCTGAGCGTGTCGGAGCCCAGCACTCACCCTGCGCGTGTCAGAGCCCAGCACTCACCCTGAGTGTGTCAGAGCCCAGCACTCACCCTGAGTGTGTCAGCCCAGCACTCACCCTGCGCGTGTCAGCCCAGCACTCACCCTGCGCGTGTCAGAGCCCAGCACTCACCCTGAGCGTGTCGGAGCCCAGCACTCACCCTGAGCGTGTCAGAGCCCAGCACTCACCCTGAGTGTGTCAGAGCACTCACCCTGAGCGTATCAGAGCCCAGCACTCACCCTGAGTGTGTCAGAGCACTCACCCTGAGCGTGTCAGAGCCCAGCACTCACCCTGAGTGTGTCAGAGCACTCACCCTGAGTGTGTCAGCCCAGCACTCACCCTGAGTGTGTCAGCCCAGCACTCACCCTGCGCGTGTCAGAGCCCAGCACTCACCCTGAGTGTGTCAGAGCCCAGCACTCACCCTGCGCGTGTCAGAGCCCAGCACTCACCCTGAGTGTGTCAGCCCAGCACTCACCCTGCGCGTGTCAGAGCCCAGCACTCACCCTGAGCGTGTCGGAGCCCAGCACTCACCCTGCGCGTGTCAGAGCCCAGCACTCACCCTGAGCGTGTCAGAGCCCAGCACTCACCCTGAGCGTGTCAGCCCAGCACTCACCCTGAGTGTGTCAGAGCCCAGCACTCACCCTGCGCGTGTCAGAGCACTCAGCCTGAGCGTGTCAGCCCAGCACTCACCCTGAGCGTGTCAGAGCCCAGCACTCACCCTGAGCGTGTCAGAGCCCAGCACTCATCCTGAGCGTGTCAGCCCAGCACTCACCCTGAGTGTGTCAGAGCACTCACCCTGAGTGTGTCGGAGCCCAGCGCGATGGTGACGGCGCCGCTGCCGTAGGACACGGTGTGGGACTGCCCGCCGGGGCTGAAGGTGGCCGAGTCACCGGGCTGGAACTTGGCGTGGTTGACTGGGGGAGAGAGAAGAGGGAGAAGCCCTGGGCATGGGCTGCAGTGGGATTTCACTGCTGGGTGCTCCACTGGGATAATCCCAGGGATTAAATCCAGTGCTGCAGTGGGATTTCACTGCTGGGTGCTCCATTGGGATCATTCCCAGGGATTAAATCCTGTGCTGCAGTGGGATTTCACTGCTGGATGCTCTGTTGGGATCATTCCCAGGGATTAAATCCAGTGCTGCAGTGGGATTTCACTGCTGGGTGCTCCATTGGAAACATTCCCAGGGATTAAATCCTGTGCTGCAGTGGGATTTCACTGCTGCAGCTCTGTTGGGATAACCCCCAAGGAGCAGGACCTGAGGATGAGGACAGCCTGCTCCTCTGTCCCACATTTCTCTTTCAGGTTGTGGGGTTTGCACCCCAGTTTTGCCCGGATACCTCTCCAGGCGATGCCTCAGGATTTATCAGCTTTTATATTTTCCACACATTTGTAATCCTGCAATCCCTCAGTGCAGAACTCTGAACTCCACAAGGAGAGCTGGCTGCTGTTGGCACCTTTGCATCACAGGGGTCACAGGTACAAGGGCAAAGCCCTCACAGGGAAATCCCCGTCACTGCTGGGAACTGGAACCCCACAATTCCCCGTTTTCCTCTTCCCTGCAGCCAGCCAGGGAGCACTCCTGGGATTCCTGAGGTGGCTGTGGGGATTTGGCTGCTGGAACCCTGGGCACTGAGGAGTTCAGGCTCCCTGTGCTGACCCTCGAGCAAACGCTGCATTCCACCTGAGGCCGTGGAAGAGGCTCCCAAAATTGAGTGACAGCACTGGGATTGTGGCTGTGGAGTTTGAGTATCAAACTGTATGTGATATCACAGAGTGGAAAACAGAATTTAAGGTTTTAGACTATGGCAATATATGTAAAGCAAAATAAGGATTTAGGGCATAGGCTGAGTCCTTCTTTTTCACCTCCTTCTTCATGGCTCTGCATGGTGTTTTGTAACTGGGTAGAAAAATCCACATTGCAGGTCATGGGTGGTTGGTTATTGGGTTAGAAGTTAAAATAATTTAGGTGTGATCTCGTAACTGGGTAATTTATGCCTAAAATGCCTTAAGAAGAGTTAGAGACACAGCCATTTTCTGCTTTGTTAGCCAGAACTCACAGCTTGTGAGAGTGTACTACAGACAAGAATTAATAAATATCTGAGTCTGGACAGGAAAATTGCATCACTTGAGTATTAATCCTGACTCCAACAAAAGAAAAGAAGAGAAGAAACCAAAATTTCACCATCTCCCTTAGGCAGACAGAGGGGTCTGAGCTTCACAAGGAAGGCACCAGATATCCCAGATCAGCATTCCAGGCTCATTTACGGTCTGGCAGCGTGATGTCCCCAGCATGACAGGGCAGGGACGTGGGAGAACAGGGACCAGGACGTGGCCTTGGGCACCCACTGGAACCTAAACCTAAACCCTAATACAACACCCTAACACTAGACCCTAAACCTAACCCTAACGCAAACCCTGACCCTAATTCTAGCCCTAATCCTCATCCTAACCTTAAACCTAACCTTAAACCAAACCCTAACACTGGAACCTAACCCCAACATGACAGGGCAAGGACGTGCAAGAACAGGGACCAGGACATGGCTTTGGGCACCCACTGGAACCTAAACCTAAACCCTAACCCTCATAAAAGACCCTAACACTAGACCCTAAACCAAACCCTAACCCTAATCCTAACTCTAATCCTAACCCTAAACCTCACCCTAAACCTAACCCTAAACCAAACCCTACCCCTAACCTAACCCCAACCCCAACATGACAGGGACCAGGACGTGGCTTTGGGCACCCACTGGAACCTAAACCTAAACCCTAACCCTCATAAAAGACCCTAACACTAGACCCTAAACCTAACCCAAACCCTAGCCCTAACCCTAAACTTAAACCTAACCCTAAACCAAACCCTAACCCTAATCCTAACTCTAATCCTAAACCTAACCTTAACCCTAATCCTAAACCTAACCCTAAACCAAACCCTAACCCTAATCCTAACTCTAATCCTAAACCTAACCTTAACCCTAATCCTAAACCTAACCCTAAACCAAACCCTAACCCTAATCCTAACTCTAATCCTAACCCTAACCTTAACCCTAACCCTAAACCTAACCCTAAACCAAACCCTAACCCTAATCCTAACCCTAACCCTAACCCTAACCCTAACCCTAAACCAAACCCGAACCCTAATCCTAAACCTAACCCTAAACCAAACCCTACCCCTAACCTAACCCCAACCCCAACATGACCGGGACCAGGACGTGGCCTTGGGCACCCCCTGGCACCCAAACCCATCTCGGCTTGGCCAGCCTGGGCCGCTCTGAAAGGCACAGATCCTCCAGCCCTGCACTAATTAGCGGGCACTAATTACTCCCAGGAGCAGTGACACTCCCAGCACCCAGGGGTACTCACAGCAGGCAGGGCTCTTGCAGTCCTTGGAGGGCACCCAGAGGTTGGAGGAGCCGGTGTCAAAAAGCACCAGAAACTTCTGGGGGGGCTCCCCGATGCTGATCTCCCCGAAATAGGAGGACTGGAAAAAAACCCAGGGAATGAATCTGCACTGGCCAGGGGCTCAGGGACAGCCCAGGCGTCCCCCTGGCACCCCCCAGCCCAGAGGCAGCCAGGCAGGAGCAGGCTGAGCTCTCACCCTGCTGTTACTGCCCCCTCCTCACCCCCAAAAAAATGAAATATTCAATAATTGTTGTGGGGTTTGTTCCATGCAGAAAAGCCTCGCTCTTTGGGGCAGGGGGTAAAAAATTCCTTGAGGTTCAAAACAGAAGGTTAAAAGAGTGGGGAGAAAAAGCAATTTAAGGATGGGGGGGAAAAAAGCAATTTAAGAGTGGGGGGAAAGTAATTTAAGCGTGGGGAAAAAATCATTTAAGAGTGGGGAAAAAACAATTTAAGAGTGGGGAAAAAACAATTTAAGGGTGGGGGAAAAGTAATTTAAGAGTGGGGAAAAGTAGTTTAAGGGTGGGGGAAAAGTAATTTAAGAGGGGGGAAAAATGCAATTTAAGAGTGGGGAAAAAACAATTTAAGAGTAGGGAATAAAACAACTTAAGGGTGGGGAAAAAACAATTTAAGAGTGGGGGAAAAGTAATTTAAGAGTGGGGAAAAGTAGTTTAAGAGTGGGGAAAAAGCAATTTAAGAGTGGTGAAAAAGCAATTTCTCACTCCTGGGGGCTCAGGGGTGTCCGGGGTGCTGTGGCAGCTGGGAAGGAGGAAGGCCAGGCAGGCAGGAGGGGTGTGGGGCACTCACATCCAGGTGGTTGGTTATGGGCTCCCTCACCACGGAGCCCTGGCTGGGCTGGTATTTCTTCACAGGATCGGATTTGATGTGCTTCAGGAAATCATCCAGCACCCCAGCCGCCCTCATCTTCTCCCGGATGGACAGGCCTTTCCTCAGGCTGATCCTGCACAGACAGAGATGAAACACAAACGAACACAGCAGGACATGAGAAGATCTGGGCATTTTCAAAGGCTCAGGTCTCCTTTGAGCCAGGACAGGAGCTACCCATGTCCCCAGGAGCTCCCCATGCCCCAGGAGCTGCTCCCCATGTCCAGGGGGCAGCTTTCCATCTTCCCAGGAGCTTTCCATGCCTCCAGGAGCTGCTCTTCATGTCCCAGGAGCTGCTCTGCAGATCCCAGGAGCTCTCTGTGCCCCAGGAGCTCCTCCCCATGTCCCAGGAGCTGCTCTCCGTGCCCCAGGAGCTTTCCATGTTCCCAAGAGCTCTGCATGTCTCCAGGAGCTGCTCTCCAAGTCCCCAGAAGCTGCTCCCCATGCCCCAGGAGCTCTCTGTGCCCCAGGACCTGCTCTCCACACCCCAGGATCTCTCCACGCTCCAGGATCTCCCCATGTCCCAGGATCTCTCCAAGCCCCAGGATCTCCATGTCCCAGGATCTCCCCATGTCCCCAGGATCTCCCCGTGCCCCAGGATCTCTGTGCCCCAGGATCTCCCCATGTCCCCAGGATCTCCCCGTGCCCCAGGATCTCTGTGCCCCAGGATCTCTCCATGTCCCCAGGATCTCCCCATGTCCCAGGATCTCCCCATGCCCCAGGATCTCTCCATGTCCCCAGGATCTCTCCATGCCCCAGGATGTCCCCATGCCCCAGGATCTCTGTGCCCCAGGATCTCTCCATGTCCCCAGGATCTCCCCATGTCCCCAGGATCTCCCCATGTCCCAGGATCTCCCCATGCCCCAGGATCTCCCCATGTCCCAGGATCTCCCCGTGCCCCAGGATCTCCCCGTGCCCCAGGATCTCCCCATGTCCCCAGGATCTCCCCATGTCCCAGGATCTCCCCGTGCCCCAGGATCTCCCCGTGCCCCAGGATCTCCCCATGTCCCCAGGATCTCCCCATGCCCCAGGATCTCCCCATGTCCCCAGGATCTCTCCATGTCCCCAGGATCTCTCCAAGCCCCAGGATCTCCCCATGTCCCAGCTGCTGTCCCCGGCTGTGCCACCACGTGCGGACCCCGCGCTCCCAGCGCGCTCAGCATCCCCCGGCTCCTCTCCCCGCCCACTCCCGCACCTCACCGCCCCCTGGGCCAGCTGCAGGCACGCCAGGACCACCGGGAGCCACCTCATGGTGCCGAGCCGTCCGCGGTCACCCCTGGGGAGGCGGCGGGGCCGCCCGCGCCGCCGCTTTTATCCCGCCGGCCCTTTCTTATCTGCCTGACCTCCGCTTCCATCGGCACCTCCGGCGGCCTCAAGGGCCGCTTTGTGCCTCGGGCCACGAGGATTCTGCGGAAAAATCGGCGGCCTCGGGGGCGAGATCAAAGGGGGAGCGATGCGATAAGGGAGCGGCGCTTATCGGGGGCGAGGGGATCCAACGTCAGCGCGCCGGGCCGGGGCCGCGCTCGCCAAAAGCCGAGCCAAGCTCGCCCCGGGACAAAGGGCCGGACTGGCGGCTCCTGGCGCGGGAGGGAAAGGCTTTGGTCTGCCCTCCTTCCGCCGCTGGGCACGGCGGGGATGGAGGCGGAGAGGCCGGGGCACGGGGAGAGGAGATGGAGCCCGGCAGGTCCCTTCCCTTGGTGTTTCCAGAATGGTCCCCAGGTCCCTTCCCTTGGTGTTTCCAGGGTGGTCCCCAGGTTCCTTCTTTCATTTCCTCCAGGGTGTTCCCCAGGTTCCTTCTCACTTTTCCTTCAGGGTGGTTCCCAGTTTCCTTCTCTCTTTTCCTCCAGAAAGGTCCCCAGGTTCCTTCTTTCATTTCCTCCAAGTGGTCCCCACATTCCTTCTCTCTTTTCCTCCAAGGTGGTCCCCACATTCCTTCTTGCATTTCCTCCAGGGTGTTCCCCAGGTTCCTTCTCTTGCTTTTTCCAGGCTGGTTCCCAGTTTCCTTCTCTCTTCAGCAAGGTCTCCAGTTTCCTTCTTTTATTTCCTCCAAGTGGTCCCCACATTCCTTCTTTCATTTCCTCCAGGAAGGTCCCCAGGTTCCTTCGCTTGCTTTTTTCGGGATGGTCCCCAGTTTCCTTCTCTCTTTTCCTCCAGGGTGTTCCCCAGGTTCCTTCTCTTGCTTTTTCCAGGATGGTCCCCAGTTTCCTTCTTTCTTTTCCTCCAGGAGGGTTCCCAGGTCCCTTCCCTTGATGTTTCCAGGATGGTCCCCAGGTTCCTTCTTTCATTTCCTCCAAGTGGTCCCCACGTTCCCTCTCTCTTTTCCTCCAGGAGGGTCTCAGGTTCCTTCTCTGGTTTGCTCTGAGGTTGTCCCCAGTGCTGTCCTGCCTTCTCCTCTTCCTCAGCATCCCAGACCTTCACTCCAGGACACGAGCTGGTTTCCATGTCCCTCCTGCTCCTGCTTTCACAGTTTGGAGAGGAATCGCCCATTTCCCCGTTCCTTGGTTTGTTTTGTGGAGCACAGGGTTCCCTCCCCCTCCCACATCCAAATGGAGGTGCTGCAACCCCCAGGAAGGTGCAACCCACCCTCGGGGTTTAACCCACACTCCACATCCTCCCTCCAGCACAGAAAATCAGAAAATTCCTTGTTTGCTCCATTTTTTTCTATGAAAACAAAAAAACCACAAACACACACCTCCCAAATTACCAATGAGCACCCAAACCAACCAAAACACTCTGAGTTGTAACCCAAATACTCTCCAGAAAACGGCCCAGAATGGGTTTGGTCTCTAAATTTGGCCCCATCACGAGATTTTACATTTTTATCAGTTTTGGTCCGTTTGCATATTGGGGTTTAATTGTCCCAATTACAGATTCGGGTTGTGAGGTCCCACCCTGCTTGTTCCTCCCTTCGGTCCACCCTTGTTTGTGCTTTTGGGGCTGGAAATTGTGCTTGGTGCTCAGCAGGAACAGGGAATTGCCGCAGCAGGAATTGGGGATTCAGGGTTTCCAGCAGCAGAGGTTCAGTGATCCCACACGGAGAGGGGATTTGCACTCCCGGGATTCCCTCAGGCCCAGGCTCTGGGCATTCCCTCCCCTTTGCTTTCAGTTTCTCTTCTCTGTTGGTTTGGTGGCCCAGCTCCAGCTCAGGGAATTCCACCTCTCCAGGGCCCTTCCCGGGGTGAGCCCAGCGCTCAAGGGGAGCCCATGGAACAGGGAAAGGTTCCCTGGAGACCTCACAGCCCCTTCCAGGACCTGGAGGGGCTGCAAGGACCTGGAGAGAGGGGCTGTTCATCAGAACTGGAGTGGGGGACAAGGGGGAATGGGTTTGGGATGAAAGAGAGGAAATCCAGGTTTGATATTAGGAAGGAATTCTTCCCTGTGAGGGTGGAGAGGGGCTGGGATGGAAATCCCAGGGCTGCCCCACCCCTGGGAGTGTCCCAGGCCAGGTTGGATGGAGCTTGGAGCAGCCTGGGACGGTGGGAGGTGTCCCTGCCCATGGCAGGGGTGGGATGAGATGATTTTTAAGTTCCTTCCAACCCAAGCCAGGCTGGGATTCCGTGGTTCTCTGCCCCCGGAGCAGCTGTGTTTATGAGCCCACACACGCCCTCGGATCCCTCACCAGCTGCTTTTTGTGTTTTATTTCCAAAACAGAGGCCACAGTCCACAGGAACAGCCTCCATCACATCAAAAGAGAGATTCCTCTTCTTCCTGTGAGCAAAAGGTGGGTAAATAAACTGTAAATAAATGGTGGGGCTGCAGGTCAGGCATTTGAATTCCCAAAGCAGGTGAGGATCAGCCACTTTCAGATCAAAACCTAAAGGGGCTCTAAGGGAGCTGGAGGGGGATTTTGGACGAGGGGATGGAGAGACAGGATGAAGGAAATGGCCTCAAACTGCCAGAGGGAAAGCAGCAGCAGGAATTGTCTTGTACAAATCTCCCTGTGGGTCAGCAGCCAGGACAAACACCCCATCCCATCCCATGGATCCCATCCTACGGATCCCATCCCATGGATCCCATCCCATGGATCCCATCCTATGGATCCCATCCCATGGATCCCATCCCATCCTATGGATCCCATCCCATCCCATGGATCCCATCCCATCCTATGGATCCCATCCCATCCCACGGATCCCATCCCATCCTATGGATCCCATCCCATCCCATGGATCCCATCCCATCCCATTCCCCCTGTTCTGTTCACTCCACACTTTGAGGTGAGCCAGGATCCACCCTCAGGTCACAGGGCTGTTCTTCAGGGAGGCCCTGCCTGCATTTCCCTGGGAATAACCCAGAGGAACAACTGCACCGAGCACCTCTGCTTCTCTGCCACGTCAGAAATGTCCCAAGGCACCAGGTGGGTGCCTTGGACAAGGACAGGAGTGGCACAGGTGACAAGGACAGGAGTGGCACAGGTGACAGGGACAGGAGTGGCACAGGAGGAGCTCCAGGTGACCCTGGAGCATCTGGGCCTTTCAGCTGGAGAAACCCCGTTCACTTTAGGGAAGGAAAAGAAATGAGATCCCATCCTCACCACGAGCCTTTTCCATCCCCTGGCCTGGAATTGCCAACTTCAAAGCTCTCCCGGGGTTCTCCCTAACGAATTCACCTCCCTAACGAGTTCACCTCCAGCAAGAGGAGCCCAAACCTGTTCTGCTGCCTCTGAGCAGCATTTCCAGACCAGCCCAGTTTGGGGAAAAGACAGAATTCCCAGAAAGACTGAGGGCAGCCCTCCCAGAGGCTGGAATTAGGGAATGGGTTCATTAACAGTCATTTGTTAATCATCCTCCAGCTGAGAGGGCTGAGCAGCATCACACAGAGAGACAGGGAGAAAAGAGGGAGCTGGAAATGCCAGCCCTGGTTTGGTTTTGCTCCGAGTAAACAGCGCAGCTGGGGTAATAAAAATATCAGAAAAAATATTAAAAATATTTTAAAAATCTTAAATATTAAAAAATTTAAGATTAAAAACATTTTTAAAAATAGAAAAACATTTAAAATATCAGAAATAACGAAATGTTTCTGCAGAAATGTCGATCCTTCAGCCTTCCACCACCCCCCCTTTCCCCTCCCTGCAAGGCAGGCACGGCTCAGAGGGATCCCAGCCTCCTTCCCTGAGGGAAAGTCAGGCACCTGAAATGGGCTAAAAGAGAAAAAACCCTCCCACACAAGGCAGTGAAGCGCTGGGAGAAGCTCTGCTCCTGTCACCAGAGTTCTTGGGAATGGGAAGAGCTGTTGGTGCATTCATTCACCAGGGAAGAAACACCAGGGGAAGAAATCTGCTGGGTTAACTCAGACTCCAACAAGAACCCCTTGGAAAGGTCAGGGCAGGGATATTCCCTCTGCTCAGCCCTGGCTGCTCCCCAGAAATCCCAAAATTACAATTCCAGGTGGGGGAAGGAGCCCAGCGAGGGCAGGTCAGGCCCCAGCACTGGAACCTCCAGCCCAGCTCCCCCTCCCAGGGCTCAGCCACCACCCAAATTCACTCATTTCGCTGCCCAAACCCTTTTTTTTGAGAGGCAAAGTCTGAGCAAACGTTTCATTTCAGCTCCTTCCTCAGTTTTCCAGTTCCCAAAACCACCACGCTGAGCCACCTGAGGAGAGGTCCGAGCGTCCCCTCAGCTCCAGGGACAAACCCCAGAGCAGCTTTGGGATGGTTTTTCCTGCCCAGAGCCCCGGGGTGGATCCCTGAAACCCAAAGGCAGATTTGATTTGTGGATGCATCCACCAAGGGTGAGGATTGTGCTGTGAGTGGGAGGATATTCCAGGGCTGGAGGGGTCACCGGGCATCCCCTGCTGCTGTGCATCCCTGGGGAAAGCCCACGGATCCATAAAATACGTAAAATAATCCATAAAATCCATAAAATTATCCTTAAAATAATCCATAAAATCCATAAAATAATCCATAAAATCCACCTTGACAAGGTTCCATAAGGATACAACAGAGAGGGGAAACATTCCCGACCCAAGTAAAACAGCCACGGGAAAAAAAAAGAAAAAAAAAAAGAAAAAAAAAAAGACCCCAAATCACAGAACAGGAGGGATGGGAGAGCGCGGGCTGGAATTCCCTCCTCACTTCCCAATCCTCTGGATCCTCCTCTGGAATTCTCTCCCCCACGGCCGCTAGAGGAAGCTGCGACACTGTGCCGGGAGCATCCCCAAAGTGTCACCGGAGCTCCGGAGCTGCGGGCACGGCCGGCTCAGCCCCAGGCACGGCTCCGGCCCTTCCCTGGAAATAACAATATCGCGGATTTCTCAATCCGAAATAAATTTGGGCTTCGTGCCCAGTTTAAATTGTATTCCACATCCGTCTCAATTCAGGCTTTCTTACCCAATCATAGCTGACACACAAAGCCACTTGCTGCACCTTGAAACCTTTTACTATTTCTGTAACTGCTTTTATATTTATATTTTAAAGCTTTAGAGCTTTAGAACCACCTGGTTTGATTTTTCTCTGCTTAAATTGCAAAACAAAAACCTCCTCGTTTGTGGGCTCCAGCTCTGGGAGCCTTTCCCAGGGTCTCAGGTCGAAGCCTGGACGTGTTTTTCTGTGCCTGGGTTTGCTCACAGGAGATTTTGAGGATTTTCTGTGCCTGGATTTCCCACACTGGAGGAGGGTGATGGTGGATCTGCTGTGTGAGCACCTGAGGGAGCACTGGATTCACCAGATCCCCCGGGAGAGGTGAAGAGCAGCAGTTTTGAGAGATCCCAGCCACAGAGCACTCCTGGAGCCACCCAAATGGGGCTGCCAGGTTTTTTTAGGAACTCCAGAGGGGATTCCCTGATCCCAGGAGATCACAGACCCTTCCACCCCAACCCTCAGGGACACGCTGGTGGCCCTGGGCAGCACCCAAGGACAGCCCCAGCCCTGAGCCAGGGCACCCAGAGCCCACCCCAGCACCTTCCCTGCAATTTAACCCCCCTGGAAAGGGCCCTCTCATGGAAAACATCTCATCCTCTTTCCCCTTTCTGGGGGAAAAAAGGGGATTTTGTATTTCTCAGCTCCAGCAGGTTCCTCCAGAGAGACTTGTGGTGAGGGTGACACCGACAGCTTAGAAACTCTTTTATTTAAATACTTTATTTAAAGCTTATCGCAGTTAACTTTCATATATAGAGATAGATAGATAGATAGAAACAATTTCTTCTCTCACTTCCCTAAATGAAAGCTGGATTTAGGGGGATACATTACTCGGGGTGGGGGTTGTTTTTTTTATTTTTTCCCTTCAAATAAAGTCATTTGTTATACATATAAAAATATATTACTTGGGTTTCCTTTCAGTCACAGGCGACACAAGGTGGACCAAAGAATGGAAGACGAGCACAAGGACTTCCAAAAATAAAATAAAAAAAAACAAAAACAAAAACAAAAACCAGTGGATTGAAGCAACGTGGCACACTCGGAATTGATAGTGCAACAGCAGCAAGGCAAGAACTCCACGTTCTGCGACACAAACATGGCACCAACTCGGACTGGGGACACGTGGCCTTGCTCCCGACGGGGTCACGGCTCGACAGGACACGACAGCACCAAAAAAACAACAAAACAAAAGAAAGGCTGAACTTCCAAGACCTGGAACTCCAGCTCCTGGCCCTCGGAGCTGGGGGATGGGGGATGGGGCTCTTTCCTCTTCCATGGACGGGAAACACCCAAGGGCAAGGGGGACACGAGGCTTGGCAGAGTCTCTGGCTGGTGCTGCACCCAGCTCCTGGCCCAGGAGGAGCATGGACACGGCCAGCAGGGAGGTGGGGCCAGAGCAGCCCAGGGCACCCCAGAGCATTCCAGAGCATCCCAGAACATCCCAGAGCACTCCAGAGCATCTCAGAGCACCCCAGAGCGCTCCAGAGCATCCCAGAGCACTCCAGAGCACCCCAGAGCACACCAGAGCACACCAGAGTGCTCCAGAGCACCCCAGAGCATTCCAGAGCACCCCAGAACATCCCAGAGCACCTCAGAGCACCCCAGAACATCTTAGAGCACCCCAGAGCACCCCAGGGCACCCCAGGGCATCCCAGAGCACCCCAGAGCACTCCAGAGCACCCCAGAACATCCCAGAGTGCTCCAGAGCACCCCAGGGCATCCCAGAGCACCCCAGAACATCCCAGAGCACTCCAGAGCACCCCAGAGCACTCCAGAGCATTCCAGAGCACCCCAGAACATCCCAAAGCATCCCAGAGCACCCCAGAACATCCCAGAACACCCTAGAGCATGCCAGAGCACCCCAGAGCGCTGCTCTCCATCAGGCACAGAGAAATCCAGGGAGAGCCCGCGCGTCCCCTGGGGAGGGGCGATGGGGACATCCCGGGGCAGCTCAGAGCGACCCCGGCACGGAGACAGAACTGCACAGCAAAAGGCCACGAATTCACCCGGAATTCCAGCCCTTCCAGGGCCGTAGTTAAGGGGACAAAACTGCACATTCACTGCTGACATGGCACGGAACAGAGGCTGCTCCCGGCCCCAGGCAGGCACGGGGGTGTCTGCGATGGCTTTGATGCCACTCCAGGCTCGGCTGCCCCGGGGCTCCACTCCCACCTCTCCCATTCCATTCCCACCCACCCCGAGTCCATCAACTCCTCACTCCCAGCTGCTCTTTTCCAGGGGTGTTTTTCCCCCCCCCCAGTTGGAAAAAAAACCAGTTTTTTCCCCCCAGTTGGCTCAGCAAAGCCCCCAGAGCTCTTTTAGGCCCTGCCCCCACGCTGCAGCCTGGCACCGGTTTGGCAACGAGCAAAGGAGCAGTTCATAAATAAATAAGTAAACAAATAAATAAACAAACCCACAGCTGCCAAAAAGAACCCTCGTAAAAAAAAAAATAAAAATAAATCAAAGCAGGGTATGGCACGAGTGAAGTTTTCCGGACCAAACTTCCAATCTCCCTCGTGGTTGTGGCCTTTCCCTCCTCTCCTAAAGCAGGGAAGGGAATTTGAAGGATTTAGGCAATCAGGTTTCTGTGATCACAGTGTGTGCCCCCATGGCTCTGTGTCCTCCTCTGTGCTGAATTGCAGCTGCCCAATTGAAATTGAATCTGAGACAGGGACAGAAGGGTAAAAAGCTTCGGGAACAAACAGAGAGCTGAGGGGGGAAAGGCCACGGCGTGAGCTCCCTCGTCTCCAGGCAGCACGGGAGCCACGAGGCAAAGCCCAGCTCTGGAGTGGCAGAGCCCTCCTGGAGGTGTGAAACCCCAGCCCTGGAGTGGCAGAGCCCTCCTGGAGATCTGAAATCCCAGCAGAGCCCTCCTGGAGATCTGAAATCCCAGCTCTGGAGTGGCAGTGCCCTCCTGGAGATCTGAAATCCCAGCTCTGGAGTGGCAGAGCCCTCCTGGAGATGTGAAATCCCAGCTGTGGAGTGGCAGAGCCCTCCTGGAGATGTGAAACCCCAGCTGTGGAGTGGCAGAGCCCTCCTGGAGATCTGAAATCCCAGCAGAGCCCTCCTGGAGATGTGAAATCCCAGCCCTGGAGTGGCAGAGCCCTCCTGGAAATGTGAAACCCCAGCCCTGGAGTGGCAGAGCCCTCCTGGAGATGTGAAGCCCACGGGGTTTCGATGTGCACGGAGCTCAGCTCGGTTTTTGGGAGAGCTCCCCCGCGGCACCGCCCCGCTCCGGCTCTGCCCTGCCCCACCCCAGGCCATCCAACCCTCCCGAGCCACCACAACATCCCACAAAGGCTTGAAAAAACGAGCAACACACAGAGAGGGCAGGACGGACGGACAGACAGACAGACGAGCCTCAACAGCCAAGCAGCCGCAGGAACCACGCCGGGCCCCCGGGGGAAGGGACAAACAGAGGGAGGAACGGCGACAACGGCGGGGACAAGGACACGGCGGAGGGACGGGAGCGAAGCCACGACGCGGGGCTGGCACTTGTGGCCCCCTCAGAGGGGCAGGTCGGTGCTGTTGTGCCGCGTTTTCCTGGCCGTGCCATCGTCCCTGGGCAGGGCCCGCTGCAGGCTGGACATGGCCGCGGTCTTCTTGAGGTCGATCACGGCGTAGGAGCCGCTGCGGCGGGCACCGGGGCTCCCCGGGGCGGCCACCCGGGAATCCTGCTGCCCTTGGCAAGGCTCAGGCTCCTCCAGCTCCACCTGGATGTAGTTGAGCTGCCTGGGAGGCTCCGGGCAGGGCCGGGGGAAGTCGAAGCTGAAGACGCTGGGCAAGCGGCTGCGCCGGGCTCGGGGCAGCAGAGCTCGGCGGGGCTGCGGGGCCGCGGGGTTCTGCAGCGGCTCCTCCTCTCCAGCCTCCGAAAAACCATTGGGGGACGGCGTGGCCGCCTCCTCCTCCTCCTCGTCCCTTTTCCGGCCCGGCTGCAGCTCCCAGAGCGGCGGCAGAGCCGGCAGGTTCTCGTAGTGCAGCAGCGCCGAGCGCCGGTGCGAGGAGCAGCAGCTCCTCCCGTCCTCCCGGGACGCCTTGGAGCGGCCGGGCCGGCACAGGGACGAGGTGCTGGAGGCCACCACCAGCCCGTTGAGGTTCTCGTAGACGCACCGAGGGGACGGGCAGCCCTCCCGACACTCGTTGTTGTTGTTGTTGTGGGGCGGGCAGAGGCACTCCCGGGGCTGCCGGCACAGCCGGCGGTAGCCCGAGGTGGTGGTGGTGGTGGTGGTGGTGGTGGGAGCCAGCACGAATTTCACCTCGCCCGGCTGCAGGAAGACCTGGGGGTTGCGGTCTTCCAGGGAGCAGCTGTGGTTCCTAGGGGGGAAAGGAGGGTGGGCTTCAGGCAGGGAGTGCGTGCGGTGCCGGCCCCTCGGCTCCGGCTCCCCGGTGTTGACGTAGGTGTGGGACTGCAAGGAGAGAAGCAGAGGGACAGTGAAAGGAGGAGGAGAGAGCAGAGAGGCAGAGCAAAGCAGCTGAGAAACCACCGGGAGAGGGGAGTCAGTCAGCGGCCGATCAGAAAAAAATAAAAAAAAAAAA
Organism: Phylloscopus whistleri; assembly: GCA_017589585.1. Classification (NCBI taxonomy): domain Eukaryota; kingdom Metazoa; phylum Chordata; class Aves; order Passeriformes; family Phylloscopidae; genus Phylloscopus; species Phylloscopus whistleri. The sequence goes on along the minus strand of JADMLD010000253.1, from coordinate 188,830 downwards.
ATCGGATTTTGGAAGTTTGGGAAGGTTTCGGGAGGCAAAGTGTAAAAAGTTGGTTTGGGTTTTGTGGGAGAGAGAGAAAAGGAGCCCAGCAGTGCTGGGCACTGTGTGGGGCATCTGCAGGAGTTTCCATGTGGAAAGGGTGGTCAGGCTTTGGGAGGAAGGTCTGGAGTGCCCATCCCTGGAGGTGTCACCTGGAGGTGGCACTGAGTGCTCTGGGTGGGGATCAGGCACAGGTTGGATTCAGTCTTTTCCAAGGTCACACATCTCACAATCTGTCACCTCGAGTGGCTCACAGGGGATCCCACACCCCTCACACCCACCCAGGCCTCCCTGGGGGTGGCTCAGACCAGCTGGGTTTTGTAGGAAAAAAAAATCTAAAATTTCTACGACTGCCAGCAAAGAGCTGAACCTCGAAAACAAAACTCAAAAAGGCTCTGAATTTAGAGGGGTTGTGTGACAGCTGGCAGGTCACTGCCACCCCAAACACCAGCGGGCTGAGGACAAAACTCAGATTTTTTTTCAACAGAACATCAGTTCTAGTGCAGTGCCAAAGAGCAGGAGCCTCCAGGAGCAAAATGAAGGAGAATAAAAGGAGTGACATAAAAAAGGTGTGAGGATCCCCCGAGCTTTTTGAGTGAGGGGGAAACCCAGAATTGCACCCAGCAGAGCTGAGGGTGGCTTTACCTGCTCCTCAGGCCCCAGGAGGGGGTGGGTAGAGTCTTCCCCCACAGAGGAATGTCTCAGGCTGCTCACTGAGGGGTGCCGGGCTGCAGGGTAGGGCAGGGATTCTCCAGGGAAGCTGTGAAATCCGTTGGGAAGGCCAGTGTAGCCCAGAGCTGTGAAGGAATCGAGGCAGAGAAGACTTAAATCGGCACAAAATAATATTTTTGTTACACTTTCAGAGTGAGCAGGGCTGTTCTGGACACCCTGGGAGGTAAAACCAGCCTGTGCAGGAGCTGGAGCACACACACACAAGGGCCAGAAATCCAAGGAATTCCTCCTGGAGACAGGAACTGAGCCATTCCTGACGTGGCTTCCTGCAGAAACCACCACACGTGCTGCTCAGGAGAGGCCACCTGGAGAAACCCAGCTGAGGGGTGACAGCTCTGAGCCCTCCAGGGGCTTTTTTAGTGCCACTGTTTCCTCAGAAAACAAATTCCACACGGGGCCCTCAAAGCAGGAGCACACAGGGCAGAGAGCCACGTGTAGCCCTGCTTGGTGCCTGAGATGTTTTAGTTTTTCTGAAACTCTTTTTCTGCCAACAAGAGCCACGTTTTCCTGACTGTAACCTGTGTTTACATTCCTTTCCCTAGGAGGGACTTCTTGATGTCCCTCTGGCTTCACCAATGTGATTAAAGAAGTTTTGTCTTTCTTCCACCCATTGGGTTGTTTCTCTGTGAAATAACAGAAAAGAAAAAAAAATTCCTAGAAATAAATGAAGTCGTTGTCAGCCTGCTGAGCCCAAGTCTGTGTGGTTGTGACCTTTAACAACATCAGCCAGGGGCAGTTGGAGGGGAGCACTGCAGGTGTCACCCCCTGTGTCCCCTGGGCCTGTCCCCACGCAGAACAAAATCCTCCAAGGGAGGGAGAGAACCCAACCAAACCCATCTCATTTCTGCTTAAAACAAAAAAAAATTCTGCAGGACATGAGAGAGCTGTGCTTCACCCCCTCTGCCTGCACCTGAGCAGAACCAAACCAGGCTGAGGGCAGAATGTTAAACTGTTAAATTAATTGTTAAATTGTTAAATTGTTAAATTTTCCCCACTGATCCTCACTGCAAAAGGCAAGGCAGGGCTCTTACTGGTGGGACCCTGGGGGCTGTGGGCCAGCTCCTGCTCCGAGGGGTGGCTGTTCCTGGTGATCACCACGGGCTCCTCCACCACGTTGATGCTGTTGCACTGCATCAGCTCCTGCAGCAGGTTGAAGATCTCCTCTGCTCGGGAGCACTTGAAGGCAAAAATCCCTGCCAGGGACAGAGAGGAGGGTTTGTTGTGTTCTTCTGGGGAAATGGTTTTTCCCCAGAACCCCCTAAAGCCTGTAACCTTTCAGTTTGACCTGTCCTTCCCTTAACTCTGACCTCAGTGCCAGCTATCTGTCCTGAGACAGAGTCTAGATAAAAACCCAGGCTCTTCCTTGTTTGGTCTCTTTTTCCTGGAACCCTTCAAGAATAAAGCCTTGGAATAACCCTGAGGTGAGAGCCTCTTTGGAATCTTTTCCCCCATCCCCTGAGGCATTTCCCCCAAAGCCCCTCAATGTTGTATTCCTCTGGGGAAATGGTTTTTCCCCAGAACCCCTAAAGCCTGTAACCTTTTAGTTTGACCTGTCTTTCCCTTAACTCTGACCTATGGCTCAGTGCCAGCTATCTGTCCTGAGACAGAGTCTAGATAAAAACTCATGCTCTGCCTTGTTCAGCCTCTTTTCCCTGGAACCTTTCAAGAATAAAACCCTGAGGCGAGAGCCTCTTTTGGATCTTTTCCCCCATCCCCTGAGACATTTCTCCCAAAGCCCCTCAATGTTGTATTCCTCGGGGAAATGTTTTTTCCCCAAAAACCCCTGAAGCCTGTAACCTTTCAGTTTGACCCTGTCCTCCCCTTATCTCTGACCTCAGTGCCAGCTATCTGTCCTGAGACAGAGTCTACATAAAAACTCATGCTCTGCCTTGTTCAGCCTCTTTGCCCTGGAACCCTTCAAGAATAAAACCCTGAGGCAAGAGCCTCTTTTGGAATCTTTTATCCCGTCCCCTGAGGTATTCCCCTCAAAGCTCCCCAGGAAACTGAGCCAGCACAGCAGCCCAAGGTGGGGAGGCAGGGGGGAGTACATCAGAGGGTCAGAACAGCAAGGAAGGGATCCTGCTGTAAAAATCCGTGTTGTTGCCCCTTGGGAATGGATTCTGATCCCTTCTACTGTTGTTTAGCACCGTCAAGCCACAGGAGAACAGCCAACAATCCCGTGGATTATTCAGGAAATAGCAGCAGAAATCATGGAATGCAGGATGGTTTGGGTGGGAAGAGACCCCAAAGATCACTCAGCTCCACACCCAACCTGTCACGAGCCCAGAGCTCCATCCAGCCTGGCTTTGAACCCCCTCAGTGCTGTGCTGTCTCCCACCACACAGGTGGGGAGGGCCAGGTGAGCTGCTCACCTCTCCTGTCTGACCTCCCCTGGCACCCACTCCAGCCTTTCCCAGGGGGAAACCCAGGCAGTGACTCCTCAGAGCTGGGCTGGGCCCTGTGCACAGGAGGGAGGGCTGGGCAGGTCACGTTTTCCTTCTCCCACATCCCCTTTAGGATTATTTATTCCACAGAGAGGTTTTTTTTTGTTTGGGTTTTGGTCTGAGTTTTGTTTTCCTCGGTGCTTTTCCCCCTAAGTTGGTCAGTGCTGCTTCTACTCAGAGGTTTTTAAAAATCTCTGGGATTGAAGAGCCTCTCCCCAAAGGAGCAGCCCAGCCCAGGAGCCAATCCCAGGCTGGCACACTCACACACCAAAGCCATGGCAACAGCAACAGCCTGGCAACAAGGGCTGCTCCCAAACATCCACGTTTTCCACGTTCTGGCCCCAAAAAAAAGCTGGATCTGCCTTGCCTCAGGTGGGGAGCAGCACCAGCAAGGAGGGCTCCAGGTAAAATTAACAAGCAGGAGAAAATCCTACAAGGGAGGGAGAGAACTCAACCAAACCCATCTCATTTCTGCCTAAGGAGTGCCTGATAAAAAATTCTGCAGGATGTGAGAGCTCTGCTTCACCCCCTCTGCCTGCACCTGAGCAGAACCAAACCACGCTGAGGGCAGAATGTTCATCCCTGGATTAAATTTTCCTCACTCTGCAAAAGGCAAAGCAGAAACCAAAGGACAAATTCCCTGATAGGAGAGGAAAACCCCACTGAAATAAATATTAAAGAGCAGCAGATGCCACTGCAGATTCACACAGACCCTGAGCGCTCACAGGAGCCCTTTTGGAGTTTACAAACACATTAACAGAATGAGGAAACAATTTTTTTTTTTTCTTTCTTCTCCCAGGGGATGCAGATGCCAAGGAAATGTTCAGCTCTTTTTAAAAGCAACAGAGACAGACTGGTGAAGGAACCAAGAGGCACCATTGTAAAACTGTCATTCCTCAGTCCCCAGACTATTCCCAGTGCTGCTGGTGACTTGGCATCAGCTCCTGGCTGAGTCACTTCCCTCTCCATGCCCACAACATCGTGGAATTCCTTCTCCTCTGCCACAAAGTGCTGCCAGCTCCAAAAGCAGAGCTCTGGGTAGAACCAGCACTGACCAACTTAGGGGGAAAAGCGCCGAGGAAAACAAAACTCAGACCAAAACCCAAACAAAAAAAACCCTCTCTGTGGAATAAATAATCCTAAAGGGGATGTGGGAGAAGGAAAACGTGACCTGCCCAGCCCTCCCTCCTGTGCACAGGGCCCAGCCCAGCTCTGAGGAGTCACTGCCTGGGTTTCCCCCTGGGAAAGGCTGGAGTGGGTGCCAGGGGAGGTCAGACAGGAGAGGTGAGCAGCTCACCTGGCCCTCCCCACCTGTGTGGTGGGAGACAGCACAGCACTGAGGGGGTTCAAAGCCAGGCTGGATGGAGGGAACGCAGGGAAAAGACCAATTTAGGGGGAAAAAAGCACCGAGGAAAACAAAACTCAGACCAAAACCCAAACAAAAAACCTCTCTGTGGAATAAATAATCCTAAAGGGGATCTGGGAAAAAGCTCCATCCTGAGTTGAAAGATGCTCAAGGAAGCCTTGCAAACGCTTTTAAACTCCTGAGGAAGGCCCAGCAACCCCTCCTGGCCCAGCTGGGGCACCAAAGCAGGGAGCTAACAACCCCAAAAACCCTTCACCAGCACCAGCAGGGCGAGGCCACCAGATTTCTGCCCAGCTGAGCCCTTCTAACCCCGAGCACAGACCAGGGAGGAGGCTGCAGAGCCCAGCGCCAGGAATTTCGGAGGACAGGAGGGATCAGCTGCCTCTGGGGAGAGAAATCCCAGCCTTGCTGAGCTCGCTGAGCCCTGGGGGCACTGACCCTGCCCGGTGTGGCAGCGGCGGCCGCTCTCGAAGGAGAAGAGGTTGGAGTCGAAGCCGTAGCGGCGCAGGCACAGGTAGGGCCACCTGACGGCGTCGCGCTTGTGCGTGTGCAGGATCAGCTCCCTGGGCGTCAGCTCCATCACCCCCGAGCCCAGCTCGTGGCCCTCGTCGTCCACGTTGGTCACCTGCAGGGGACAGCGAGGGGGAAATCAGAGCCCCGAGGCTGGGGAAGAGCTGCGGGATCAAATTTCTGCCTCGGTTCGGCAGCGGGATGCTGAGGGGTGGGGAACTCCCCAGGCAGCTGGTTGGTGCTGTGATGTTTGGGTTCTTTGAAAGTTTTTTCTTAGGCACTGTTCTGTCAACAGGAGACACGTTTTCTTAATTGTAACCTGTGTTTACATTCCTTTTTCTCTAGGAGGGGCCTTTTCCTGATGTCCCTCCGGCTTGACCAATGTGGTTGGAGAAGTTTGTCTTTCTCCCACCCCTTGGGTGGTTCTTTGTAAAACAGTATTAGAAAAAAAAATAAATTCCCAAGTAATAAAAATTAAAGTCATTTCAGCCTTCTGACCTCAGAGTGCGTGTTGTTGTGACCTTAAACAGCGTCACAGTTCCGAGGCCTGACCACGCTTTCCATGAGGGAGGGAATTCCTCCTGATTTCCAGCCTGAACCTCCCCTGGTGCAGCTTTGAGGCTGATTCCTCATCCTGTCCCTTGAGGCTGACAACATGTCTCCCTTGTTGTGAGGGGTCAGAGCTGGACAGGGCCCTCCAGCAGCACCCAGCCCGGCCCAGCCCAGCTCAGCTCAGCTCAGCCCAGCCCAGCCCAGTCCAGCCCACCCACCAAGCCCTGCAATCCCACGGATTCCCCTCCATCTCCTGCTGCCTTTTTCTCTCCCAGCTGAGAGCAGGGATTGGTGGCTGGCAGGAGCTGTCAGCCCTGGAGCCCACCAGCTTGGCACCTCAGCTGCTGTGGCTGAGCCCAGGCTCTGGAACACAGCCCTGAGCAATAAAAAGGTTTTTTTTCTCTCCAGTCCCCCCCATTTCCTTGCATTTCCCAAGCAGAGGCGACTTAGCAGCAAATGCAAACACATTTGCAGCAGGAGTGTCTTAAGGAAAGGGGGGAAAAAAAAGGGAAGAAAAGGGGAAAAGGGGAAAAAAGGGGGGAAAAGGGAAAAAAAAAGGGGAAAAAAAGGGAGAAAAAGGGGAGAAAAATGGAAAAAAGGGGAAAAAAGGGAAAAAAGGAAAAAAAGGGAAAAAAGGGGAAAAAAGGAAAAAAAAGGTAAAAAAAGGGGGAAAAAGGGGAGAAAAACGGAAAAAAAGGGGAAAAAAGGAAAAAAAAGGGAAAAGGGGGGAAAAAGGGAAAAAAAGGGAAAAAAGGGGAAAAAAAGGAAAAAAAGGGACAAAAACCCAACCCCAAAACCCCAAAGCAGAAGTGATGAATTTGGAGGGATGTCTGTGTGCAGGGGCAGAATTCTGCTCTCCCCTCGTGCAGTCAGGAGCTGCCCCAGCCCCTCTGGTGGGGTCTCAAGGGCCACAATTTACCTTGAATTTGGTGGGGTGGTTGTCTGGGACGCTGTCTGTGCACAGACAGCTGCAGCAGCTCCCCATGACGCCCGGCAGAGAGGCAATCCCTGCGGACAGGACACAAAAAGTGACACAAATCAGAGCTCCCAGCCCAACTCCCCCATCCACCCCAGTCCCCAGTGGGTTTGGAGCTCCAGCTCGCTGCTCCTTGATTAACGAGAGCTGGAAGTGCAGCACTAATTAAAGCCAACGGGTTTCTCACCATCAGGCAGTTGGTGGGATTTGTTGTGGGGGAGTGAGGAGGGATTCCCAGTGCAGCCCCTCTACCTCCCTCGGGACTTCATGGCCAGCAGGTTTCAGCTAAAACGTGAGGGGGACACTCCCATCTTCCACCTGGCGAGGAGAAGACAATTAAACAATGATAAAAGCAGAGAAAATTAAAAAAGCAGGGGGTGGGAGGGTGGCTGAACTCCCCTTCAAGCACCCCAAGGAAAGCGGGGGCATTTTGTGTTTAATTAATTGCATCTATAGAGAAAACTCTGCACGACAAGGAAAAATAACACAGATGAAAATAAATTCTAAAAAAATATATTTAAATGAGAGATATTTTACTTCCTGGCTTTGGGATCCTAGAGAGGAGTGGGGTTTGTTTACCAGGGTGAAGAAAATCAAACAGAGCAGCCAAGGGGGGGGTGAGGCAGCTGCTGCTGAGGAATGTGAAGGTGCCTTCACTGCAGGGAAGGTCCTTCAGGGTCAGCTGCTCTGCTTTGGAGTAGGAGAAGCAAAAAAAAAAATAAATAAAAAGGCAAGAAAACACGAAACCTCTGCTATCTGACCCAGAAAACACAAAAATTCTGCTATCTGACCCAGTCAGTGTGAGGATCAGGCAGGCAGGAGTTGCTCGCAGCAGGAGTGAGAAACACTCGTGGGTTTTGCACTCGTAGTGAGAAATACTCCTGGGTTGGTTTGTTTTGTTTTGTTTTGTTTTAATTGTAGTGAAAAACGTGAAATTCTGCTACCCCTGATGGGAACTTGGGCAGGTAACAGGGGGTGGTGCCAGGTGTGCCCTGAGAGCAGCTCAGTGTCTGCACCTGACCCACCAGGATCCCCAGGGCAGTAAATGGCAATGTGGGACCCTCTTGCCTTTGGGACCCTCTTTCCTTTGGAAACTTCCTTCCATTGGGAGCCTTTTCCATTGGAAACCTCCTTCCTTTGGGACCCTCTTCCAGCTGGAAACCTCTTCCCATTGGGAGCCTCTTCCATTGGAAACCTCCTTCCATTGGAAACCTCCCTCCATTGGAAACCTCTTTCCATTGGAAACCTCCTTCCTTTGGGACCCTCTTTCCTTTGGAAACCTCCTTTCACTGGAAACCTCTTTCCTTTGGAAACCTCCTTCCTTTGGGAACCTCTTCCAATTGGGAACCTCTTCTCATTGGGAGCCTCTTCCATTGGAAACCTCTTCCCATTGGGAGCCTCTTCCAGTTGGGAACCTCCTTCCTTTGGGACCCTCTTCCAATTGGGAACCTCTTCCCATTGGGAGCCTTTTCCATTGGAAACCTCTTTCCTTTGGGAGCCTCCTTCCACAAAATCTCTTCCCAATGGAAACCTCTTTCCCTTGGGAGCCTCTTTCCCTTGGGAGCCTCTTTCTCTCAGGAGCCTCTCCCTCTGCCATGCCAGACTCTTTCTCCCCCCTCCTCCAGATGACCCCAGGGGTGGTGGGGTGGCCGAGCTGCCCCAGGCCCCCTGCCCGTGTGGAGGGAGAGGGGGAAGAGCCACAACTGAGCTGCCCAAGGGTCCCATTCCATTTTCACACCACAACAGCTCCCAAATCACCTCCCACCGCACCCCTGGGCCCCTCACTCCGGCCCTTGGAGAATTCCCCAGCCCTGCCGAGTGCCCAGAAGAGGAAAAGTTTCCCTCTGTGCACGCGGAGAACAAACAAAGGCGGTGCCAGCTGCACCTCCTGCACACACCTGCCAGCCCTGCAGCAGCAGCACCAGCCCTCCCTCCCCTGTGCCACCCCACGCCCTGCCCTTGGCAGCCCCCGTGTTTTCCGGGGTTTATTCCCCTTTCACAGGCTCGGGACAATGATTTGGCACAGCTCCTGGGCACTGGGGGCCGTGTCCTCTGGCTGTGCTCTCCCACTCCCACCCCAGCAATTCCCTCAGGAGTTACAGCTGGGAGGAAACATTCTGCCTTTCTTTACTCTTTCCCCTCCTTTCTTTATTTCTGTCCCCTCTCTTTCTTTATCCTTCTCTCCCTCCACCCCCATCTATGAGGGGCAGCCTGAAGTGCTGTGGTTTCTCCAAGGACAGTTTTTACTGAGTGAGAACTCAGCAAATGAACTAAAAACCCACCACGAGCTCCCTGAACGTTCCCTGGGCGCTTCCCGCTGCTCCTCGCCGGTGAATATTCCATCAGCATCCCCTTTCACACAGACACTGAGATTCCCAAGGCTCCAGGGAATCTGCTCTGCACTTCCAACTCACCTTCCCACCGTCCAGAGCTCAGCCAGTCACTCAAAACACCCCAAGGGCCCCCCACAGCAGGGCTGGGTCCTTCCTGAGGCAGCCAGCGCCATCCAGACTCCCAGGATCCCAACCTCAACCCTCCTCAGCCCTGCCTGGACCCGAATTCCCAGCCAGCTTGTTCCCAAACCCCCTGGTGCCTTCCTCCTCCTGCCAGCCCTTCCCTTCAACCCAGAGCTGGATCAGGGCACCCTGACCCCCCTGCACAGGGACACACCCGGTGCCACATCAACCCCTCCAGGACAGGCAGGGACAGAGCAAACACATCCCCCCAGGGAAAGGAGGGAGCTGGGGGAGCAGCTCTGGGAGCAGGAGGGGCTGGAGAAAAGGGGTGGGGGGTTGAGGAGGGGGCTGCAGGGAGGGAGAAGGGGATGGAGAGAGGAGGAAAGGGTGGAGGGATGAGGAAGGGATGCAGAGATGGGAAGGGGCTGCAGGGATGGGAAGGGCTGTAGGGATGGGGAAGGGGCTGTAGGGATGGGGAAGGGCTGCAGGGGTGGGGAAGGGGCTGTAGGGATGGGGAAGGGGATGCAGAGATGGGGAAAAGGATGGAGAAAGGCGGAAGGGGCTGCAGAGACGAGGAGGATGGGGCGGCAGGGACATGGAAGGAGATGAAGGGATGAGGACGGGGATGGAGGGATGAGGACGGGGATGGAGGGAGGAGGACGGGGATGGAGGGATGAGGACGGGGATGGAGGGAGGAGGACGGGCCTGCAGAGCCCGGGGAGGGAACGAGGGGCCGGAGAAAGGGACGAGTCCCGGGAAATTGCTGCGAGGGGCGGCCGGAGGAGCTCGGGGGCCGAAGGTTGGGAGGGGGGACAGGGGGCGATGCCGCGGACCCGCTCCAGGCGCGGCTCGGTACCTGAGGCGCTCCCGGCTCCTCCGTCCGGGAGCTGCGGCCCGGGGCCCTCGGGAGCCCGGAGCGCGTCGGGGCCCCCGGCCCGGCCTTTCCCGGGGCCCGAAGCGTGTCGGGGCCCCCGGCCCGGCCCTGGCCCTGCCCGGCCCGGCGGGTCCGGGGGTCCCCGGTCGGGCCCGGAGCGATCGGGGCCGGGCCGGGCCCGCCGGAGCAGCGACACCGCCAGCGCCGCGGGGCCGCCAGGGGGCGCCAGGGGGGCGCGGCACGGCCGAGGGGGCGTGGCCTGGTGGGCGTGGCTCGGGGTGGGCGTGGCTTTGGTAGGCGTGGCTTTGGTGGGCGTGGTCGGGGTGAAGGGGACGGACGGGAGGGATTTGGGGGGTTCAGGGTCAGGTTTGGGGGTCTGAGGCAGGACAGGGCGCTGGGCGGGGGGGTCAGCGCAGGGGGATTTGGGGTCTGGGTTCAGGGGATGCTCGAGGGGGACCAGTGGAGGGGAATTGGGGAGGGGTCTGGGGATGGAGAGGGGCTGGGGGTCGGTGGAAAGGGATTTGGGGTTCGGAGGATGGTCGTGGGAAATCAATGGAGGGGAATTGGGGAGGGGTCTGGGGATGGAGAGGAGCTGGGGGTCGGTGCAGGGAGATTTGGGGAGTCTGGGTTCAGGGGATGCTCGAGGGGGACCAGTGGAGGGGAATTGGGGAGGGGTCTGGGGCAGGAGAGGGGCTGGGGGGCAGTGGGAAGGGATTTGGGGTCTGGGTTCGGGGGATGCTCGAGGGGGACCAGTGGACGGGAATTGGGGAGGGGTCTGAGGCAGGAGAGGGGCTTGGGGGCAGTGGAAAGGGATTTGGGGAGTCTGGGTTCAGGGGATGCTCGAGGAGGATCAGTGAATGGGTATTGGGGAGGGGTCTGGGGACAGAGAGCGGCTGGGGGTCGGTGCAGGGGGATTTGGGGGCTCTGGGCTGGCGGGTTGCTCAAGGACGGCTGAGTGCAGCGGGATTTTGCAGGGTCTGGGCTGGAAGGACGCCCTCGGGGGTCAGCGGAGGGGGCTCCGAGCTGTGTCCCGCCCTCCGCGGGGACACCGCGGCCGCGCTCCGGTGCCACCTCGGGAAAGCCCCGGGTGACCCCTCTGTCCCCGCGCCCGCCCGAGGAGGACTTTGCCCAGGAATCCTTCCGCCCTGGGCAGGGATGGAGCAGCCTGGGGGGGAGCAGGGGACCGGGGGGGGCCCTGTCACCACCCGCGGGGACAAAGGGCGAAGCAGCAGCTGGGCCGGGATAAAGCTGCAGGGACCAAACGGCGGAACAACAGCGAGGGGACATCGGGGACCTCCGAGGGACCCTGGGCAGTGACAGCCCCGGCTGGACAGCCCCTGCGCAGGGAGGGAGAGCAGCAAAGTGTGGAGGTGCTCCCCCCTCCTCCTCTTCCTCCTGCTTCTCCTCCTGCTCAGGGGATTCTGCAGAGGATCCTCAAAGGGTTTGGGCTGGAAGGGACTTTAAAAATCCCGTTCCTGCCATGGACAGGGACAGTTTCCACTGTCCCAGGTTGCTCCAAGTGATGCCTTACCCGGGCTACCTAAAAACAGAGGGCAGGCAAAATGAAGGGAGTAAAAAGCAGATTTATTTATTGGAGGGGCTCCAGGTACATTTTGGGAAGATAAAGCCCCCCAGGGGTTACACTCAAAAATGGGTGGCAGCTCACAGGTTTTCATACTTTTATCAGTTTGGCCCATTTGCATATCGGGGGTTAATTTTTCAATTACAGCTTCAGGTAATGAACTCATTTCCCCCCAGTTTGCTCCCCCCCAAGTCACTTTTGTTGACATTTCCCAGGGCCTGTGAGGCAGTGAGGTGTCCTTGATTCCCAGGCCTGGAGTGGAATTGCTGTTTCTGACCAAAACGGGGGAGCTGCAGCCTCTAAACTCCTGTGTGTGGAGTTTGGAGTTACACAGTGAGGAATTCCAGGATATAAATTAATGAAAAATAAAAAAGCTGAAATCCTGAGGCATCACAAGCCCAGGGATGGGGCAACCCCTTCCATAACGCAGCCCCATCACCCGTGCCCCAGCACCGCCCTGCGTGGCCTCGCCCAGCAGTGCCACGATCTCCTCACGCACCCTGGCACCTCCTCTGCCAAATCACCGTTCCCGTGCGTTTGTGCTGCCCTCCCGACCCCGATCCCAGCACCTACACCAGCCCTCTGCACCCCTCGGGGCTCCCCAAACTCCCGGGAGCACGCAGGGGGCAGAGATCCAGCCCGGTCCCCGCAGGCGTGGCGGGGTTTTTTGGGGGAATGCTGCGTCCCTCCTCACCCCCCGAAGTCGCATCGGGGGCAGGAAAATCTTACGGGACACAAGCAGGACGCTGCGCCTCGCGTCAGGCTCTGAGAAATTTTTTCCCCCGGCTCCAGCCCGGGTGGAATTGCCGCAGCCGGAGCCGGTCTGGGACGGCTCGGAGGAGCCTCGTCAGGTGTTCAGGGCTTGTGGAAACTGGGACATCCTGACTTGCCGCTGGCTAACTCCTTTGTGAGAGCCCAGCCAAAAGTTTCCCCACCTCTAAATTGGGGTGTAATGACAACTTCCCCCTCTTTCATGAAGCTTCAGCTCTTTCTGATCTCGGCAGAGGAAATAAATCACCGCGCGGGATCATAAAAGCCATCAAACGGCAACCTGGGGTGAACCGAGCCGCAGATGGAGGGAAGGGCGCGGGCGCTCGGAAAATGAGAGGTAGGAGCGAGCCAGATGTCATCGGCAGCTCTTTCTTTCCCCTCTAGGGTTAATGTCCCCCCCCGCTTCTCCCCTCCCTGCCTGCCCTGGAATTCCAGCCATTGGCTGCCTCCCGAGGTTTAGGCTAAAAAGCCTCTAATTAGGACCCCGGCTGCCGCGGAGCCAGTGCCTGGGCAGGCAGGGGAAAAAAAAAAAAAAAAAAGAGAGAGAGAGAGGAAAGAAAAAAAAAAACAAACCTAAAAAAAAAAAAAAAAGTGTTTCCCTGACCGAGCTTGGATGTTTTCCTTTCGCTTTGCGAAGTTTTCCCAGCCCAGGCTCCATTCCCTGGCGTCCTCCGGAGCGGGGCGGGACGGCGGCGGCGGCCGGCGCGGGGCTGGAGCGGGCGGCCGAGCCCGGAGCGGCGGAGAGCGGGGCCCGGAGCGCCGGGAAAGGGCAGGTAGGTGCGGCTGGAAGGGACTGCCGGGCTCGGCTCTGCCGGCTCCGTGCGGGGATGGAGGCGGGGGAGAGGGAGATTGAGAGGAGGGGAAGGGGACGGAGGCAGAGCAAGGGGGGATTTGGGCTGTTGGGAGAATTTTTTTGTTGTTTTGTTTTTCTGAGGAGATAATACCGCTGCCCCCGCGGTCTTTGTTTTCGGGAGAATGTCCCCTGAGAGCGGGAGGTGACGCCTGCTCCGCGGTGCCAGGCTCTGCCAGCCCGCCCCGGGCAGGTGCGCGGGCAGCGCCCGGCGGGACCGGGGGGCTCCGGGGATGGGGGGGGGTCCGGTCCCACCACCCCTGCTCCAGCCGGGAAGGGGATTGGGGATGGATCTGGGCCCCTTCAGACCCGCCGGGCTGAAATCTGGGGGGCACAGGGAGGGGTGGAGTGAGGGGGCTTCACCCCAGTGACCACGGGGAGAGGAGGGGTCGGGAATCCTCATCCCGGTGGTCACGGGGAGAGGAGGGGTCGGGAATCCTCATCCCGGTGGTCACGGGGAGAGGAGGGGCGGGGGGCTCGGTCCCTACCTGCGGATGTACGAATGGCTGAGCTCAGGCTGGGTTAATGGGTCACCGCTCCCCGCCGTGCCTGCGCGATGGAGGGAAAAACACGGCAGGAAAAGCCTCGGCGGCACCGGCACATCCCCTGGGGAGCCAGGAGGCCACCGTCCCCTCTGGGGACACGGCAGAGCAGGGCGCTGAGACCCTCGCCCACCTTTTTTGGGGGGGCTGCAAACGCCTTTTTGAAAGCGAGGGGCACTCGCTCTGTGCCCAGCAGTGGCACCGAGGGCTGCTCCACCCGGTGCCAGCCCAGGTCCAAAAGGCACCTTGGGCTCCTTGGGACCGGCTCCAGGTCGGGCAGGACCTGCTGCTCCGGCTCTCCTTGCCAGACCTCGGCTTATCTCGCCCCAAAAGATGCATCTTTATTTCAAGTTCTGCATCTTTATTTAAAGTTCTGCATCTTCACTGCCCCACATCTTTATTCCACGCTCCTCCGGCGCAGCTGTGTTGACGGCAGCTCGAACAAAAACAGGTTGTGCCGTGGGTGAGGCCAGCGTGGAGCTGCCAGTGCTGCTGGGCGCTCGGAGGGGTTTTTGGGGAGGTGTTGTGTTTCCTGTGGAGGTTTTGGGGGTGCAGCTCCCCGGCCGTGCTGGGAGCAGGGAGCTGAATTCCGAGCGGGCTGGGGGTGGCTGAGCTCCGGGTTAATGTGTGACCTTGGCAGCAGAGAGGGCTGGGAGCCCACACGGGTTCCCCGGCCAGCTGGAGACTGGGCTCCAAATCAGATTAGCATTCCCGGGAATTCCAGCCTCATCAGATTAGCATTCCCAGGAATTCCAGCCTTGGAGAGCAGGAGGAGCTGGGGCAAACGCATCCGGGGCAGCTCCCACAGGCTGGACAGGAGGATTTACAGCCAAGGCAAAGGCCAGGCAGTGCCACCCAGCCTGCCCCGACTGCTCTGTCACACGTCCCATCTCGGGGACCTGCTGGCAGCTCCCCCCAAAGTGCCACCACGGGCTTGAGGCGGGCTGGGAGCATCCCTGCATCCCTGGGCAGGCCAGCAGGGCAGGGCAGCAGCAGCGGGAGTGCCTGGAGGCAGCGAGGGAGGGAGGGAGGGCAGGAAGGAAGAGGGGACAGGGCCGGGGAGCAGAGGAGCCAGACCTGTTGGGGCTGCCCGGCTCTTTAGCATGGGAGGGCGCGCACCTCTGTCACCGTCTGGGGCTAATTACAGGGACTCGTTTACAGCCCAGACGGCTGCCAGCAGGGTAATCACATCAAACTGGGCTGGGCGGGGCTCTCGGGCACATCCCCGCGTGTTCGCAGCCCCTGCCCAAGCTGCTGTCCCCCCGGTGTCACCCCCCCCACCGTGCTGGTGGCCCTTGGATGGGGTCCCTGTGCCCCCCGGGGTGGGGGCCAGGCCGGCACCGCCAGCCCCCAGAGCGTCAGAGGGGGGGGGGGTAATTAACAGCAGAGTCCCGAGAGATTACACAAATGAATCTTGGAGGCTTAACGAGCCAAGCACAGGCTGGGAATGCCACCCACATCCCACGGGGGAGGGAGGAATGGGGACACCTTTCCCAAAGCCCAGCAGCAGGGCTGGGGCTGGGCACGAGGGTCCCCACTCAGGTGGTCTCACACCACCCTGCTCCTCCCAGCCAAGGCTGTTCCTGGCCCAGCTGTGGTCCCTCACCAAGCCAGCAAGGCCAGGGCTGGTTTTTGGGGCAGCAAACACGCAGGCAAGGCAGATAATCCCATCCCTATCCCAAAACAGAGCTTTGAACAACACCCCACAAGCAGCCCTGCATCCCCCGGGGTTCCAGACCCCAAACCTGGCCAGGGAAAAAAAGCCAGCAGCCCTTTTGTTTTCTCTCTCTGATCTGCAGCGTTAATGATTGACCCGGCAGCAGGGCAGGGAAACCCGAGCTGCCCCGGGATCCCACCTGCCCCAAGATCCCACCTGCCCCAAGATCCCACCTGCCCCCGGCCCCAGAGCTGCCCCGGGATCCCACCTACCCCAAGATCCCACCTGCCCCCGGCCCCAGAGCTGCCCCCTTTGGCTGCCACCTCCCAGCACCCCGAGGTGCTGCCCAGGCAGGGGCACACGGGGAGCAGGGGCTGAGCTGGGGGTGTTCAGGGGGTTGGTGGCAGCAGTGGGGACACTGGGATGTCCCTGACAGCGGGGACACACCAGCACCATCCCAGTGTGGAGCAGCAGGGATCAGGTCCCTGTGGTGGCAGAGGTGTAGGACGACCAAAATTTCACGGTCTGGGCGTTCTCACCCCTCATCCCTGAGACCGTGGAACATTTTCCAGAGGGGTTGATCCGTCCCTGGTGGGCGTTTCAGGGGTGAATCCCCGGGGGTGTTTGGTCACAGCCCCGTGATTTCCCCACCCGGGGGAGCAGCGCTCGGGGCCCATCCCACCCTGGCTGCCCGTGGCAGGGCAGGGAGTGCGGGCTGAGGGCGGCGGGCTCTGGGCTGGCATCCAGGGAACCCCAGGAGCCACCAGACCAGCAGCTGGCCTTTGTTTTGGGACGCCAGGGCAGGAAGGAAGCGCGGTGGAAAGCGCCCGCCCGGGGAGGAGGGGACGGCACCGGATGGGTTTGCAGTGCCTGACCCCGAGCCAGGCGTGTGCTGTGGGCTGGGACAGCCGGGCAGGAACAGCCCTGGGCAGGACAATGGCAGCCCGGGGGCAAGGGATTGTTTTCCACGGAATTTGGCTCGGCCTCGGTCTGTTCCCACTCAGGGATGGGCCACGAGACCCGGGATTAGCCGTGCCAGCAAAGGGCTGGGGGGAAAGCTCCCGCTGTGGGTGTTGCTGTTTTCCAAAATCTGTTCCAGCTTGAGCTTGGCTATTTGGGGTCTTCCCTGCCTGGCTTTATCCCCATGCCATGCCATGCCATGCCATGCCATGCCATGCCATGCCATGCCATGCCATGCCATGCCATGCCATGCCATGCCATGCCATGCCATCCCACCCCATCCCATCCCATCCCATCCCATCCCATGGATCCCATCCCATCCCATCCCATCCCATCCCATCCCATCCCATCCCATGGATCCCATCCCATCCCATCCCATCCCATCCCATCCCATCCCATCCCATCCCATCCCATCCCATCCCATCCCAGTCTTTCCCCGCTCAGCAGACCCAGCCCCAGCCCTGCCCAGTGCCCGCATTCTCAGTGTGGGTTTGCTGTAACCCCCAAAGAGAAAGGAGCCCCCCCAAAAATCCCTGGGACTCCTGCAGTGGTTCAGCCAAAGCTCTCGAGGTCGTGGTGGTTTGGAGCATCACCCCAGCTGGACGTGGGACAGGATACGTGTCCAGGGATGGACCCCTGCCCCTGCCTCGTGCCTGACCACCTCTGGCTCTCTGTCCCCAGCTGATGTCCCTGCCCAGCCCTGCATGGCCCCAGCGGGACGAGCCCTCCCCCTGCGGCACCGCCACCGCCCTGCCCCCGGCCTCGTCCGACAGCGACTCCGGCTGTGCCCTGGAAGAGTACCTGGAGCCCTCCGCGGAGCCCCCCGAGGTGGGCAGCGCCCTGCTCTCCCCCGGCCCGGGGGGCTTCCCGCCCCACAGCCCCCCCGGGGGTTTTAAACACTTTAGCGACTCGGAGCTAAACGCGGTTTAATGTGAAATTCCGCCTGTTCCTCCCTCCCCAGGTCCTGCCGTGCTTCGGGCCCCGCCCGCCGCAGCCCGGCCCTGCCTCTGCCCCTGACCGGACCCGGCTCCGCGCCAGAGCCCTCCTGCAGCAGCTGCCTCCCCAGGACTGCGATGTAAGACCCCTCTTCTTTGGGCGCTGCCCCGCTCCCCGGGCACACCTGATGCCTTTTTGGGGCTACCTGAAAACAGGGGGCAGGCAAAATGAAGGGAACAAAAAGCAGTTTTGTTTATTGGAGGGCCTCCAGGTACATTTCAGGAAGATAAAACCCCCAGGGGCTACACTCAAAAATGGGTGGCAGGTCACAGGTTTTCCTTTTTGGGGCTACCTGAAAACAGAGCAGGCAAAATGAAGGGAGTAAAAAGCAGTTTTGTTTATTGGAGGGCCTCCAGGTACATTTAGGGGAGATAAAGCCCCCCAGGGGCTACACTCAAAAAATAGATGGCAGGTCACAGATTTTTATACTTTTATCAGTTTGGTCCATTTGCATATTGAGGGTTAATTTTTCAATTACAGCTTCAGGTAATGAAGTCATTTCCCCCCAGTTTGCTCCCCCCCAAGTCACTTTTGTTGACATCCCTCGGGGCCTGGGGCAGTGAGGTGTCCCTGACTCCCAGGCCTGCAGAGGAATTGTCAAAACGGGGAAAGCAGCAGCTCCCACTGCGTGTGGAGTTTAGAGTCGCTCCCTGAAGAATTGCAGGGTTGTAGATGTATGAAAAATAAAAAAAGCTGAAATGCTGAGGCATGAGGTGATGAAATGCTGACCCCCGTGCCCCACAGGAGCGGTTCTGCCCCGAGCTGCCCGAGGAGGAGCGGCGGCAGCTCCGAGCCTTCAGCGCCCGCCGCAGGCAGGAGGCTCTGGGACAGGGCCTGGCGTGTCCCGTGCCGGGTCCCTGCCACGGCTGTCCCTGCAGGAAGGTGAGCTGTCCCCTCCCTCACCCAGCCCCCTGGCAGGGAGCTGTCCCCAAAAACCGGCCCGGCCCCAAACCTCCGTGTCCCCCCTCTGCCTTGCAGTGCGGCCGGAGGCTGAACAAAGGGGACCCGGGGATTTCGGCCTCTCGCCTGGGGGACCAGTTCTGGCACCCGTCCTGCTTCTCCTGCCACTTCTGCCACCAGCAGCTGGTGGATCTCATCTACTTCCAGCAGGATGGGAGGATCTACTGCGGCCGGCACCACGCCGAGCTCTTCCGACCCCGCTGTGCCTCCTGCGACCAGGTGGGTGCCGGCCGGGGGGAGAATTTGACCTCCCCTTGGCTGTTAAACGCCCCCGAGCTCGGCCGGGGGCTCCAAATCCATCAGAAACACCGATGGGCTGGAGGAAAATTCCTCGCTGAGCCTTGCAGAGACCCCCACGGGCTCGGGGGGGAATCCTCCTCGCTCCTCAGCACAGCAAAGCCCCGCGGGTTTTCCAGCGGGGATGCTGAGAGGATGGGGCGGGGGGCTGTTCTCCCCTTCCAGCTGATCTTCATGGAGGAGTGCATCGAGGCCGAGGGCCGGCGCTGGCACCTGGAGCACTTCTGCTGCCTGGAATGCGACGAGCCCTTGCGGGGCCAGCGCTACGTGATGAGGAGCGGCCGGCCCTGCTGCCGGGTTTGCTTCGAGAGCCTCTTCGCCGAGCCGTGCCAGGCCTGCGGGGACCCCATCGGTACGGCCGCACCCCCCCGGCCCCACCTGGGGAAGGGTTGCACACCCGGAGCCTCCGGAGGGCGGATTTTTGGGCACACGGGTGAGAAGAACCTTTCCCCTCACCCGTGGCTGCCCCCCCGGCAGGTGCCGACGGTGAGGAGGTGACACACCAGGGGCTGCACTGGCACGCCCGGGCCGCCTGCTTCTGCTGCAGCCGGTGCCGAAAGCCGCTGCGGGGACAGCCCCTGACCTGCCGCCGCGGCCGCCTCTTCTGCTCCGACACCTGCAGCCGCGGCCAGGACGCTTCTTCCACCGCCTCCGACTCCTCCGATTCGGCTTTCGCCTCGGCTCCGTCCCCCGAGTCCACGCCGCTGCCCCGAGCCGGCCCGGGGGGCTGCCGGCAGCGGGGGGAAGGCGCTGGTAGGATCCCCCTGCCGCGGGGTGGGAGGGTGGGAGGGCAAATCCAGGCTCTGCCCAGCCCCCCCGGGGATTTTCTCGGGGATGTCACACGGTGGGAAAGCGGTGATAAAGCCCCAGCCCACCTCCCACGGTGGGAGCTGGGGGTGGCTCGGTGCCAGCCCGCTGCGTCCCGAGACAACCCCGGGCTGTGGGAGGGCAGGCTCGGCTTCTCCTTCTTCCCTCACGCTCCTTCCCCCTCTTCCAGAGGCGTTTTCGGGTCAGGCCCCGGTGCACCCCGCCTTCAGGAGCCCCCAGGATCTCGGAGCAGCCGCCAAGGATGCTGCCAAGGAGCACCCAGGGGTGCTGGGACCCCCAGCCGGCCACCCCTCGGCCCCTCAGCCCAGCCCAGAGCAACCCAACGAGCCTGGAGCTTCGGGCCACCCGCTTTTGGGGGGCCCTGACCCCCGAACAGCAGCAGGCCATGGAAACCCCCAGCCCCCAGCCGGCACCTCCCCTCCCCGACACAGCCCCACGGAGGAGGAGGAGGAGGACTCGTGGTGCCCCACCTGCTCCTCATCTTCGGACTCGGACTCGGAGGAGGAGGGTTTCTTTTTCGGGAAGCCCATCCCCAAGCCCGGGATGAACTCCCTGGGCAGGGAGCCCCCGGGGAGGGGCAGGGGCAGGACGGCCAAGCACTGCAGTGTGTCCTAACAGGACCCCCCCGAGCGGCGCTGCCAGGTCCTGCCAGGGCCTCAACGCGCTCCAAGCGCCTCCTGGACGCGGCCCAGGGCCGGTGGGAGAAGCTGCTGGGATGTTTTCTCCCTCGGGGGCTGCTGGCAGAGCAGAGCCTGCCGTTCCTGCCAGCCTCTCCCGCGATTAGGAACAGGTAAAGCAGGAAGGGAAGCGGGGCCGGGCAGCCCGGGCAGGGCCTCCAGCACCTCCCACGGGGCGGCAGCTCCCTCCGGGGACAGAACAAGACAAGGGCAGCTGCCTGCATCACCTCATGGCTTGGGAACACGTGGGATCCTTCCCTGGACTCCTCTGTGCCCCAGTGCCACCTGCTCTGCATCCCTGGTGGCACCGTGTCCTGCTGCCACCACGGGGAGGGGACCAGGGGCGCAGCTCTGCTGCTGCCGGTGACGAAGCTCCAATAAAGTTTGGCTGAAATCTGCACGCAGGGTCTGCCCTGTTCCTTCCCAGCCCGTTGTGACACACGGACAATGTCACCAGGGAGGTCCCCAGGGGTGAGCTCTGCCCTCTGCCAGGGTTTGCCGTGGGACCCCTCCCCTGCAGCCCCAGCAGAGCGGGGAGGGAGCAACGGCTGCAAAGAGAACACGGTTTATTTCAAATTTAAACCCAAAAAAAAAAAACACCACTCGCTGGGGGGGTTTGGGGACAACACCCCCAGCAACCAGGAAAGGGAGCAGAGGAACTGCTGCCCTCCCCCTCCCATCGCCTTCCAGTAAAACCGGGAAAGGAAAAAACTCCTGCAGCACTCAGGGGGTTGGTTTGAGCAGGGGGGGCCAGACCCGAACACACCCTGCTCACCCCCTCCTGCTCCCAGAGGCAGAGCGGGGCTGCCAACACCTCCCACCTCATCCTGCAGGCTCAGCGCGCCCCTGAGCACCCCAAAACGCCATCACAGCCCCCAAAGCTCCATCACAGCCCCATCACAGCCCCCAAAACACCCGCAGGCAGCCGGCAGGAGGGGGTGGCTGCCCTCAGAGGCCGGCGGCGGCCAGGTCGTAGCTGTCGATGAAATCCTCCAGCTCCCGCAGGTGGTGCATGCGGCGCTGCCGGAGGTTGGCCCTGAGCGCCGGCCCCAGCGCCGCCCCCATCGAGGGCTCCTTCTGCAGCAGCATGGTGGCCACCACGGCGACGGTCAGGCTGAACTGCTGGTAGGACTGCGAGGGAGGGCCCAAAACCGGCACTGAACAAACCCTGTTTCTTGTCCACAAGGCCCCAAACGTCACCTGAGCCCCTGCAAAGCCCTTACTGCCTGCAGCACCTTCCCCTGCAAGCCCCTCAAAGGGCCAAATTCACACCCCACCATCACCCAGCATCGCTGCCACAGCTCCTCAGGTGAGATTCCCCCCAAAAGCTCCTCAGGTGAGATTACCCCCAAAGCTCCTCAGGTGAGATTCCCCCAAAAGCTCTCCAGGTGAGATTACCCCCAAAGCTCCTCAGGTGAGATTCCCCCCAAAAGCTCCTCAGGTGAGATTCCCTCATCCTGCAGCTGCTCCCAGACTCCCAAAGCTCCTCAGGTGAGATTCCCCCAAAGCCCCTCAGGTGAGATTCCCCCCAAAAGCTCCTCAGGTGAGATTCCCCCCAAAAGCTCCTCAGGTGAGATTCCTCCATCCTGCTCCCAGGGCCCCAAAGCTCCTCAGGTGAGATTCCTCCCAAAAGCTCCTCAGGTGAGATTCTCCCACCCTGCAGCCGCTCCCAGACCCCCAAAGCTCCTCAGGTGAGATTCCCCCATCCTACATCCACTCTCAGACCCCCAAAGCCCCTCAGGTGAGATTCCTCCCAAAGCTCTCCAGGTGAGATTCTCCCCAGAGCCCCTCAGGTGAGGTTCCCCCCAAAAACCCCTCAGGTGAGATTCCCCCATCCTGCAGCCACTCCCAGACTCCCAAAGCTCCTCAGGTGAGATTCCCCCATCCTGCAGCTGCTCCCAGCCCCCAGGTGCTCGTCCAGGGGCTGCCAGCCCTCACCTGCTCAATCTCTGCCTTCTTGGCCAGGACGGCGGCCGAGCGGAGATCGATGCTGGCCGGGAACGGAGTCAGGGGCGTGGAGCAGAGCTGGGGCTGGCCAGACACAGCCTGGGAGGGGGAAAAGGCAAGGGAAGGGTCACAGGGGAACGGGACTGAGCCAAACTGGAGCTGCCAGTGCTGGTCACTAGCCCGGGACTGGTCACCCTGTGGAAGGAGCCACTGGTTGGTCACCCTCCCTTCGGGTGCCAGAGCTGTCCCCGCTCCCTCTCTGCCCCAATTTCTCTCTCTCGTTAGGCAGTAATTAAGCTGCTCTGGAGGGCTCTCCCCGGCTTCCTCAGAGCTCCAGTCCCAGGGCTGTTCACGCTCCAGCACTCCTGAGCCTCTGTTTACTTCCCTGGCTTTTTTCCCACCTGTCTCCCGTGTACCGGCGTCCCCAGCAGCGGGGCCGACACGGGCTCTGCCTCCAAACAAAGCTGCCCCTTAACCCCAGCCCGGGATCCTGCAGGCCACAGGGATCATTCCCCTGTGGGCATGGGAATGTCCCCAAGCCCAGGACCTTGGGGACACCAGGACCCCGTACCGGGTTTGTGTCACCGGAGCCAGGCGGGCGCCGCGGCCCCGGGGAGGTCTCTGGAGAAACCTGGCTGGGCTGGGCCTCGGGTTCTGCTGCAAGTCCTGCAGGGACCTGAGGGTTTTGGGGTGGCTGGAGGCTCTGCAGAGGCTGCAGGGGCTGTGGGAGGAGGTGGTGGCTGTGCTGGGACAGGGGGACAGCGCTGCCAGCACGGCCCCACTGGCAGCAGTGGCCTCACGGGGATTTAACACGGGGTGGGGACACGCCAGGAGCTGCCCCACATCCCAAACTCACCCCGTCCTGGGCAGCTTCTGCCTCGGCTTCTGCAGCTCCACACCACGGCTGCTCCCAGGAATGTGGGCTGAGCTCAGCCCCTGCCTCTCCAGAGGAGCTGGAATCCAGCAGCTCCCTCTTGGCGGGGTCTGGAGGGGCTGCTGGGCTCTGGGGATGTGACCCAGGACCGCTGCCAGCCCTGGGGACACCTGGACTGCACGGCTCTACCTGTGACAAAGGGTTTGGGAAGGGGGCTGTGCCTCCCTCCAGGCTCTGCTTTAGGGTGGGCACAGAAGCCATCCCTTAGGGGAAGCTGTGTGCTGCTGCTGGGGAGGCTCTGGGGAGCCTGGAGCTGACCCTGTGCCACCTCCCAGCACTGCCGTACCTCCTCAAGGTGCTCCTGGATCCCAGGATGCCTGGAGGTCTCCTCTGGAGGGGCTGGATCTTTCCCCAGAGCACAGGGATCCTGATCCTGGCTGCCCACAGGGGTCTGCCCAGCTTCCAGCTCAACCTGGGGACAGGCAGTGGTGTGAGGACGCGTGTCTGTCCCGGGCTGGGACGGACAGGGAACGAAAACCCAAAGGAAATCACGGAGAAGAAAAAATCCACTCCTGGCAAGGAGACAGCGAGGTGGAGAGGGGAAGGGCTGGATGAGAGAAGAGGAAGATGCCACAGCAGCCAGGCAGCTCCAGAGGTGGGAGCACCCCCGGGAGCTGGGGAATCTCCTACCGGCAGCTCCGCAGCGCCGGGATCAGCAGCCGGGCTCTCCGGAGGGCTCCCGGGGGGCTCCAGGACATCCCCACTCCCCGCTGGCACATCCTGGAGGGAACCAGGACACCGTGCAAGGCTCAGGGTGAGCACACTCCCAGTGCTGGATTGGGGAGGGGGGGACAGGTAAAACCTCACAACCTGCGGCTGTTCCGGCCTCTCCGCAGCACCGTGGAGGGGAGCAGGGGTCTGGGGAGGCTCCGGGGGCTGGGGAGGCTCCGGGGGCTGAGGAGGCTCTGGGGGCTGCAGATCCTTCTTGACCTCTGGCTGGCTCCTCTTGGAGGGGGCAGGAGAGGGCTTGGAGCGTGGCTCGTGTCCTGCAGGAGGGGAACAGCGGGAGAGGCTCCTCACCCTGCCCAGGGAGAGGCTGGAGAGCCCCGAGGAGCCGGCACGGGGTCAGCACAGACCCTGGAGGGATCAGGGGTCAGCACAGACCTTGGGGGGATCAGGGGTCAGCACAGACCTTGGGGGGATTGGGGTCAGCACAGACCCTGGGGGGATCAGGGTCAGCACAGACCTTGGGGGGATTGGGGTCAGCACAGACCCTGGGGGGATCAGGGGTCAGCACAGACCTTGGGGGGATTGGGGTCAGCACAGACCTCGGGGGGATTGGGGTCAGCACAGACCCTGGGGGGATCAGGGTCAGCACAGACCCTGGGGGGATCAGGGTCAGCACAGACCTTGGGGGGATCAGGGTCAGCACAGACCTCGGGGGGATCGGGGTCAGCACAGACCTCGGGGGGGTCAGGGACAGCACAGACCCTGGGGGGGTCAGGGACAGCACAGACCCCGGGGGGATCAGGGTCAGCACAGACCTCAGGGGGATCGGGGTCAGCACAGACCTCAGGGGGGTCAGGGACAGCACAGACCCTGGGGGGATCGGGGTCAGCACAGACCCCGGGGATCAGGGTCAGCACAGACCTCTGGAGACCAGGGGTCAGCACAGACCTTGGGGGGGTCAGGGACAGCACAGACCTCAGGGGGATCAGGGTCAGCACAGACCCTGGGAGGATCAGAGGTCAGCACAGACCCCGGGGGGGTCAGGGACAGCACAGACCCCGGGGATCAGGGTCAGCACAGACCCCGGGGATCGGGGTCAGCACAGACCTCGGGGGGATCAGGGTCAGCACAGACCCCAGGGGGATCAGGGGTCAGCACAGACCTTGAGGGGATCAGGGGTCAGCCACAGACCCTGGAGGGATCGGGGTCAGCACAGACCTCAGGGGGATCACGGTCAGCACAGACCTCAGGGGGATCAGGGGTGAGCACAGACCTCGGGGAAACCGGGGGCACCACACCCGGGGGACCAGGGTCAGCTGCCGGTGGCTCCTGCGGGGGCGGCGTGGCCTCCAGGGCGAGCTGTGTCCCGGGAAAGCTCCGGGATTCCTGCAGGAGCACAGCCCCAGGGTGGGGGGGTTAGGCTGGGAGGGGCCTCTGTGCCATCCCAGCCTAGGCAGGGACAGCTCCCAGCGGTCCTGGTGTCCCCTCGGTGTCACCCCACGGGCACACGGGGCCCCCCCAGCACGGCACCCACCTGGGAGGGCCGGCGGGGGGCCAGGGTGGGGGCTGCTCCTCCTCGGGGGGGAACTCGGGCCAGGGGTCAGGCGGTGGGTCCTGCAGGGAACGGGGTGGGGTCAGGGAGTGTGACCACAGAGTCACTGTCCTTGTCACCTCCCCTGCCCCATTTTAGCTGCCCCGTGGCTGCCCCAGCCCTCCTCACCAGGTACCAGCACTCCTCAAAGCCGTCCTCGTATCCTTGGAAGTCTTCTCTGTCATCCCAGGGGGGCCACGGGGGACCGTGGTGGGGCGCCCACCTCCTGTCCTCCTCCTCCTTCCACGGGACGTCCTCAGGGCCAGGGAAGGCCCTGGGGGCTCTGGATCTGGGCTGCAATCACAGAATTCACAGAATGTTCGAGGTTGGAAGAGACCTCCAAGATCATCCAGTCCAACCCAGCTCCAACACCTCAACCAGAGGTGCCACATCCAGGCTTGTTTCAATAACCTCCAGGGATGGTGACTCCACCACCTCCCCAGGCAGAACATTCCAGAACTTTATCACTCCATGGGAACAGCCAGAGGTGAGGAGGACACAGCCCCAACGGGATTTTCTGCTTTTCTTGCTGTTCCCCCTCCCCACTGAGCGACCCTGGGCTCTTTCTGCCTCCCCCCAGCTTTGGGCTGCCCTGGGTTTGTCCCCTCCTTGCAGCAGGATGCAATTAGGGGGGGAACCAGCTCGGGTTTCACCTCACAGCAGCGCTGGAGGAGGCGGGGATCAGGCTGCTGGTGGTGGTGGAGATCAGAATAAAACCCCACGAGGATGTGAAACCCCGAGAGCGACTGGCACCGGCAGGAAACGGGGGCAGATGTTTCAGGGGAGGAACCAGAGGGCAGCAATTGACTTTTTTTTTAAGGGCAAAACCCATCCACAAACCCCCTCAGCACCCCTGGAAAAGCTGGAAAAGCTCAACCCCGCTGAATTTCCAGCAGAGCTCTCCCAGGAGTGATCCAGGATTCCTTCCTGGAGCCCCTTCAGGTCACTCCTGGAGGTTGAGGCAAAGAGATTTCTGTGGCTCTGGGCGAGCAGCATCAATTTAAACTTCACAATCGCTAATTAACTTTGAAACTGTTGATTTAGTAGTGCCCTGATGTGGTAAATAGGTATGATGCGTGCTGGTGAAATTGAAAGGGTGATCAATATTTTGAAATAAAATATTAATTAAAAGCACAGTGCCAAAGAGGAGAGGGAGGGGATCTCTCCCCCCCCTTCTCCTGCAGATGTTCATGAGAAAAGTAGAATACAGGAAGAAATGGAGATAAGGCTGAAGCTAAATTTATCTGTAGGACAGGGAAATTTGGGGGAACTCCAGGAAAATTGTTAATTATGTGGGATTTATTGCCTTAATGTTCAAACTTGGTATTCCCTTATACAATACAAGCTCAACAGGCATGTGTAATTAGAGAGGTTGTCCAGAGGGCAACGAGGAAGACTGTGAGCCTTCATCCCAAAGACCACCTAAAGAGGACAGAAGACCCCCAACAACAAGTGAAGAATGCACCATGAAGTACAGCAACATGGATTTTTAAAATCGGAAATAGGAGGAAACTTAGAGGAAGCATTGCTGAATATGTATTAATATATAAGTATTAATACATGTAAGTATTTAAGATATATATTATATATATTAATACTTATGTAACTTATATGCTTATATAATAATATATAATTAATAAGTTATATAAAAAAATATATATAATATTATTATATATAATAATAGATAATATGGATAATATATTACATTGTATTATATATAATATATAAAAATATATAATATACAATATACACTATATATATTGTAAATATATTATATTTATAAAATATATTATATAATATATAATAATATATTATATAATATATAATAATATATTATATTATTATCGATAATAATATATATAATAAACAAGCATCTATATTATTATATGCTTATGTAATAATATATAATTTATATATATATAATATATAAGTTTAGTTTGAATTGCTCTGTTTTGTAGGTGAAGTAGGGTAAGAAGCCCTCCCTGTACCCCGCTCAGTTTTGCTTATGCCTTATCAGAACCTTAACCAGATTTAAATAATCATTGCCGAATTTTTGTATGTTTATTTTTATATTAAATTGTTACTAAAATCGCTGCTGAATTTTAAATTTGTTGTTTGTTTTATTTGCATTTATAACAGTGATTATCACCACCCACACTGCACTGCAGACAACGATCCTTCAGCCCAGTCATCACCACCCCTCGAAACAAATCATTCATTTAACCCATGGAAATGTGGTTTTTTTGCCCTTCTTAACCCTGGCGTGGGCGAAGCTTTTAAGGGAACCCTTTAGACACCAACTGCTGCCCAGCTCCACAGCTGGACCCAGAGGTTTCCAGGCTCCTTTTGGGATTTTAGAGAGCGTGGGGATGGATCCTTTCTGTGCCTGGGGGTCCACGACTGCATCCAAACTCATTCTGGGGAAGGAGTCTGGGGAGCCAGGGGCTCCTTGCTGTCCCTGGGAGGGTCTCCCTGACAAACTCCGGAGCTCCCACCGTGCCTGGGACACCCCTGGGGCATCTCCCCCCTGTCCCTGTCTGTGTCCGTGTCCGTGTCCGTGTCCGTGTCCGTGTCTGTGTCCCTGTCCCTGTTCCTTACCAAGCGCCTCCTGTCCCGGTGTCTCCTGTCCTGGTGCTCCCAGGGTGGCTCCTGCCAGGGTGGCTCCTGCCAGGTGTCCTCAGGGCCAGGATGGGGACAGGGCCATGGCCCATCCCTCCACGGGCCGGGCTGTGGGGAGATCAGAGCGGTGAGAGCCCCGGCCCAGCCCTGCCCCAGGCAAGGAGCTCACCCAGCTGATCCCCAATCCCTCCCCACACCCTCCTCCTGCCTCCTCAGCATCCCCAGGGGTGGAGCAGCTCCCCCCGGCGCTGTGGCAGCCCCAGGAGAGCCCCCCAAGCCCACCTTACCTCCCTGGGGAAGCCCCTCCTGCAGCCCGGCGGGGGGAACATCCTGCCCGGGGCCCGCGGCGGCTGCCGGAGCTGCGGGATCGGCTGGAAGGGAGAGGCTGGCTCAGCACGGCCCCAAGGGACGGCACTGCCGGCCTGGGGACGCTGCCAGCCCAGGTGCCACCCGTGCTGCTGCTGCCAGGAGCGCTGGGACACGGCCAGGGGCACCGGGACACTGCCAGGGCCACTGGGACATCTCCAGGGCCACTGGGACACCTTCAGAGCCACTGGGGCACCTCCAGGGCCACTGGGACATTGCCAGGGCCACTGGGACACTGGCAGGGCCACTGGGACACCTCCAGGGCCACTGGGACATTGCCAGGGCCACTGGGACACTGGCAGGGCCACTGGGACACCTCCAGAGCCACTGGGACACTGCCAGGGCCACTGGGCCACCTCCAGGGCCACTGGGCCACTGGCAGGGCCACCAGGACACTGCCAGGGCCACTGGGACATTGCCAGGGCCACTGGCGTGGCCACCAGCGAGGACACGGAGGCGCTGGGGACACAAAGGCCCTGCTCGCTGTCCCCTGAGGGTGACACGGGACTGGCAGTGCCTTGGCACCCCCTTCGCCTGCCCGAGGCTCTGCTTGTCCCTGCCACGTGTCACCCACCCCACGGGTCACCCCGTGATGTCCCCAAGGGGATCTCGGTGTCACCACACGGGGGGCTGGGGTGAGCCCCCCCGCCAGCCTGAACCCCACTTTTGTCCCTGAATTGTGGGGCAGCAGCCTCAGGTCCTGCAAAGCAGCGCTGGTGCGGGGTGGAACAGAGAGCCCTGCACCCCTTCACCCTCATCCTGAATCCCAATCCTCCCCTGCACCCCAACCCTGAATCCTAAATCCTGAATCCTAATCTTTCCCTGCACCCCAACCCTCTATCCCTGCACCCCAACCCTGAATCCAAATCGTTCCCTTCACCCCAATCCTGTGCCCCTCTACCTGGGCCCAGCACCCCAAACATGTAACTCTGCAACTACACCCCAGGTCCTGCACCCCAACCCTGCAGTCCTGCACCTTAATCCTGCACCCCAGGTCCTGCACCCCTGCACCCCAACCCTGCAGCCCTGCACCTTAATCCTGCACCCCTGCACCCCAGGTTCTGCAACCTGGCACCCCAACCCTGCACCCCAACCCTGCACCCCGGCACCCCAACCCTGCACCCCTGCACCCCAACCTTGCACCCCAACCCTGCACCCCAGCCCTGCACCCCTGCACCCCAACCCTGCAGCCCTGCACCTTAATCCTGCACCCCTGCACCCCAACCTTGCACCCAACCCTGCAGCCCTGCACCCCAGCCCGGTACCCGAACCCTGCACCCGAACCCTGCACCCCAGTCCTGCACCCCGGCACCCCAGCCCTGCACCCCGGCACCCCAACCCTGCACCCCAGCCCTGCACCCCGGCACCCCAACGCTCCCGCCCCGCAGCCGGGTCCCATTCCCCACCAATACCCGGCGGGAGCCGATCCCCGCTGAGGAGCTCTCCCGGATCTCACCCGCAGCTCTCCCGGAGCTCTCCCGGAGCTCCCCCGGAGCTCACCCGCAGCTCTCGTGGAGATCTCCCGGAGCTCTCCCGGATCTCACCCCCAGCTCTCCCGGAGCTCTCCCGGAGCTCTCCCCGATCTCACCCGGAGCTCTCGCGGGGCTCTCCCGGAGCGCTCCCGTCCCTCCCCCCAGGAGTTTCCCTTCCTCTTCCCATCCCGCTCCGGGCGCTGATTCCGCCCCCGCGAACAGCGGGAGCGCGCAGGGCCCGGGCAGCGCCGCTCCTCTCATCCCCCGGGGGCCGGCCAAATTCCAAAGTCCTTCGGGAACTTCGGATCCCTCAGCGGGGTGGGATCAAAGACCCGCAGAGTGCATCCCGTCAGCAGGCGGAGTGACCCTGAAAGGGGGGTCCTGCACCCCCAGGGCATGTAATGTCCATGGAGGAGGGGATCCTGCACCCCCAGGGTATGGAATGTCCATGGAGGAGAGGACCCTGGGGATCCTGCGCCTCCCGGGCATGGAATTTTTGTCCAAAGTGGGGGTCCCTGCACCCCCAGGGCATGGAATATCCATGGAGGAGGGGATCCTGTGGATCCTGTACCCCCAGGGTGTGGAATATCCATGGAGGAGGGGTCCCTGCACCCCCAGGGCAAGGAATATCCATGGAAGAGGAGATCCTGGGGATCCTGTACCCCCAGGGCATGGAATGTCCATGGAGGAGGGGATCCTGCACCCCCAGGGTGTGGAATATCCATGGAGGAGGGGATCCTGTACTCCCAGGGTGTGGAATATCCATGGAAGAGGAGATTCTGGGGCCCCTGCATCCCCAGGGTGTGGAATTTCTGTCCGAAGTGGGGGTCCCTGCACCCCCAGGGCACCAACGCCCCCAGCGCCAGCCCCCCAGCATCCACCGCTCTGCCCCCGGGGTGCTCCCAAACTCGTGCCGGGCTATTTGGGGGAGCAGGACCGAGGAGGGGGACAGGGGGAGGGTTTGGAGAGCCCCGGCAGGACGGGGCTGCACCGCACCCACCTTTGCTGCCATGCCGGCGGTGGCTGTCACCTCCCCGCGCGTCCGTTTGTCACCTCCCAAGGCGTCTGTCAGTCTGTCACCTCCCGGCGCCGCAGCAAAGCGGCTGGGAGAGCCTCCCAAACCCCGCTGCCCACCCGGGTTCATCCCCTCCCCGGCGCCTCCGGCCTCTCCGCCCCTCTGTCCCCCCCGCATTCCCGCCGGGAAAGGCGCTCCGGGGGCTGCGGTGGCGGTGCCAGGCGCGCCCATCCCCGCCCTGCCCCCGGTGGGTTTTTATCACCTTTTCCCCTGCCCCGGGAACATCCCCGGCGGCAGTCGGGGCCCTTTGGGCTGGGACGCTCTGATAACCGAACTGGTCTGAACTGGTCAGCCCGGCCGGGCGAGTTCCTGCGTCCGCGCACACACTGTGAAAAATTTTATTTTTATCATAAATTTCACACCAATAAAATAAAATAAAATAAAATAAAATAAAATAAAATAAAATAAAATAAAATAAAGTAAAATAAAATAAAATAGACAATCGGGAGACAGAAAAACAAAGCTTTTTCGGCCGAGGTGCTGATACCACCAGCAGCGAGATCAGCACACTTTCCCTCTTCAGATCCTTTAAGGACGCCTGTGTTAAATATTTAAAATAAGCTACTGCATGATTCAAATATTCATTTTGGTTTCGAGACCCCCCCCTAAATACACAATTTATCTGTAGGATTCCACGCAGTGTTGGATGGAGGTTGTAAATCTGTCTCCCGAAGATTCAAACCCGATTCAAACCCGTAAAGGCTCGATTGTCTTTCTAATTTCAGGAATGCCGGGCGTCCCTTCTATCTAGCTGAGAGGTTTAAAAAAAGAGTACAACCCCCCCATCTCTACTTAGTTACAATCTAAGAATTTCAATTTATCGCATTTTTCACATTCTATTAATAAAAGAACACACAATACAACCTTCCCATAAAGGAATCTTTTCACTATATACGAAAAGCCAACTCCAAAACGTGAATTTATAACACGCACGGAGGTGAGGACAGCCTGACCTTCCAGCAACGTGGGAAGGGATCAGGGAGAGCTGTCCCAAATGTTAATTAATGTTTATTAATGAGGGAGGGGGGGGAAGAAAAGGGAGCCTCGGGGTGTGAACTGATCCCAAATGTCAGCAAAGGAAAGGGGTGAAACCCCAAAGCCGAGTGGAGTAAAACCCTTCCCAAACCCCGAGCAGGGTGTGGGGCCCGGGCAGCCCATGGGGTCTGGCTGCTCCCCAGGGTGGGTAAGGCCTGGCTGTCCAGCTGGTCCCTTAATGAGTGTCCCTAATTGCCATAAATCAATTAGCTGGCTGGGATTTGGGGAGGGGGAATCCAGCAGCAGGGACAGAGGAGGCTGCAGCCCGGGCGGATGGCAGGATGGCCCCGCAGAGCCAGGTCTGACCCCAGCCTGGCCTGGTGACCTGGGTGTCCCCGGAGAGGAGGAGGGAAATGGGAATAACAGGAAAAAACTCTGCTAATTCCAGAAATTCCGTGCAAGAACAAGTTACTTTTATCGTTAAAAGCTTTATATAAAAATAGTAATAAACCTCGCTAGAACCAGAGCCCTCATCCCACAAAGGGACCTTAAAGACCCTCATTGACACACCGAGCACCTTGAACTCGATCACGCTTCCAGTCCCGATCGCGTTCCCGCGTTCCCGTATTTCCGATCCCGGTTCCCGCTCCCCCGTCCCCGATCCCGGTCCCGCTCCTGTTCCCGATCCCACTCCCCTGTTCCTGTTCCCGCTCCCGTTCCCGATCCCATTCCCGCTCCCGATCCCGTCCCCGCGTTCCCGTTCCCCCGTCCCCGCTCCCGTTCCCGATCCCGTTCCCGATCCCACTCCCGATCCTCCGTTCCCGCTCCCGTTCCCACTCCCGATCCCGCTCCCATTCCCGTTCCCATTCCCGCTCCCGTTCCCGTTCCCGTCCCCGCTCCCGTTCCCGTTCCCGTTCCCGATCCCGATCCCGTTCCCGTTCCCGATCCCATTCCCGTTCCGGTTCCCGGTCCCGCTCCCATTCCCGATCCCGTTCCCATTCCCGATCCCGTTCCCGTTCCCGCTCCCGATCCCGTTCCCGCTCCCATTCCCGCTCCCGTTCCCGGTCCCGTTCCCGCTCCCATTCCCGATCCCGCTCCCGTTCCCGTTCCCGCTCCCGATCCCGTTCCCGATCCCGTTCCCGCTCCCATTCCCGATCCCGTTCCCATTCCCGCTCCCATTCCCGTTCCCGTTCCCGTTCCCGATCCCGTTCCCGCTCCCATTCCCGTTCCCGTTCCCGTTCCCGTTCCCGTCCCCGTTCCCATTCCCGCTCCCGTTCCCGTTCCCGATCCCGTTCCCGCTCCCATTCCCGTTCCCGATCCCGATCCCGTTCCCGTTCCGGTTCCCGGTCCCGGTGCCCGCACGTGGCGCTCGGCGCGCTGCGCCAGTGACGTCACGCGGCGGGGCTGACGTCATCGCGCGGCGCGGGCAGGCGGCAGCAATGGCGGCGGCGGGAGGAGGAGGAGGAGGAGGAGGAGCGGCCGTGGCGGCCCCGCCGCGGGGCATCCGCGCCTGGCTGCGGAGCGCCTTCCGCTTCGCCACCGACCGCAACGACTTCCGCAGGTCGGGACCGGGACCGGGACCGGGACCGGGAACGGGAACGGGAACGGGAACGGGATTAGGACGGGGTCAGGGTCAGGGATGGGGTCAGGGTCGAGATGAGGGTCGGGATCGGGAACGGGACCGGAATAGGGGTCGGAGTTGGGATCGGGATCGGGATCAGGGCAGGGATCGGGATCGGAATCTCGGAGTCCGTCCCCGGCCTGGATCAGGAGCAGCGTGTCCGGCAGGAGCCGGGATTGTCCCTCAGTCCGGGGAGGACATTTTGGGGCTGGAGCGTGTCCGGGGAAGGGAGCGGAGCTGGGGAAGGGTCTGGGGGATCCTGAGGGAGCTGGGGAAGGGTCTGGGGGATCCTGAGGGAGCTGGGGAAGGGACTGGGGGATCCTGAGGGAGCTGGGGAAGGGGCTGGGGGATCCTGAGGGAGCTGGGGAAGGGGCTGGAGGGTCCTGAGGGAGCTGGGGAAGGGGCTGGGGGATCCTGAGGGAGCTGGGGAAGGGACTGGGGGATCCTGAGGGAGCTGGGGAAGGGTCTGGGGGATCCTGAGGGAGCTGGGGAAGGGGCTGGAGGGTCCTGAGGGAGCTGGGGAAGGGTCTGGGGGATCCTGAGGGAGCTGGGGAAGGGTCTGGGGGATCCTGAGGGAGCTGGGGAAGGGGCTGGAGGATCCTGAGGGAGCTGGGGAAGGGGCTGGAGGATCCTGAGGGAGCTGGGGAAGGGGCTCAGCCCCGAGAAAAAGAGGCTCAGGGGAATTTCTGGCTCTGCACAACTCCCTGCCAGGAGGGGACAGCCGGGGGGGGATTTGGGATCTGATCCCAGGGCACAGGGACAGGAGGAGAGGGAACGGCCTCAGGCTGGGCCAGGGGAGGCTCAGGGTGGGCAGCAGCAGGAATTTCCTCCTGGAAAGGGAAATTCTTGGGAGTGCCCAGGGAGGTTTGGAGTGCCCAGCCCTGGAGGTGTCACCTGGAGGTGTCACCGAGTGCTCAGGCACGGGGATGAATTTTTTCCCGAAGTCTTTTCCGACCCGGCTGTCTGTGGGGTTTTCCCGGCTGCAGGAACCTGCTGGTGAACCTGGGGCTCTTTGCCGCGGGGGTGTGGGTGGCCCGGAACCTGACGGACATCGACCTGATGGCCCCGCAGCCCGTCCCGTAGCCGCGGTGAGCGCCCCGGGCTCCCGGGGGCGGGATCCGGGAATGCCCTCAGCGGGGAGGGACCCCCGGGGATGGAATCCAACCCCTGGCCCTGCACAGACACCCCCAAATCCCGCCCTGGGCAGCCCTGGCAGCGCTGTCCAAACTCTCCTGGAGCTCTGGGGCTGTGCCCGTTCCCTGGGGAGCCTGGGCAGTGCTCAGCACCTTCTGGGGGGAGAACCTTTCCCAAGGTCCATTGTAAATCTCCCGAATCCAGCCCACCCTTGGGTGCTGTCCGTGCACCTCGAGGCTGAACCAACCCCCCAAACTCACCCTGACCCCTCAGGACAGCGCTGTCACCACCTGAGGTGACACAAATCAGGGCTGAGCCCACCCCTAACCCCACAGAAGCCCCTCTTGACACAGATCTTACAGCACAACCACCTCCCCTGACGGTGCTGAATCCCTGTCCCAGGAAGGAGCCGGAGCTGCTGGGAGCAGAGCTCGCCCTCCCACCAGAACTGGAGCTGCTCTGACCCCACCTGAAGCTGCTCTGATCCTCCTGGAGCTGCCCTGGTCCCCCTGGAGCTGCCCTGGTCCCCCTGGAGCTGCTCTGACCCCCCCTGGAGCTGCTCTGATCCCCCCAGAGCTGCTCTGACCCATCTGGAGCTGCTCTGACCCCACCTGGAGCTGCCCTGACCCCACCTGGAGCTGCTCTGGTCCTCCTGGAGGTGTTCTGGTCCCCCTGGAGCTGCTCTGACCACCCTGGAGCTGCTCTGACCACCCTGGAGCTGCTCTGGTCCCCCCTGTTCTGCCTGGAGCAGTGACAGGCACAAAAGGTTTAATGCTGAGAGGGAGAATTGGTTTCCCACCCATCCATCCATGGTTTCCTCGAGGATGTGCACAGAATTTCCAGATGTTTATTAAAGTTTATGGAATAACAACACAGCCCACTGGCATTTCTTTCTCTTTTTTTTCGTTTTTTAATAAGAAACTTCAGTTTACAAATAAAAAAACCAAAACCAAGATGTAAAAAGAGTAAAGATTTACAAAAAAAAAAAAAAAATCATCAAAACATGGTTTTCTATTTCACACCCGAGAGCCAGAGGGACGAGGCCAGCCCTGGCAGCCATCAGCTGCTTGTGCAGGGAAAATCCAGACTGGGATGGAGCTCCAGGGATGATCCAGACTGGGATGGAGCTCCAGGGATGATCCAGGCTGGGATGGAGCTCCAGGGATGATCCAGACTGGGATGGAGCTCCAGGGATGATCCAGGCTGGGATGGAGCTCCAGGGATGATCCAGGCTGGGATGGAGCTCCAGGGATGATCCAGGCTGGGATGGAGCTCCAGGGATGATCCAGGCTGGGATGGAGCTCCAGGGACAGCCCAGGCTGGGATGGGGCTCCAGGGACAATCCAGACTGGGATGGAGCTCCAGGGACAATCCAGACTGGGATGGAGCTCCAGGGACAATCCAGACTGGGATGGAGCTCCAGGGACAATCCAGACTGGGATGGAGCTCCAGGGACAATCCAGGCTGGGATGGAGCTCCAGGGATGATCCAGACTGGGATGGAGCTCCAGGGATTTCCAGACTGGGATGGAGCTCCAGGGATGATCCAGACTGGGATGGAGCTCCAGGGATTTCCAGACTGGGATGGAGCTCCAGGGATGATCCAGGCTGGGATGGAGCTCCAGGGACAATCCAGGCTGGGATGGAGCTCCAAGGATGATCCAGACTGGGATGGAGCTCCAGGGATAACCCAGACTGGGATGGAGCTGCAGGGATAACCCAGACTGGGATGGAGCTCCAGGGACAGCCCAGACTGGGATGGAGCTCCAGGGACAGCCCAGACTGGGATGGAGCTCCAGGGACAGCCCAGACTGGGATGGAGCTCCAGGGACAGCCCAGACTGGGATGGAGCTCCAGGGATGATCCAGGCTGGGATGGAGCTGCAGGGACAATCCAGGCTGGGATGGAGCTGCAGGGACAATCCAGACTGGGATGGAGCTCCAGGGACAATCCAGGCTGGGATGGAGCTCCAGGGATGATCCAGGCTGGGATGGAGCTCCAGGGACAGCCCAGACTGGGATGGAGCTCCAGGGATGATCCAGGCTGGGATGGAGCTCCAGGGACAGCCCAGACTGGGATGGAGCTGCAGGGACAATCCAGACTTGGGATGGGGCTCCAGGGATGATCCAGGCTGGGATGGAGCTCCAGACAGGGAGTTCCCTGGAACAGCCTGGGGGAAGCTGGGCCAGCTGAGGAGGGATGGGGATGGTGGTGGGAGGAGGAAGAGGAGGAGGAGCCTTTGGGTGTTGCATAGCACGGAGTGCCCTGCCCGGGGAGCCATGCCTGGGAGCTGCTCACAGCTTGGGAGTTACTCACAGCCTGCACAGGGAATGGTGTAAGTTACTCACAGGCTGCACAGGGCATGGTGTAAGTTACTCACAGGCTGCATAGGGAATGCTGGGAGCTACTCACAGCTTGTGATTTACAGTGACTTACAGGTTGCACAGGGGCTGCTGGGAGTCACTCACATGTTGCAGAGAGGCAATTATTACTCACAGGTTGTACTGTAGCCATTGTGAGTCACTCCCAGGTTGCACAGGGGCTGCTGTGAGTTACTCCCAGGTTGCACAGGGGCTGCTGTGAGTTATTACTCCAAGGTTGCACAGTGGCCACTGTGAGTTACTCCCAGGTTGTGAGTTACTCCCAGGTTACACCCCAGCTGCTCCGAGGCGCTGTGCAGCAGCAGCTCCCAGCCCCTGTCCTGGGGTTCCTGGCCTCGGGAATTCACATTCTTTGGGGATTCTCCCACCCGGGGTTGGAGTGGGAGCAGCTCCCTCAGCTCTGGGGACACTGGTGCCCCTGGTGCCCCCCTCCCTATAACAAACCCCCCAAAATCCCTCCCAAACTCTCCCTGCAGAGCTGCAGCTGGGCCAGGCTGCACCAACCCCGCAGCCCCCGCGCTCCGGGGACAATCCCAGTTCTGCAGACACGGGTTCTGCAGGAAAAGGGGATCCATGAGGACGCTCCAGGCCCTTTGGGGTTCACCTCAGGTTTGATTTGGTCCCTCTAATCCCCCCCCAAACCCGGGGTCAGGCCCTGCCCAGGATCCAGGGGGGATCTGGGGGTGTTGGAGCAAAGCTGGATGGATGAAAAGCTGCTGAGGAGGAGCCAGGGATTCTGGAATGTCCCTTCCAGCTCGGGATATTCCAGAATCCCTGGATCAGGGATCAGCCCTGGGGAGGAACCCCCCTCCCCGGCCCCTCATTTGTAGCCCTTAATTAATTAATTGGATTCTCTTGTCACTTGCTGCTGTCCTTGAGGAGAGTGACACCAGGAATGAGCTGGGAGCAGAAACTCGAGGCTGTTCTGACTTAAAATGGCTGGGAAATCCAGGAAAAATCTGGTTTAAAGATGCTGGGGGAAAAAAATCCAGGAAAATCTGATTCAAAACTGCTGAAAAATCCAGAAAAATTCAGATTTAAAACCACTGGGAAAAATCCAGAAATACCTGATTTAAAGCTGCTGGGAAAAGCCAAAAAATCTGGGGTTGAAACTGCTGGGAAATCCAGAAAAATCTGACAGGAGGTTAAATTCTCAGAAAAAAGCAGGATTTGGGAACTTTCCCCCCAAAGGTTGGCAGCTTGTGTTTATCTGATGAGAGAAAAGGAGCAAAAAAAGGAGAAGGAAAAACACTTGGGAGAACTTCCCTGCCTGAAAACTGAATTATTATTTTTTTTTAAAACATCATATTTTCCATGATTTAAAAAAAAAAATAACCCAGATGAAGAGACAGGTCTAATATTCAGATTAAAAGGTGAAAACGTGAACAGCCAAACCCCCAAATTACAAACAAAACCACACCTGAGGTGCAACTGTAGGCTGAGAAGTGACTGTGAATAGTCCAACTAAGGCTCTGGTTTCCCACAGAATTCCCAAACCTGGCTGATTTCACATACAGACTTTGTGTGTTTTTTTGGAGCTTTTCCAACTCCACCAGGGATTTGGGATTTCACATTCCTCCCCTTGGGTGGCCCTGCAGGAATAGGCACCTCCAAGGGTGGCACCACCACCCCGGTGCCAACCTCAAGAAATGACATTTTGCACCCATTTTTTCACCCCCAAAACCCTCGTTCCCCTGAGGAAATGCAGCCAAATTTGTCCAAAATAAAAAAAAAAAAAAAGGGAATTTGTGTCCCCAATTCCAACTTCTGCTGCCACAGCTTTTGGAAACTCATCCCAATCCCAGGTGATGCCAGCAGAAACCTGGAGCACAGGTTTTGGTTCGGCACTCAGGGACATTCCTGGTGGGGTTTTTTTTTTTGGGTGTAAAAATTCATTTTTGAGAGGGTAAAACCCACTTTGTGTGTCTTTAAACCCATTTTTGGGGGTTAGAACACTTGTTTGTGTGTTAAACCCCACTTTTTGTGTGTTAAAACACATTTATGGAGGTTAAAACCCAATTTTTGTGTGTTAAAACCCAATTTTTGTGTGTTAAAACTCATTTTGGGGGGTTAAAACACTTTTTTTTGTGTTAAAACCCAATTTTTGTGTGTTAAAACCCATTTTGGGGGGTTAAACCACTTTTTTTTGTGTTAAACCACATTTCTGGGGGTTAAACACATTTTTTTGTGAGCCAAACCCCAATTTTGGGGGTTAAACCCCATTTTTCTGTGTTAAAACCCATTTTTCTGAGTTTAAACCCATTTTTTTGTGTGTTGAACTCATTTTTGGGGGGTTAAACCCCATTTTTTGTGGGTTAAACCCGTTTTGGGGGGTTAAACCCCTTTTTTTTGTGTGTTAAAACCCGTTTTGGGGGGTTAAACCCCATTTTCTCCACAGCAGAACCCCGTGAAAATCCCATTTTTGAGGGAATTTAGCTGCCAGCTGAGTTCAGCCCCCAGAAAACCCTGGAATGTGGCAGAGCCCCAGTGCCACAGCCACACAGAGCTGCTGGCAAAGCTTCACCCAGGGCACAGAAATTGGTGTCAGAGGGCAGCAGAGGGAGGAATTGAGAAGAATTTAAAATTTTGGAATTTTTTTTTCCAGCAGGAGCAGCTCTGGGAGCTTCCCTGGGATTCACCAGGCCACTCAAGGGTACTGTACCTGTTCCTCTTGGGGCTGGATCAGGATTTTTAGGGATTGAAGGGTGTGGATCCAGCTGGATTCTCCCATTTCCTGCTTGTGCTCATTCCTCTCTGACAGGGGATGAATGAGCAGCAGCAAACTTCACCATTTCTTCTTTTCGGAGCCAAAAACGCACTCGAAACCCAAGAGTCTGCCCCAAATCAGAACTGCCCAGCTCCAGGTTTTCCAAACATCTTGCCCTGATCCCATCCCTGCCCTGATCCCATTCCTGTTCTGATCCCATCCCTGCTGTGATCCCATTCCTGCTGATCCCATTACTGCTGTGATCTCATTCCTGCTGACTCCATTCCTGTTCTGATCCCATCCCTGCTGATCCCATTCCTGCTCCAATCCCCATCTCTGCCCTGATCCTATTCCTGTTCTGATCCCATCCCTGCCCTGAT
The DNA here is from genome assembly GCA_017589585.1 of Phylloscopus whistleri. Classification (NCBI taxonomy): domain Eukaryota; kingdom Metazoa; phylum Chordata; class Aves; order Passeriformes; family Phylloscopidae; genus Phylloscopus; species Phylloscopus whistleri. Next base: position 148,891 of record JADMLD010000253.1, on the reverse strand, counting down.
CCCATCCCTGCTGATCCCATCCCTGCCCTGATCCCATCCCTGCTGATCCCATCCCTGCTCCGATCCCATCCCTGCCCTGATCCCATCCCTGCTGATCCCATCCCTGCCCTGATCCCATCCCTGCTGATCCCATCCCTGCCCTGATCCCATCCCTGCCCTGATCCCATCCCTGCCCTGATCCCATCCCTGCCCCGATCCCATCCCTGCTGATCCCATCCCTGCTGTGATCCCATCCCTGCTCTGATCCCATCCCTGCTGATCCCATCCCTGCCCTGATCCCATCCCTGCTCCGATCCCACTCCTGCTCTGATCCCATCCCTGCTCTGATCCCATCCCTGCTGATCCCATTCCTGCTGATCCCACTCCTGCCCTGATCCCATCCCTGTCCTGATCCCATCCCTGCCCTGATCCCATCCCTGCTCCAATCCCACTCCTGCTCTGATCCCATCCCTGCTGATCCCATCCCTGCCCTGATCCCATTCCTGCCCTGATCCCATCCCTGCTGATCCCATCCCTGCCCTGATCCCATTCCTGCCCTGATCCCATCCCTGCTGATCCCATCCCTGCTGATCCCATCCCTGCCCTGATCCCATCCCTGCCCTGATCCCATCCCTGCCCTGATCCCATCCCTGCTGATCCCATCCCTGCTGATCCCATTCCTGCTGATCCCACTCCTGCCCTGATCCCATCCCTGTCCTGATCCCATCCCTGCCCTGATCCCATCCCTACCCTGATCCCATCCCTGCCCTGATCCCATCCCTACCCTGATCCCATCCCTGTTGATCCCATCCCTGCCCTGATCCCATCCCTGTTGATCCCATTCCTGCCCTGATCCCATCCCTGCTGATCCCATCCCTGCTGATCCCATCCCTGCCCTGATCCCATCCCTGCCCTGATCCCACTCCTGCAGTTTTCCCCACAAACAAGGGGAACACGAACACCCAAAGTTCCCAGAGGAGCTGGGAGCGTTGTCCCCTCGTGGCAGCGTCAGCCTCGTGTCCTTGTCACTGGTTTTGGGTGGCAAAAACCTGAGCTTGGAGTTGTTTTTCTGGGATTCCTGCTCTGTCCTGCAGCGTTCTCTGAGTGTAGAAGAGGATGTAGGCCTGGGTCTTGCACACCTCCTCCACGCTACATACATTCAGTTTGGAGTCGTTGCAGTGCACCCAAAAACCTGGGAAAAAAGGGAAAAAAAGGGAAAAAAAAGGGAAAAAAAAGGGAAAAAAACCCTCTAAGCTGAGGCAGGATCCCTGTGGATTTTGGAACATCCACAGGAGAAAAGGCACCTCTGTCTTTTCCTCTAACCTGGAAAATGGTTTTAATATCACTTTTTTAATATGATTTATTTTTTTTTTTTGGTGCTTTAGAAATATTAAATCTTTATTTCATCAGCCCCAAAAGTTCAATTAGGCAGCCAAAAATTCCCTGGGGGGGCCAGGCAATTTGTGCAGCCAGGAAAGGCAGAGCCCATCCTGAGCCAGCTGCTGGGATCTCCCAGCCCCCTGCGGATGTTAGTCATGAATAGTTCCTGTTTTCCCAGCCTCAAAACACTTTCTGTTCATCTCCTCCATCCTGAGGATTCAACCCTGAGCAGAGGCAGCTGCAGCAGCTCTGCCTGGCAGGGTGAAGAATTCCCACCGTTCCCAGGAAAACAAACAAATGAAAACAACAAAAAAAAAACCCCACAAAAAAACCCCAACAACAACAAAAAAACCCAAACCAAAAAACAAAAACACAAACAAACAAAAAACCCCCACAAAAACAAACAAACAAAAACCAAAAAAACCCCCCCCAAAACCCCAAAAACAAACAAAACAAAAAAACCCCAAAACCAAACCAAAACGAAAACCAAAAACCAAACCAAAACAAACCCCCAAAAAACCAAAAAAACACCAAAAAACAACAACAACAACAAAAAAAAAACCAAAAAAACCCAAAAAACACCAAAACCAAACCAAACCAAAAAAAAGCACCAACGAAAAAAAAACCCACAACAAAACCCCCAAATAAATCACAAAAACTATTAAAAAAAATAGGAATACAAAGGGGAAAACAAACTACTGAAGGGCAGGGAGTGGACCTCGAGGAATTGGGATGCCAAGTGAGGGGAGATGCTGAGGGAGGGGAGAGGACTGGGGTGGGGCTGGCGGGCCCCCAGCGCACGCACCTCCCTCCGTGTTGTAGCAATAGGCTGTGTAGTGTCCTGAGCCAAACCCCTTCCCGTGGTGCATCACCACAGCCGAGAGGTCATAGACAAAGGTCTCCGTGGCGAGGGAGGGCAGAGAGTCCCTGCAGCAGTACGGTTCCATGTCCAGCACCTGCTCAAAGAGGACGTGGACCCCGATCTTCTCGCGGTGATTGCGCTCAGACCACCTGCGGGTACAAACTCAGCTCAGCGCTGCTCAGGGCTGGGGGGGAAGTGCTCAGCGTCAGCAAATCCTGGGGGTTCGCCCCCAAAATGCCCTGCAGACACTGGGGATTCACCCCCAAATCCCCTGCAGACATTGGGGATGGATTCACCCCAAATCCCCTGCAGAATTCACCCCCAAATCCCCTACAGACACCTGGGGATTCACCCCAAATCCCCTGCAGACAGTGGGGATTCACCCCAAAATCCCCTACAGACACTGGGGATTCACCCCAAATCCCCTGCAGAATTCATCCCCAAATCCCCTGCAGACACTGCAGAATTCACCCCAAACCCCCTGCAGGATTCACCCCAAATCCCCTGCAGGATTCACCCCAAATCCCCTGCAGACACAGGGGATTCACCCCAAATCCCCTGCAGGATTCACCCCCAAATCCCCTGCAGACACTGGGGGTTCACCCCCAAAAATCCCCTGCAGACATTGGGGATTCACCCCAAATCCCCTGCAGACACTGGGGGTTCACCCCCAAAAATCCCCTGCAGACATTGGGGATTCACCCCAAATCCCCTGCAGACACCTGAGGATGGATTCACCCCAAATCCCTTGCAGGATTCACCCCTCACACACAGAGCTCTGCTGCTGCTTCTGGGTTTGGTTATAGGTGGGGTCTCCCCCTGTCATTGATATTATTTTTTTTTTTTACCTGGGGTATTTTTGAGTCAGATTTCTCCCCTGACCACCTTTAAAACCCTCAGTCCTACCAATAAACCCTTCCCCCACACCCAGCCTAACCCCTTTAAAAACTTGTCCTGATATTTTGAGCTTCTCTGCTCTCTGTTCAACATCGAATTCCCTCCATCTCCCACCTTCAGCACACCTCTCATCAGCTCACTGACTCCTCCTTCCCAGCTGCCTGAAACCCGAGCAAAACCCAAGGAAATGAAGGATTGATAGGCACAAAATATTCAAAAATATTCAAAATTCCATATTCAAACCCCCCCTGCAAAGGGGCAGCCCGAGGGGGTTTCACAAACCTGACAGCTCAGCTGCTTTCAGCAGGATCTGAGGGAAGTTAAAGGGCCACTTTTGGTCACTTTTTTCCCCAAACAAATCCAGGCCCCAGTGCCTCACCTGAAGCGTTTAAGGTGCAGCCGGAGGACCTGAGGTAGTCTGTAGATCAGCAACTGCTTTTTAGCTTCACTCAGAACAAGAGGTTTGGGAGAAGATTTTCGCCTTTTGCCTGCCAAAAAAAAAAACAAAAACCCAACCCCCCCAAGGCAAAGATTATCAGGATCCCTTTAATTCCCCAAAGAGAAAAACCAGCACGGGGTGAACTCTTTTTGCTTTTTTTTCTGGCACTTTTTTTGCTTTTTTTCTAGCACTTTTTTTTGCTTTTTTTCTAGATGGTCACAGGAATAAACATTTCTGAATTCCTCCAGAACTTCTGTGGGATGCAAACTCTCCCTTCTCCTCATCCCACCAATATTTGTCACCTCTGAGCTGTTCCTGCTGGAAAAAAAAAAACCCAAAACATCAGAAATATTGAGCCAAAGACATCCTGGGCTGCAGCATTTCCAGCAGGTGAATTCCCAGCTCAGAAATATTCCGTATTTTATTCTCTTTGCTGCTTTGAGCTTCTCACAGAAGCTCAAGAGCATGAGAAAAAAAAAAAAAAAAGTGACAGCAAAGCTGCAAAAGATGAAGAATTCCTCCCTGCTCTTCCCAGGAAAGGCTGGAGCAGGAGGGGACAGGTGGCTGTCAGAGCTCCCAATTAGGACTGGAGCTGTTAATTGGATTTGCACCCCTTTCCTGCAGCAGCTCTGACAGCAGTGCCCCGACTGCTCCTGGGGCTTGGGGCCTTTTCCAGCTGGAAAAGCTTCCTGAGCCATTCAGGATTCCTTAAAAACCATTCAGAATTGCTTAAAAGCCATTCAGGATTCCTTAAAAGCCACTTAGAATTCCTTAAAAGCCATTCAGAGTTCCTTAAAAGCCTTTTAGAATTCCTGAAAAGTGATTTAAAATCCCTGAGCCATCTAGAATTCCTTCAAGGCCATTCAGAACTCCTGAGACATTCAGAATTCCTTAAAGGCCATTCAGAATTCCTTAAAAGCCACTTAAGAATTCCTCAGCCAATCAGAATTCCTTAAAAGCCATTTAAAATCCCTGAGCCACCTACAAAATGACGCGGCAGGGGCAAGAAAAATGACACAGCAGAGCCAAAAATCAGAGGCAAATAGTGGCCTGTGAGAGCCCAAAAAATGACATTTCAGAGCCCAAAAATGACATTTCAGAGCCCCAAAAATGGCATGGCAGTTTCCAAAAAGGACATTTCAGAGCCAAAAATGACCTGTCAGTGCCCTAAAATGACATTTCAAAGCTCAAAAATGACACTTCTGAGTCAAAAATGACATGGCAGTGCCCAAAAAATGACATTTTAGAGCCCAAAAATGACCTGTCAGTGCCATAAAGTGACATTTCAGAGCCCAACAATGCCACAACACAGAGCCCAAAGGAGCTGAACATCAGAGCCCAAAGGAGCTGAAGCCTCCATCCAGCAGCAGGAGCAGGCAGGAAAATGAACCTTCCCAGGCCTGCAGGAGGTATCCCTGGCAGGGGACAGTGTCAAAAATGACCTGGCAGTGCCCAAAAATGACATTTCAGAGCCCAAAAATGACATTTCATAGCCAAAAACTGCCACGTCAGAGCCCAAAGGAGCCGAAGCCACCATCCAGGAGCAGGAGCAGGCAGGAAAATGAACCTTCCCAGGCCTGCAGGAGGTGTCCCTGACAGGGGACAGTGCCAGGGGACAGTGGTAAAAATGACATTTCAGAACCCAAAATTACATAGCGGTGCCCAAAAATGACATGACAGTGCCCTAAAATGACATTTCAGAGCCCCAAAAATGACATTTCACAGCCCAAAAATGACCTGTCAGTGCCATAAAATGACATTTCAGAGCCCAAAAATGACATTTCATAGCCAAAACCTGCCACGTCAGAGCCCAAAGGAGCTGAAGCCTCCATCCAGCAGCAGGAGCAGGCAGGAAAATGAACCTTCCCAGCCCTGCAGGAGATGTCCCTGGCAAGGTACAGTGTCAAAAATGACGTGGCAGTACCCAAAAATGACATTTCAGAGCCCAAAAATGACATTTCTGAGCCCAAAAATGACATTTCTGAGTCAAAAACTGCCACGTCAGAGCCCAAAGGAGCCGAAGCCACCATCCAGGAGCAGGAGCAGGCAGGAAAATGAACCTTCCCAGCCCTGCAGGAGGTGTCCCTGACAGGGGTAAGTGCCAGGGGACAGTGGTAAAAATGACATTTCAGAACCCAAAATTACATAGCAGTGCCCAAAAATGACATGACAGTGCCCAAAAAGGACATTTCAGAGCCTAAAATTACATGGCAGTGTCCAAAAATGACCTGTCAGTGCCCTAAAATGACATTTCATAGCCAAAAAATGACATTTCAGAGCCCAAAAATGACCTGTCAGTGCCATAAAATGACATTTCTGAGCCCAAAAATGCCACGACACAGCCAAAAACTGCCACGTCAGAGCCCAAAGGAGCCGAAGCCTCCATCCAGCAGCAGGAGCAGGCAGGAAAATGAACCTTCCCAGGCCTGCAGGAGGTGTCCCTGGCAGGGGACAGTGCCAGGGGACAGTGGTAAAAATGACATTTCAGAACCCAAAATTACATAGCGGTGCCCAAAAATGACATGACAGTGGCCTAAAATGACATTTCAGAGCCCCAAAAATGACATTTCACAGCCCAAAAATGACATTTCATAGCCCAAAAATGACCTGTCAGTGCCATAAAATGACATTTCAGAGCCCAAAAATGCCACGACACAGCCAAAAACTGCCAAAGGAGCCAAAGCCTCCATCCAGGAGCAGGAGCAGGCAGGAAAATGAACCTTCCCAGGCCTGCAGGAGATGTCCCTGGCAAGGTACAGTGTCAAAAATGACCTGTCAGTGCCATAAAATGACATTTCAGAGCCCAAAAATGACATTTCATAGCCAAAAACTGCCACGTCAGAGCCCAAAGGAGCCGAAGCCTCCATCCAGGAGCAGGAGCAGGCAGGAAAAGGAGCTTCCCCAGCCCTGCAGGAGGTGTCCCTGACAGGGGTAAGTGCCAGGGGACAGTGGTAAAAATGACATTTCAGAACCCAAAATTACATAGCGGTGCCCAAAAATGACATGACAGTGGCCTAAAATGACATTTCAGAGCCCCAAAAATGACCTGTCAGTGCCATGAAATGACATTTCTGAGCCCAAAAATGCCACGACACAGCCAAAAACTGCCAAAGGAGCCGAAGCCTCCATCCAGCAGCAGGAGCAGGCAGGAAAATGAACCTTCCCAGGCCTGCAGGAGATGTCCCTGGCAAGGTACAGTGTCAAAAATGACCTGTCAGTGCCATAAAATGACATTTCAGAGCCCAAAAATGACATTTCATAGCCAAAAACTGCCACGTCAGAGCCCAAAGGAGCCGAAGCCTCCATCCAGGAGCAGGAGCAGGCAGGAAAATGAACCTTCCCAGGCCTGCAGGAGGTGTCCCTGGCAGGGGACATTGCCAGGGGACAGTGGCACTCACTGTTGCACTGGTCACAGGCGTAGATCCTCCCCTCCAGGGCTTCTGTCTCGGTGAATTTGGCCAACATCTCGGTGAGCAGGCACTGGGCCTGGGTGACGGGCACGATGCCCTTCTCCAGGGCGTGGTAACGCTCGGGGAACTCCAGGGACAGGTCCCAGAAGGGCTCCACCGTGTTGGATTTGTAGTTGCACGTCCTGCAGGTGACCTGGCAAAGGGGGGGACACACACACAGGGACAAGGCAGCTGGGTGGGGAAGCCTTGGAACCCCTCAGGGGGATCCTCAGGGGTTTGTCATGGAAGAATGCACCACAGAATTTACAGGATTTCACCAGGTTGGAAGAGATCTTCAAGGTCATGGAGTCCAACCCAACTCCAACAGCTCAGCTAAACCCTGGCACGCAGTGCCATACCCATCTTTTCTTCAAACACACCCAGGGATGTGGTTTTTTTGCTTTTTTTCTAGCACTTTTTTTTGCTTTTTTTTCTAGATGGTCACAGGAATAAACATTTCTGAATTCCTCCAGAACTTCTGTGGGATGCAAACTCTCCCTTCTCCTCACCCCACAAATATTTGTCACCTCTGAGCTGTTCCTGCTGGAAAAAAAACCCATCAGGAATATTGAGCTAAAGACATCCTGGGCTGCAGCACTTCCAGCAGGTGAATTCCCAGCTCAGAAATATTCCGTATTTTATTCTATTTGCTGCTTTGAGCTTCTCACAGGGCCTTGTCCTGTGACAACTCCAACTCCAACACCTCAACTAAACCCTGGCACTGAGTGCCACACCCATCTTTTCTTTAAACACACCCAGGGATGGTGACTCCACCACCTGCCCGGGCAGACCATTCCAGAACTTTATCACTTTTTCTGTAAAAAACTTTTTCCTGTGTTTCACAGCTTCAGGCTGTGGCCTCTGGTTCTGTCAGTGCTGCCTGGAGAAAGAGACCGACCCCAGCTGAGCACAGCCACCTCCCAGGGAGTTGTAGAGGGTGAAAAGGTCACCCTGGAGTCTCCTTTTCTCCAACCCCAGCCCCCTCAGCCGTTCCTTGTGTTCCCAGCCCCTCCCCAGCCTCGTTGTCCCCTCTGGATGGGCTCAAGTGTCTCAATGTCCTTCCTGAGCTGAGGGGCCAGAACTGGACACAAAGGAAAGATTTCCCCCTGGTGCCTTGCAGCACTGGGTGATCCACTCCAGTTTTGCTTTCCCCAAATGTCCCTAATTCTCTAAAGGTTTCTCCTGTCCCTGTTTCCCCACTGGCTGTGGAATCCCTGGTGGCCTGTGTCATGTCCTCACTGCCCTTTGTCCTGTGCCCTCAGACCACTGGTCCCTGACCCCACTTAAACCTGGGCACACCTTTGATCTTGGCCTTTTGTTGAATTTATCATACTGTGGGGCAATGAAACATTTCCAGCAAGGAAAAGCACAGGAAAAAGGGATCAGACCCTTTTTGATCAGATCAGATCAAGTGCACCACAGGCACTTGCACCTCCTACAGGAACCTTTGTCAAGCACATTCAGTGTCTCTTGTGCTGGTAAAAAAAAAATAAAATTGTCACAAAGAGCTTGTCCAGAGGTGCCTCATCATGTTCTTCCCAGGCAGAAGGGGGCAAAAAAATGCAAAGGCACCTTAAAAACACATTCAAACCCTAAAAGGGGCAGAGAAAATTGCAAAGGCACCTTAAAGACACATTCAAACCCCAAAACCAGGGCCTCAGGACTTCTGTGCTTGTGCAGGTTTCATCCAGAAGTGGCACAATTGAAGTGAATTGGATGGACAAGGATGGAAATGGTGGCACCTGCACAGCAACCCAAGGGATTTTTTCCTCAGAAATGGGAAATTGGGAATTCCCAAGCCACTCCTGAATGGGACCCTCAACACGCAGAGCCTTTGCTCCTCGGTGTGAACAGCTTCAGCTGCTCCCTGCAGAAATGCAACTCCATACCTGACTGAGCAACTGCCCGTGGAAAATGGTGTTGACCACCTTGAGGACCTGCTTGGTGAGCTTCCTCTGCGAGAAGGGGATGAGGATCCTGCGCTTGGTGCCCTCGGACTCCAGCTCCTGCTGCACCTTGTCCAGGAGCTCGCAGAGGAACTCCTGAGCGTCCTGCTGGTCGTAGCCGCGGAAGGCCGGGATCAGGCTCCACACGGAGTGCAGCATGGCGAAGGGGGACACCAGGGCCCACTTGCCGGACCACATCACCCTGAAGAGGGTGTGCAGCTCGTGGCAGAGGGAGATGTGCTTCGAGCTGGGCTCCTTGGGCTGGATCAGCTCCAGACTGCGGCTGATGGAGGAGCCCCCCCCGTTCAAGCCGGCCTGGGGGCCCTGCGTGCCGGACGATCCCACCTTGTCAGGCTTGCCCGGCTCGTCGGCAGCAGCCCCGCTGTTGGCCAGCCTGCCGGGCACCCTGGCCCTCCCGTTCACAGTTTTAGCTAAAAGTTCTTCCGTTTCACAGAGATCCAGAGTCAAGAAACATTCCCGGAACTTCTGGAGGTGGCTGAGCACCTGCAGGATGGAGTTCATGTAACAGGTGTTGCCCAGGTTCCTCAGCCCCGTCACCCCGGGCGTCATCAGGGGCTGGCGCCGGATGGAGTAGAACTGCTTGAATCTGCTGCTCTGCACCTGCCTTGAGGTAGGGGAAGCCGTGGCCACCTCCCTGAATTTCCTTGGGATTAAGCTCTCCCTGTGCACGTGGGACAGCAGCCTGGCGCTTTTCCTCGGCGGGGTGTTGGCCAGCTCCTCCAGGAGCTGCCTCTTCATCTCCTGCCGCCGCTGCCGAGCCGCCTCCTTCTTCTTCTCCAGCTCCTCCATCTGCCGCTTCTCCTCCAACTTCAGCTGCCCCCTGGAGCTCTTGTGGAACCAGGTGCGCAGGGCCCTCGCCAGCAGGGCCTGGCGCCGGTGCCACAGGGCCACCAGCATCTGGGACTGGCCCTGAGGGCTCCTCCTCCTCCAGGCGTCCTCGGCCAGCGCCATGGAGCGCAGCGTCCTCCCGCTGCGCTGGCCCTTGATGGCCGACAGCGAGCTCCTCAGCAGCTTCAGGTCGCCCTCGGGGTTGTCGTTGAGGACGTAATCCTGGCAGAGGTAGCAGAAGACGTAGAGCTCGTGCACCTCCATGGCCAAGGGGTGCCGGGTCTCCTGGAAGTGCCGCAGGGCGTGCTCCTCGATGTAGCGGCCGCAGGCCACGTGCGAGCACTTGAGGCAGGCCCAGAGCGACTCGGTGGTGTGGCAGTCCACGCACTGCCACTTCTGGGGGTTCAGGATCGAGTGGTCCTGGGCGAGTCGTAGCCGCCCCACATGTTTGCATCGATCCATGTCTCACAGGAGGAGTCGCTGCTCCGACCTGCTGGGGGCAGAGAAGGTGAGGAGAAAGGGTTTGAGAGATGCCATGTGGGTTTGAGGAGGGTTATGGGGTATCCTGGTTGGAAGGATCAAATCTGACTCTGCACAGGACACCCCAAATCGTCCCTGTCTGCATCTGTCTCACAGGAGGAGTTGCTGCTCCAACTTGCCCAGGGCAGAGGTGAGGAGAAAGGATTTTAGAGCTGCCATGTGGGTTTGAGGAGGGTTATGGGATGTCCTGGTTGGAAGGATCAAATCTGACTCTGCACAGGACACCCCAAATTGTCCCTGTCTGCATCTGTCTCACAGGAGGAGTCGCTGCTCCGACCTGCCCGGGGCAGAGAAGGAGAGGAGAAAGGGTTTTAAGAGCTGCGATTTGTGGGTTTGAAATGTCATGGGAGGGTTATGGGATGTCCTGGTTTGGAAGGATCAAATCTGACCCTGCACAGGACACCCCAAATCCTCCCTGTCTGTGTCTGTCCCATAGGAGACATCGCTGCTCTGACCATGGGAGGCAAAAAAATAAGGAAAAGGATTTTAGTGCTGCAACATGGATTTGAAATCTTTTTGTAGGGTCACTGGAAGGGGGTCTGATTGGAAGGGTTGGGATCATCAAATCTGACTCCTAGTCCTGCACAGCACACCCCAAATTCCCCATTTGCATCCATCTATGTCACACAGGAGCATCGCTGCTCTGACCTAGGACAGCAGAGAACACCAGGAAAAGGATTTTAGAGCTGTGACACACATTTGAAATCTTCTTGTAGGGTCATGGGATATCCTGATTGGAAAGGAGCCAAAAGGATCATCACATGTGACTCCTGGCCCTGCACAGGACATCCCTAATTCCCCACATTTCCATTTTAATCTTTCAATTACAGCTTCAGGTAATGAAATAATTTCCCCCCAAGTTTGCTCCCTCTCAATTTTGTTCACATCCCTCGGGGCCTGAGGTGTCCCTGAGTCCCAGGCCTGGAGAGGAATTGCTGTGTCTGACCAAAATGTGAGCAGCAGCTCCCATTGTGTGTGGAGTTTAGAGCTACACACCGAGCAATTACAGGATTATAAACGTATAAAAACCAGAAAAACTGAAATCCCAAGGCATCAGCTTGATCCAACACTCCCAGTGAACTGTGGACACCCTTTTTTTGCAGTCCCCCCAAGGCTCTGAGGGCAGGGAGGGAGGTGAGGGCAGCCAGGCTACTCACGGAGTGCAGCTGACACATCCTCTCCTCGGCCACCGGGCGCGCAGCAGCCCCATCGCCCCACGGATCCTAGGGAATTCCATTCCTGGGGAGTCCTCACTGCCAGGCAGCTCCAAAGCCCTGGAGAAGAGAGGGGAAAACATCCTGGTGATGCACAGAAACCAAGCAGGAGCAGCATTAACCCCTGAGTGCAGAACTCAATTTATTCTCTGGAATTACCCCCAGCGTCCCGAATTCTCAGATGCTGAGAAACACAAAATTCCATTCAATTCTCTCCCTTCCTTTCTTTTTTTTTTTCTTTTTGGGCAAGCTGTAAAAATCTGCTGATCACATGGAGCCTTCTTCCTGGTGAGGCTTTTTGTAGTGGATGACCCAACATATGGCAGAGGGGGAAAAAAATGGGAGTCCAAAAAAAGAATAAAAAATAAAATAAAACCACAGGAGGAAAAAACGTGCCCCTCCTGTGATCACTTGGATTTTTGGCTGCTTCCATCGCTTGGTGAGAGACAGGGGGAGGAGAAGGGGGAAAAGATTAAAGAAAGAAAAGCTGTGCTGAGTTAGATTTCATTTCTAGGTGGTTTTGCAAACAATAAAAAAAAGGAAGCAGCGAGGAGTTGGCAGGTGCGAACTGCGACGGAATGAGAACCACAGAGGAGAGAAAAATGGGGAAAATGGGAAAAAAACCAGAGGTAGAAGAGACTGGAAAAACAGAAGTTGGTTACACAGGGACCTGGCACACAGAATGTGTGGTTAAAACATCATTTTCTGAGGTGCAAAGTTTAACACTTGCCAAAGCTGTGAGGCAGAGACTGAGCCCTCACCCGCATGGGTGGGCAGGGAGCTGGCCAGGTGAAGGAAATGCATTTTTAGTGGCCCCAAATAACACAAATTTGCTTGAATTACCACCTTTATCAGTGCTACTGCTGCTGAGGATGGGATCTCTTAGAGAAAAATCTTCATTTCTTCCTCTTGGACTGCACTGAAAGCTCAAGTGGCCACTTGAGCACCCCAAGAACCGCTGAGGTTTTCATTTAAACCAGCTCAGGAATTCCCACATTTCCCTCGGGCTGGGCTCCTTCCCTCCCAAATCCCAGGAGGTGAAGAGGATTTTGGAGATCCTCACCTAAACAAAGGATTGATTTGGCCTCTTGGAAGTTGGAAAAATCCCTTCCCCACCTTCCTCCCTCCCTGAGCTTTTTTTTTTTTCCTCCTCTCTCCTCTTCATTTCCCTCCTCAGGTGTGGAGATACAAAAATCAGGGAATTTTCTTTAGGAATGCTTGTCTAGGCTCGGTGAGGAGAGCAAGTGGCAGAAATTCCAGCTTGCAGGAGGTGCAGACACTGTGGTAACATTGACAGCCTTCATTTACATAAAAGAATACTAATTATGTTGTATCATCAACATCTGTGATTCTGCTCACTGCCATATGCGACAGTGTGGGGGATTTAACCCTTCAGCCTCCCCAGCACACCAGATTTGGACTTTGGAACAAAAAAAAATAGGTCTGAATGATGTAATTTTTTAGGGGTTCATCAAAAAGCTGGTTGCTCATGGGCTTTGTGAAGCCTCAGCAGAAGAAATTTTTGAAAAACACTGAGTTTCTCCTCAATTTCCCAGGAGGAAAAGATGCTGGGTTCAGCAGGGTACCAGGAATCACTCCCACAGCAGATCCAGGGAATGACAAAAAAAAACCAAAAAAAAAAACCCCAAAAAACCCCCCCAAAACCAAAAAACCCCCAAAAACAAAAAAAAACCCAAACAAAAACCAACCCCACCAAAAAAACCCACCAAAAACCAAACCACAAACAAACACAAAAACAAAACAAAAAACCACCACACCAAAAAACCCCAACAAAACCAAAACAACAGCAACAAAACCCCAAACAAAACAAAATAAATAACCCCCTAAACCCCCCAAAAACTCAAAAAACCCCCCAAAAACCAACCAACCACACAAAAAACCAGATTAAGGAACAGTGTTTGACAGTGCAGGAGATAAATCAGCAGCTTTTTGTCAACTGCTTTGGCTTTTCCTGTGCTGGACCAAGGGGATTTCCTGCTGGGAAAAGGGAAGAGATTCCAACCACCTCAGTCAGCTGACAGAGCAGCTCTGTTGTGTCTGAATTCAGGAATTCTCAGCACAAAAGCACCTTTGGTTTGATATCCCCCCACACCTGGCTCTCTTTAGGAATCCACAGGTAATTCCCTTACAAATCCGAGCCATAATTCCATTGTGGATCTGAAAATTAGGAAGAAATTGTGTTTATTTAACCCCAAAGCACTTGAGTGAGAGGTTTTTTTTTTCCTCGAAAGTGAAGTTTCTCCACCCACCAGGCTTCAGAGCTCTTCCTCACATTCAGGATTTCTCTTGCTGACTCATATTTTTGACTCTTTCCATGAAAAATAAAAAAAAAAAAAAAAAAGGGATTGGAATGAACTCTCACATGCTCCAAAGGCAGCTGGAGCAGCTTCAGGTCCAGCCCTGCACCAGAGAGTGAAATAAATCCCTGGAAAAGGCTGGCACAGGACTAAGGAGAGAAGTTTTCCTCACTTTTCCAAATATCCACAAAACCACTTTGCCACAATCTCCTCCCTGGAATAGAGAGCTGCAGCTCCCAGTGGGAATCCCAAGGCTGGGATGAAAGGAGAACAGGATTTGTGAGTCAGGAGCTGGAAACACAGGCACGAGGTGAGGGGAAAAACCAAAGCTGGGAGAGATCAGAGGGCTGGGAGCTGCCTCAGAGAGCCCAAATTGCTGCCCTGGATGGGACAAGCCATGAGCAACACCAGGAATTAAGGATGGGGAATGAACACCTTGGATGTGAAAAGCTTTGGAAAGGAACACTCAGAGCTCTGCTCTTTGTAATTGTCAGGCTGAACTCTTGGATTTGCATTTTGTTGGATTTTTTTTTCCCATAAAAGCTGATTTTAAGCAATCTCTGTAAAAATCTCCCTTTTCTCACCTACTTGGATCTTTTCCAGAGAAGGGCTGAGGAGGGAAAAGAGGGAGAAGGGAAAAAGAGGGAGAAGGGAAAAAGAGGGAGAAGGGAAAAAAAGAGGGAGAAGGGGAAAAAGAGGGAGAAGGGGAAAAAGAGAGGGAGAAGGGAAAAAGAGAGGGAGAAGGGGAAAAAGAGAGGGAGAAGGGGAAAAAGAGGGAGAAGGGAAAAAGAGGGAGAAGGGAAAAAGAGGGAGAAGGGAAAAAAAGAGGGAGAAGGGAAAAAAAGAGGGAGAAGGGAAAAAAAGAGGGAGAAGGGAAAAAAAGAGGGAGAAGGGAAAAAAAGAGGGAGAAGGGAAAAAAAGAGGGAGAAGGGAAAAAAAGAGGGAGAAGGGAAAAAAAGAGGGAGAAGGGAAAGGAGGGAGAAAGAATCACTTGGCTGCTCTGCATGGAGGTGGGGAAGGAAAAGAAGGAGAAGGAATTCACTCGGAGCACTGCAACCCACTAAAGATGAGTAAAACTGAAATAAAATAAAAGCAAAATAGGGGTATTAGTTCAGCTAATAACGTTTTAGAGGCTGTTTGAAAACTTCTCACCTTGTAAATCACTTAAACACTGGGGGCAAGCCCACACTTTCTTGCCTTGCATGGCTCAGAACCCTGGAAAAAAACCTCACGGTGAGATCCTCTAACAGCTCCCAGAACCAAAGGCAGCAGAAACAATTTGGCTGCTGCCCCTAAAAGAAACCACCCGAGCTCATTCCGCTCCTTTGTGCCCATTGTTGCACATTTGGAACCTGATTAAAGCCATCTGCAGGCATCTGGTGACAGCAGCTACTTTCTTTTTCTAAATAAACCTGCAAAAAATCCCCAAAAAACCCCAATCCAGGGGCCAGGAGAGGTGCTGGAGGTTCGACCCTGGAATGATGCTGCTTTTATTTGTCCAAAAGGAGATTCCAGAAGAAACAAGAGAGCACAAACTCGCGGGAATCATCTGCCAGGACAGGTGGGAAGCTCAGATTGAAGGTTTTGGTTTTTTTTTCCTACTCCTTTCTTCATCCCTCTCCTGGGAACAGCAGAAGTGAAGCACAGAACCTCTGGGAATTGGGGCCATATTAAATAAAGCACATTTGCCTTTTTTTTAATCTTTTTTTTTTTTTTTTTGCAGCACTGTAGGAAAAAAAACCCAACTTTGGATATTCTTGGTTTCCATCAAAGCTACAGGAGCAGACAGAATTTGGTCAAATCATCATGACAGGACAAGGGGGGTGGCTTCAAACTGAAAGGGGGAAGGTTTAGGTTGGATATTGGGAAGAAATTCTTCCCTGGGAGGGTAAGGAGAGGCTGGGATGGAATTCCCAGGGAAGCTGTGGCTGCCCCATCCCTGGAAGTGTCCAAGGCCAGGCTGGAGCAGCCTGGGATAGGGGAAGGTGTCCCTGCCCTGGATGAGCTTGAAGATCCCTTCCCCAAACCATTCTGGGATTCTGTGGAATCAGTTTAAAAATCCTGGATGCAAAACCCAAACACTTCCCAGCCTCCCACCCCAATAAACCACTTTTTTTTTTTTTTTTTATGTGGAACTCTCCAATTTCTGCTGCAAACACTCCAAAATGGAAATCTGGGGGATATCAGAGAGATCTCCAAGAATTCCAGAAAAAAACCCCCAAAAAACAACAAAACCTTTCTTGCCCTGATTGTTTTCACCTCCCTGTTTGTGAGGCACCAATCATTGAACCAGATGTGCAAATGCAAACTTGTAATCTGAGCTGCCCAGAAAATGGGGAATAAAATAATCAAATAAAATCCTGCTCCAACATCCCCGTTCCAGCTCTGGGCAGGAGCTGTCCCAGGAGGCCAAAATCCCTTTATTTGCTGCAAATTCCAGAATCACTGAGGGTTGGAAAAAACTTCCAGGCTCATCGAGCTGTGCCTGATCCCCACCTATCCCTGGAGTGTCACATTCCTTGGACACCTCCAGGGGACTCCAAACCTCCCTGGGCAGCCCCTTCCATGGAGAAATTCCTCCTGAATTCTTCCCTTGCTTCCCAAAGACACCAGAAATGACAAATTTTTGAGGGGAAAAACCCCCTGATTATAATATTTTCCTCAGAAAACAGGAATTGCTGCTGCAAGGAAGGAGTGGCACCACCACACCCTCTGATCCCCTGTCCTTCCAGACCCTCGTGCTCCAGAATTACTCACTCAGAAAATACCCAGGAAAAGAGGCAGGAATCTCATTTTTCGGAGAAAAACCCAGCAGGGTTTCTTCCCTTTACTCCTCTCCTCCAAACCCTGCTGGGTCCAGACTTTTAAATTCCATCCCTGAGGAGCAGAGATTTTTCCAGAGAGATTTTTCCAGTCATTCTGGAGCTCTTTTCCTGACAACTCTCAGCTTTCTGTCCCAAAGTCGCAGCTTTCCCTCTCTCCAGGCTGACAAAGCAGCCAGCTGGGTTCATCAACAAGGAAAAAATTAGAAAATCAACAAGGAAAAAAAAAAGAGGAATTCAAATCCTCCACCTGGATCTCACCAAATCCTGGGAATTCCCAACTTTCCTGTGTCAGAGGGAGGTCAGGATCCTCCAGGAGCCACAGGAGGAATTCCTGCTGGACTCAGCTGTTGGATACAGGAACTGGAGGACTCCACACCCCACCCAGCTGTGCCAAACTCCAGCTCTGGCCACAAGGGAGCTTGAGGAAAATGGGATTTTCCTGCCAACTTCCCCAGCAAGCTCAGCTTTATGAAGTCCTCCCAGTTAATCCCAACTCTGGAAGTGTTAAACTCTTCCTGGGAGCTCCCAAAATCCACTCTAGGCTCTCCAAGCTGCAATTGGCAGCAATCAGTTTTCAAAGAAATATTGAAAAACCCCAACCAAACCCAAAAAAAGAGTCAAAAACCCCAAAGAATTTGGATTAGGAAAATCCTATTCCCTGCACTGGCAGCACTCCTGGTGGGAATAAACAGAATTCCTGCAGGATTTGGTTGCCTGGATCCTGTCAGGAAGCTGAAGTTGGCAGATTTTGGCCCATCTTTGACTTTAGAGCACAACAAATATAAAAATAAAGCATTTTCAGGTGCAACTTTCACATCAAACTGCTCCAGATAAATGAAGTTGTCGGGGAACAGAGTCCCAGGGATGGAAAAACCTCTTTTCCTTAAAACTCTGGAATTCTGAGCACTTCAGAAAAAACCTTTAAGGTCTTCAAGGCCGTTTTAAATTCAACTCGAGGCTTTGTGTAAACTGGAATGTGCTGTTACCTCACCTAGAGTGAAAAGGGAATTAAATATTCCCATTCCTGAAGGCTGGGATGGATAAAATAACCCAACCCTGCCTTTTTCTGCTGCTCCTGGGGAACTGGTGGAGCTGCACTACCCCCAAACCACCTCCCTCTGCTTTTCCTGGTGAATTCCAAGGAGTCAGAGAAGGCACCAAACTCCTTTTGGGTTGGTTGGGAGAGAAATTTGTGACTCCACCAAAAGCTTTGGCCTCTTGGAAGAGCTGGAATTGCAGCTCCACACAAAGGAGCTGCACATGTGTCTTCTATTCACATTCCTGCCTGATGAAGATCCCTGGGAATGGAGCAGGGTTTGGAAATAATCACGGGAAAGGCAAAGAGGAGGTGAAATCCTTCAGTCCACAAAGGGATGAGCTGTTGTGTGTTTGTGCTGCCACCTGAGTTTGAAGTTTTTCAAATTTAAAGATGAAATTTGAGTGTTCTTATTGAGCCAAGCTCACTTTCTCGTTGGAGAGATGAATCAAAGTGACTAAAACCTCAACTAGATGTATTTTTAATTTTCACCTCTTGACTTCAGCTTTCAAACTCCATTTCCAGGTGAAATATTGGCTACACATTCCTCAGAGTCACTGAAAAGAAACCAAACAAGATCCACATCCTACAGATCCCTGAAAATGTGGGAATTTCTATTTAAAATGCTATTTATGTCGTAGTTCACAGCTTTCTGGGAGTTAATTTCTCTATTTATTCCAGCACGTAAAATCCCTTCTCCCCTTTCTTTCCATCCAGGTTTTATTTTTGGGATGGCTTTTGGAAGGGTCAGTAAAGCTGGGAAACAGGAGCTGAACACGGATCTGGGCATTAAAACAACTCACAGCAACAGCTCCTGAGCAACTCCAGTGCTCCTGGACCAGCCCAAAGGGAAGGAATCCACAGCAATTCCTGCTGGACTCCACAGCGATTCCCTGCTGGACTCCACAGCGATTCCCTGCTGGACTCCACAGCGATTCCCTGCTGGACTCCACAGCGATTCCTGCTGGAATCCACAGCGATTCCTGCTGGAATCCACAGCGATTCCCTGCTGGACTCCACAGCGATTCCTGCTGGAATCCACAGCGATTCCCTGCTGGAATCCACAGCGATTCCCTGCTGGACTCCACAGCGATTCCCTGCTGGACTCCACAGCGATTCCCTGCTGGAATCCACAGCGATTCCCTGCTGGAACCCACAGCGATTCCCTGCTGGAACCCACAGCGATTCCCTGCTGGAACCCACAGCGATTCCCTGCTGGAACCCACAGCGATTCCCTGCTGGAACCCACAGCGATTCCCTGCAGGAATCCACAGCGATTCCCTGCTGGAATCCACAGCGATTCCCTGCTGGAATCCACAGCGATTCCCTGCAGGAATCCACAGCGATTCCCTGCTGGATATCACAGCGATTCCCTGCTGGAATTCACAGCGATTCCTGCTGGAACCCACAGCGATTCCTGCTGGAACCCACAGCGATTCCCTGCAGGAATCCACAGCGATTCCCTGCAGGAATCCACAGCGATTCCCTGCTGGAACCCACAGCGATTCCCTGCAGGAACCCACAGCGATTCCCTGCTGGACTCCACAGCGATTCCCTGCTGGAACCCACAGCGATTCCCTGCTGGAATCCACAGCGATTCCCTGCTGGAATCCACAGCGATTCCCTGCTGGAATCCACAGCGATTCCCTGCAGGAACCCACAGCGATTCCCTGCTGGACTCCACAGCGATTCCCTGCTGGAATTCACAGCGATCCCCTGCAGGAATCCACAAAAATTCCATGTAGGAATCCACAGCGATTCCCTGCAGGAATCCACAGCGATCCCCTGCCTCTTCCATCTGGAGAAGCCTGAAGCACTTACAGCAAAACCACACCGTTGGAATTATCGGCCTGGAGCAGGAAAAAGAACAATTAGAACAGGCTGAGAGCTGATTCTGACTGATAAAAAGTTCTAATTTCACTTTATAACCAGTTGGCACAACCCAGGAATTCCCAAAGGATTCTGTGTCCACCGGGGTGACAACAGCAGAGAGTGATGTTTCATATGCTGAAGTTTTCCACCCAAACTTCCCTCCTGGAACAACTCAGAGCAGGCAGAAGAGGAACTTTAAAGGCATAAAATCAGCAGCACCGAATCCAAATCCATCGGAAAATTCACTTTTTTGTGCCTCCCATCCCCAAACTGTCGGGATTTCCAACAAACCCAAATTTCTCACACTTCTCACTGCCCAGGGATCTGTGCCCACGGGATAATGAACCAGGGCCAGGTTAAACCAAATCATCCCAAGGTGACAAAGCAGGAAAGATCAGCAGCTTTCCCTCGGATTCCCACTTTCCCTGCCTTATCATTCCTTTAAATCACAGCCAGCCACAAAAATCCCCGCATTTCCCAGCCTGCTGGGAGCATTTTTGCTTTTCCCCAAGCTCTTGAACCATTATGATCCCACTCAGCACATCCCATTTATCACCGATCCTCAGGAAAACAACACATCCAGAGCTGAGGTTCACAGCAACAGTTCACAGGTTAGGGATTAAAAATAATAAAAATCGGCCTTTTCACAGGGAAAATCCTACCCCAATCCCATTCAGCTTCCCAATGACAAGAAAATCCAACATCATTTTGGACTCGATCACCTTACAGGTCTCTTCCAGTTTTAATGATTCCACGGCTGCAAAGGCAGAGCCGGATACATTCTGACCTCGAGCACCTTCAGCATTCCCAAACCTGATTAATTCTGCCTCAACCCGCAGGGAATTTCAATGAAACAAACCCCAAAGCCCTCCAGGGCACAGGGACGAGGGGAAGTTTGGCAGCTCCAGCACCTCTGGCTGCCGCAGGGAGCCAGGAGCAGCCGAGGGATTGGGAATCCCAGCCTCTCTGGCAGGATCCCTTTGTGACACACACACACAAAGAGGGATTACGGCACACAGCCAGCACTTGCTGACTTCTGGGGACTCCTCTGCTGCTCTTTTTTTTTGGGAACAAAACTCAGATCCATTCTGGTGAAACCTCTGGGGGATTAGGAAGGGCCCCATGCCCCAGGAGCTGGAGGTGGCAGAGCCAGCTCGGAGGCAATAAAGCACCAGCCAAGCCCAGCAGCAGAGGACACCAAAAATTCACAGAATCACAGAATATCCTGAGTTGGAAAAGACCCATAAAAACCATGGAAATCCAAATCCTGACTTCTACACAGCCACCAGCAGACATTTCAACACGGTTTGCTCTCAAATGAAACATGAAATATTCCAAATATGACGCCAGCAATGTCCCTGCCACCAGCAGAAGCAGCCACTAAGAGGAATTTTAAGAACAAAAATAAAACCCCACCTGTACCTGCCAGGGGAGGTCACTCTCCCCAGCCAGAAGGAAAGAGAGCATCAAAGAGGAGAGCACAATTCCACAGGCTGGGCTGTTCAGGATCCCGAGACAAAAATATTGCTGGGTTTTGCCAGCCCTCTCCATCATTTGCTTGGCCTTCGCTTCACAATCAATTGGGGTTTTTAATCCCAAACGAGTGAGGCAGAACAGCAGAAAAATCTGGGGGTTTTGTAACAGCAGAAGGTTTTCTCTGGGTTTTACAGCAGCAGGATTTTTTTTCTGTGGGTTTTAGAAACGCTGTGAATTGGTAAAAATTAGTAAATCACAGCTGTTTATCCAATTTATCCAAGCGCAGCGAGGATTTTGGTGTGAGGTTTGTCTGCCCAGCAAACCCCAAGGTGCTCCCTGGGATTTCTGTACAGGATCCATAACAATTCCCACATTCCCATACACAGAGTGCTGCCGTGTGCCCAGCTCTGGAAATAGAAAATTTCTGAGCCCTCCACTCAGACCCCGGGGCTCCACCAAGGGCTCCTGTGTTTTCTTGCCAGCAAAGAATTAAGGGATTTACACATCCTCTTCCCCTGCTCAGCTGCTGGGCCTGGCTTGTGCTGGGAAAAGCCAATCCAGCCAGCAATCCTGGCTCTTCCTCAGTGCCCAAACAGGGATCTGAAGTGGCATAAATAAAACTAAAATCCCCGTTTCCAGCCCCAAGGCTCGCGCCTCTATTTTTTGGTACAAAAGGAAGAATTTCACTTGTTCCAATCCACCTTGCCTTGCCATCTCCTGATGGAATTATTCCTGATTTGCCTGTTAGGAATCCTGCTCTGGCTGAAATATTTTTATTTTATCTTATTTTATTTTATTTTTATTTTATTTCTGAACTACAGGGTGTGAGTGGTGCCTTTGTCCTGCCCACAAGCCGAGGTCGGAAGCAGGACCCCGATTTGTGAACTCTCAGGTTGTTAATCTTCCTTAAGAACTGCAGATCAAGCCAGGCCCCGTTCTGCAGCATCTGTTATTTTAATAAATTATCCTCCTAAGAGGTTAAAGTTCAGCCCTTCAATTTGTCCTGAGATGAAACAACAACAGGACAAGGAGAGAGTAAAGAGGGAGAGGTGAATTTGGGTTTGATGCCACAAAAAGCTGTTCCTAAACCCTTCCAATTTTAGGATAAACAGGATATTTCCTTCCTTATTCTGACTCATTTCCACACTACCCAAACCAGCAGGTCCTGGGAAGTGCAGAACAAATTCCAAAGGAGATTTATTTTTTCCCCCTTTTGAAAGCCACTCGCTGTTTCCACTTTCCATCCTGAATATTTTATCTCCTCCAAATAAACTCTGGTGAGCAGGATCTTCCTCCCTGCTCTGATGCAGGTGAATTAACTATTCTTAGTTAAATAGATTTGCTTCTAGTCTTAGTCTGATGACAGATTAACTCCTGACTGGTGGGATTATGGATTTACCTCTGGAACTAAATCACTTTTGAATCTGAGTTATAGCTCTTAGTTCCTTCTAGCTCAGCTGAACAGCTTTTAGTGCCTCCTTTGTGTTTTTGAAAGAATGATTAAACATCATTAAATCCAAGCTCAGGGCTCTTTCTCACAACTCCAGGGAATAAACAGCTGATTTCAGGGTGGTTTTTAAAAGAATAACTGAGTTTCACATGGATTTTTTTTTCAGCATAATTAATGCCATTCTAAATCTAGAATGTTTGTCCTGAAAATTAAAACGTGTTTTCTGTGCTTGTGTGGTTTGAAAGGACATAACCCCCACTTTGCTCTCCTCACAGATCAACCTCCTCTTCCCACATGATATTGTCATTATTTTTCTCCAGCTGCAGAGGACACCAAAAATTCACAAAGAATCACAGAATATCCTGAGTTGGAAAAGACCCATAAAAATCATGGAAATCCAAATCCTGACTTCTACACAGCCACCAGCAGACATTTCAACACGGTTTGCTCTTAAATGAAACATGAAATATTCCAAATACGACACCAGCAATGTCCCTGCCACCAGAAGACGCAGCCACTAAGAGGAATTTTAAGAACAAAATTTTAAGAACAAAAATAAAACCCCACCTGTAACTGCCCGGGGAGGTCACTGGATGCTGAAATCCAGGACTGAGATTCCCCCTCATCCCAAATCAAGAGGTTTTTAAATAACACAGCCCAGAGTTCAGTTAATTCATCTTCAAGCAGCCCTTTGAGCCAGCCACAATGCCTGAATTATTTAATTTCTCACTGTTAATGACTTGAAAAGCCCTTAAAACATCCAAGATCAGCCTGTGCTGTTCAGTTCTACCAACACACACACAAATATATATCCAGATATATTAAAATACATCCCTGTGTTTGTGTAACTCAATCCTTACACCCCTCCCTCCACCCAGAACCCTGAGAAATCCCCACAGCGACTACAAATGCAAACAAAATTAATCAATAAACCCCAGGAACTCCTCATTCCATGAGTTACACTGAGGAGGGGGGGAGGTTTCCATGCCCAATTTTATTTGCTGAAGTTCAGTGTATGAAGAAATTATTGGATTCTGGGGGACTCCAATACAGAATTGATCAATAAAAATATAATAATAATAATGTTCGAGATAGGACTCAGATAAAACAACATTTTCCTCATTCACACAGCACTTGTTATTATTTAACCTGCAGCACAAGGTGCAGTTCTAAACCAGCTGGAATTCCTGGATAAAGCCAATTCCAGCACCAGGCAAGAGCTGGAATGGTTCCAGCACATCCAGAGAGAAGATTCACAAGAGCATGGAGTGACAGGATGAGGGGGGATGGATTTAAATTGTCAGGGAATGGGTTTAGATGGGATATTAGGGAAAATTCTTTCCTGTGAAGGTGGGGAGAGTTGGCACAGGGAGTTGTGGCTGCCCCTGGATCCCTGGAAGTGTCCAAGGCCAGCTTGGATGGGGTCGGGAATGACCCGGGATGGTGAAAGGTGGCACTGGGTGAGCTTTAAGGTCCCTCCCAACCCAAACCATCCTGGGATTTAACACCAAAAAAAAATATATAAAAAAATCACAAAATACAAAAAAGGTTCCCAGCTTTGTCAGGAATTACTGGAATGGAGTCAGGCTCACAAACACCCATCCCTGACAGGAAAAAAAAAATAACAATAATAAAAAAAAGGAACAAAACCCCCAAGGCAGCACCGAGTGCTCCCCTCAGAACACTTTTAGCATTTCAGCTAAAAAGCCACTTATCACTTCCTCACCCCACCCTGCCCAGCTCCTTCCACGCCGCTTTTCTTTCGACCCCAAACCCTCCGATTGTCTTCGGAGGCTTTTCAAAGCCTGGGAGAGAGAGGGGCAGAATGCAATTAAAAGGACAGTATTTCTTCAGCAAATCTAAAGCCGCCCACTGCAAAGCCAGCGGGAAAATGCGGTCCCAAGGCAGCGCTGCTCCGTGGAGGGGATGGATTTGGATTTTCACGGGGAATAAGGGATGGGAAGGGTGCTCGCGGTGCCTTCAGCAGCTCGGCTGAGCCCCTATAGAACATCTCAATGCCCCTATAGAACAGCTCAATGCGGGCCCGCAGCTGGGGCCCATAACTCTTGGCTTGATCTTCCATGGTTGGCCCGAAAAGGGGCAGAAATGCACTAAAGCTTTGCTGCAGTAAATTGGCCTTTTGAAAAAACAAAACAAAACAAAAAACAACCCCACAAAAAAAAACCAAAAAACAAAACCAAAAAATCCACAAAACCCCCACAAAAACACACACAAAAAAAACCCCAAAAAACAAACCCCCAAACAAACAAAAAACAAAACAAAACCCCACAAGAAACAAAAACAAAAAAAAAAACAAAGAAAAACAAACCCCCCAAAACAAACCTCACCCCTGGCTGCACCCAGAGAAGGGGAAAACCAGTTGTTATATATATATAAATATATATATATATATTTTTTTTTTTTTCAGTGAGAGGTTAAGAGTGAAAGTTTTTATGGTCTACACCACCCCCACCCCAAACAATTATTTCCTTTAAAATCCAAATTATTTAACGATTCCAGCCTTCTGGGGGGGGATTCCCGTGCTTTTCTCCTTTGGCCTTTCAGTCAGCAAACTCCCCCAAACCTGCTACAAAAAAAAAAAACAACCCACCTCCTTAGTCAGAATCTTTCTTTAAATAGTCCATTTGTTACGACTGACACGTTACGAGACACATTTCAGAGCAACTTGGAGCTGTCACATCCCTGGATCCCAGCTCTCTGTCTCCATTTGGAAAAGCAGCTGAAAGCTGAATTTACAGAGCCAAGCAGAGAGAAGATAAAACGAGAAAAGCTCCCCGGTTTTCAGATATATTTTTTTTTACCTCCTCAGCCAAGCCAGACTACTCGGTGAATTACAGCGTAATTAGCTAATTAAAAGAACTCACCTAGCGAGGGTTCTTTTCAAAAATCTCAAGGTGTGTCCCGACAATTTATTGAGGGATTTCAGCTGATTTGTCACCAACTGGAGGTGTAAAAGCTGACGTGCTCCTCATTATCATCTTGCAAGCTAAAAGCTCATTAACAACAATTAGGAAAAAAATATAAACTTTGCAGCTTTGTGTTGTTTTCTGCCTACTACAGACACTGCTTAACGCTGTTGCAAAAAGGGATTTTTTTTTCCTTTCACACCCAGCAGAACAGTGGGATTTAATCTGAATTTTCCTCAGCGCACCAGGATATCAATTACAGCACATAAACAAATAATCAGCTTTAGTTCACCTAAAATTCCATCCCGAAGCCACTGGCCAAGGGCAGGATCTCACCTCCAGTTTTACCTGCTCTCCCTTTTCATCTGTTTTGTTTTCAGGGGGTGTTCTGGCTGCTCTGTGCTGGAATTCCCTGACTCCTGGAGCTGGAATTCTCAGCCACAAAGGCCTCACCTGGTTCATCTTCGAGCTAAAAATCTCCTAAAAGCCCAAAGCGAGGAGCATTTGTGGGCACACGGGGAAACATCAACCAACAACCTCAGCTCTGAATGGGGTTTTTAAATCATTTCTGTTCAACTATTTGGATTTGCTCAGCACCCTTAGGAGCAAGGACTCATTAAGGGTTTCACACTAATGAGGATCCTCTTTCTTTCACTGGGATTCAAGGGGGTTTTTTTCTAGACAAGAGCCTGGGGTGAAGGTTTTGGGAAAGGTGAAGGGGTTTGGGAAAGGTGAAGGATTTATGAGCATCAGGCTGCTGAGATAAAAACATCTCCCAAGGTTTCATTCCCCAAAGGGGAAAAGAAACAAAAACAACCCAGCGACCAAACCCAACCCCTGATGAAATATTCAAGCTGAAAAACCACAAAGGTTGTTAAACAAAGTGAGAAAAAAACTTTTCCTTCTCACCGGAGAGGATTCCTGCAGAAAATAAAAGGTTTGGAGGGGGGATCTTTGGGACAACCCCACCTTCCCCTTCCTCCTGACCTCAACCGCTGCTCCCAGTTACAGGCAAAGTTGTCTGACAACTCATTTATTATTTCTCTGTTTATTTGCAACAATTTTAAACCAAACCCCTCGGTTTTGTTTTGCCTCAGAGCTGGGGTCAACTTCAGAAAACCTTTCACGCTTCCCCAAAGCTGAAAACACTCAGGAAGGAATCCACACTTACACACCAGCAGCTGAATTTTGTACTGTTTTTTAGAATTTTGTACTTTTTTGAAGCATTTCCATTTGTTAACTGTTCTAAATCAATCAAATTAACTTTTTCTGAGGGCTGAGAAAACACTAAATTTCACTTTACGAGCCCCAGCAGAAGCCCTGTGACATTTCAGTGTAAAAACAGTGAAAAAAAAAAAAAAAAAAGGGCCAAGCAAAACAGGATCTAAAAGACATTTTCAGTCCTTTACACTGAATGAACCACTCTTGGTGCTGAGAAAGTGCTCCTTGTCATGTGTTTGGAGGTGCTGAGACAACACAGGCCTGCTTAAAAATAGTAATTAACAACTGAGTGTGTTTTAGCACCGAGGAAAAACAACCTGCAGCCTGTGATGTGGGCAGAGCTGCAGCAGCCACGAGAAATCCCCTGAAAAAAAAAAAAAAAAAAAAAAAAAAAAAAAAAAAAAAAAAAAAAAAAGACACCCAGAACCTGAATGTGCCTTTTTCTGTCCCCACTGAGCAATTGTCACCGTTCCCTTCCCAAGCCAAAGGCTCCCCCCAGCCCCAGCACACGAGGCTGATCCCAAATTTCTCCATCCTCACAAGCCCTGGACCGCAGGGAGCCGGAATCTCGGCAGGAATTGCAGCAAGAGATTCCTTCCTAACAATCCTTGGACGCACAACAGCCAAACAAAACCCCCAGTTTGGGCTTTTTTGGCTCTTTTCTAACCCCTAACCCGTTGCATGTGTGACTATTGTCCAAGCCCTGCTCCTGAACAAGCGAAATTCTCTTGTAACAAACTCAAAACTTCCACAAACCCCAGAATTACTCCACGCTGGAAAAAAAAAATCTGCCAACTTCAAAACACTTGGAGTCAGCTCGTATTCATTGGGAGAATGATCAGGGGAGGAATAAATGCACATTTATGGTTTGCTGAAAGCTCGGAGACATCAAATGCTGCTCACGCTTGGCACATCGCTCCCAAATATTTTGCACCCAGCTCGTTCTCAAGGCAATTAAAAACACCAAGCAAAACCCCAAACGCTTCTGTTGCCTTCTCCTTTTTGGGTTTTTAAACATCACCCAACCTCTCTGACCCCGGATAAACCACAGGAGCCCCCCGAGTGCAGCTGCCCAAGGCAGAGCAGCCAAATTTCAGTGAAAATTCCACACGGGGCAGCTCCCAACACTTTGCAGCAACACTCATCTAATCCAAGTTTAATCCACGCTGCTTGCATCCACACAGAGTTTTTAATTCACAATTCCACTCGTTTATCCCCTCTCATCCTCCAGCTCTTTTTTTTTCCCCATCCTCATTCCCACATCCAAGCCACGTTTCCTCAGCTCCAGCAGCAGCTTAGCTCTCGGCTCCTTTCCCCAACACTTTATTTTTGCTTCCAGCCCCCCACATCATCCCTTTTAATCCGCTGCTTTTCTGCCTTTCCTCCTCACAAGAAACGGCTGGCTACCCCAGGAAGAATTCCCGCTGAAATCCATCAGTTTTCCCTGGAAAACTGGAGTTTTCCCTCTCTCCCTGGGCTCCACCAGCATCTCCCCCGAGGCAGCGGAGCATGGAAGGACCAAATCTTTGCATCGCTTCACACCAGACGAGCCCAGCGACTCCCAGGCATCTCTCTCTCTCTCTCCCCGACTAAAAAAAAGTACAGCAAAGAACTCCGCAAAGTCAAGACAACTTCCCACTCTGCCAGCTCCAACATTTCGGGATAACGGGATGCTTTTTCCCCACTCTGCTCCACCTGGAGCTGGTTTTGACACGAGGGATCAGCCTCGTTCCCCACGTAAAGCGATTAAAGGGCGCTTTTCCCTAAAATTAGCAGCTTTCCCGGCGCTGGGTTCCCGTTTGCGGGGGCTCGGTTATCCCTGATAACCGAGGTTTAAAAAAAGAGGGATTTTGGAGGAGTTTTGCTGCCTGGAGCTGACCCCAAGCCCTCCGCGGATCAAGTTCAGCTCTTTTCCCCCTCTTGGGGACACAAACGCACGGCTTTTTGCGTGTTTTTTTTGTTTTTTTTTTTTCTAAATAAACACAAACCCGCCTCGATTTTCCCCGTTTTCGTGCCCTCTGCCCGCTCCACCAGGCTCAGCACAGAGGTTTAAGGGGAGTTTTTGAAGGGATTTTTTTTTCCCCCCCTCCCAGCAAAGCCACGATCTCAAGCACCCCCTCAGGGTCCCGGGGAGGGGGGAGCGTGTGGGGAGAGGGTCCCGGGAAGGGGAGATATGAGGGATTTTAGGAAGGGGGTCTTGGGGATGATAAAGGGGGGGATCTAGGGAGATGGGAGTCGATGCCGAGGATGAGGGGGGGAATGTGGAGAGGCGAGGATGTTCCCTCAACAAAGGGAAAGTTGCGGAGCCGCCGAGCCCGGTGCGGGGGTCCCGCCCGCACACAAAGGCGGCGACCCCCGTGATGGATGGCGGGGGGGGTAACGGGGTCTGCCTCAGCCCCACAGCCGCACCACGGAAGGGGGGCTCCCTTTGAGGGGGGGGGGGCACCGAAGACCCCTCCTCTCCTCCTCCTCTGCCCCCCTATCCCCCCACCCCTCTCTCCCTCTCTGTCCTCAGGAGGGGTCGCGTCCCGTGTGTCCCCCCCCTCGCCCCCCCGTCCCCTTTATTTACCGCCATCACCAGCACGCGCGAGCTGTCACCCAGCGCGAGACGCCCCGGCCGGCCACGCCCCCTCCCCGCCCATTGGCCGCCGCGCCCCGCCCCGCCTTTCCATTGGCTGGAACGCGCGTCACTCAAGGCCAACACCCGCCTCCCTCCCCGCCGCTTACGCCAATTGCGCAGCGCGGCACACAGGCTGAGACCGCGGGTATCTACGCTGTTTGCGCAGCGTACGCACCCCGCTGGCGTAACGTACGCCGCGGCGGGCACAGCGCTGTCGGGGCGTACGGAGTCTACGCAGCCGGCAGGGGGCGCTGTTCAATGGGCGCCGGGGGGGGCGGGCCGGCGCCGGTTCGAGTCCCGCCCCCGCCCGTGACGTACCGGGCTTTGTGAATCGCGGGGCCGAAGTTCGGTTGAGGCACGGGAGGGTAAATAAGGGTGTCTCGGAGACAAAGAGGCTCTTAAAGGGGCGGCGCGGGGGCCCCCGAGGGGGTGGCGTGGGGTGGGAGGTACCCCACGGGGGCCCTGAGGTGATGGGGGTGCTGAGGCGATGGGGGGGGGGCGCACCCCATGGGGGTCCCGGAGATGATGGGGGGCACAAGGGGGAGGCTGTGAGGGCTTTGAGGTGATGGACACCTTGAGATGGAGATCCTGAGGCGATGAGGGGGCACCCCAGGGGGGCCCTGAGGTGAGGGGGGTGCCAAGGGAGTTCTGAGGTGATAAAGACCCTGAGGGGACTGGGGGGACACCTTAAAGGGTCCCTGAGGTGATGGGGGGGGCCAAGGTGGTTCTGAGGTGACGAAGGCCCTGAGGGGGAAGCCCAAAGGATCCCTCAGGTGATGAGGAGACCATGGAGGGGGCTGAAGAAGACCCTGAGGTGATGGGGGGACATCCCAAAAGGTCCCTGAGGTGATGAGGGGGCTATGGGGGTTCTGAGGTGATGGAGACCCTCAGGTGATGGGGAGCACCCCAAACGGTCCCTGAGGTGATGAGGGGCACCCCAAAGGGTCCCTGAGGCGATGAAGGCTCTAAGGGGGGCTGTGGGGACCGTGAGGTGATGGAGAACCTGAGGTGGGGGCTCAGAGATAATGGGGGTCACACCCCTGAGGTGACGGGGACCCCGAGGCGATGGTGGCACCAGGGCCTGGCCCATTTGGACCCTGTACCTGCACAGAAATCCACACTGGCACAGCTTCTTAAGAATTAAAACTGGAGAGTAACGATCCTCGCTCCCTTTGTGAGATTAAAAAAAATGCCACGGCACAAGAACGGAACAAAAGCCCCCAAAAATCCCCTGGGGTGGCAGCAAGACTTGGGAATGGCTCTGCCATTGAAGCACTCTGATAACATCACCTGTATAAATAAATAAATATAAATAACAAACCGTGCAAGGGTGAGGCCTCCATTCCCCAAATCCCTGCTCCCTCTTGGTCAGGCTTCAATTTAGGGAATGAAACAACACTGACAAAGATTTTGAGAGGTGCAGAAGCAGAAAAAAAATCCACAACAGAGCAGGACCTCAGCGTGGCCACCTCTACCTCTGAGAAAACAACCAACCTTCCAAACTGTGATTCCACAGGCAAAATGAGGATTTTTTTTCAGGGAAAAAGAATAATTTTGGCCATCAAGGGAGCCAAAAGGTGCGGAGCCATTTGGGGCAGCTGATTCCCTCATCCCCAGAATGCAGCAAAGGACTAAATCCTCCTCATCCTCACGTCTCTGGAAAACCCACTGACGTCAAGGGGTTAATTAAAGGCAGGACGTGGCTCCAGGGGTCCCTTTTTTGGAACTCCAGGAACAGCACGACGTCTTAATAAAACCCCAGCAATCCCCAGGGATCCCAGCACACACTTCCATGTTTTTGAGGCACACGAGCTGAGTTTTGACATCTCCGGTTACGGAGCAGCCTCGGGAATTAACAAAGCATTACCAACATTCACCATGACTAATCTGCTCATTAAGAGGGTTTTTTGTTTTTTTTTTTTAACCTTAAGGCTTGTAATGGGAAACAGGACAGGGATAACCATCCCTAGAAATCCTGGTTCCTTTCCCTGAGTTTTCCCAGTTTAACTTAAAATTCAGTGAATTTTCAATCCGCTGAAAAGTCCCACACAAGTCATGAACTCGGGGCCAAGAGCTGCAAAAAATTCAGTATATCCAGCATGCTGGAATTTCTACCACACTTAGGGGACGTTGTGCCATTTCTTATGGCTCATGAATCACCTCTTTCTGGGCCCTGTGCTGATTAAATTTATTAAATGCTCTCAATTAAAAGCTCTAACAGCTTATTAGGTTTCCAGGTATAAACGATAATCAGAGAATCATATTTTTTTTTAAAAAACCCAACAGTTCTCAGCCAAAAAAATCAAGCCACAAATCAGCTGGATTTTTTTTTTCCTTTTGACTTCAGAAAAAAAACCAACCTGTTTAAGACAAATTATTTCTGTTTTCTTTGCTCTTCAGACTTGTATGGGCAAGCAACCAACAATATTTTTTCTGCAACGCTGGTGCCTTCCCAGGAATATGAAGGAAAAAAAAATATATATTGAAGTGATGCCATTATGTCTTACAATGAATTTTTGGCTCTTACTGCCCAAATCCTCCCTTATTCCATTGAATCTGAAGCCATCAGGATTCCTCACATGGTGTGCAGGGACAGGATATTTATTACCTACCTTAAAAACAATGGGATAAAGCAGCTGGAATTCTCTCAGTGCCTGACAAAGCTCCTGCCAGGCTTTTTTTTTTTTATTTTTTAATTTATCCAGAGCCTTCAATGAGAGGCAGCAGATTTTGACATCCCCATCAGCCACAGAGGATGAAGGCAAGGTAAGAACGTGCCAAGAACTGGGAAATGCAAGAATTCTTGGCTTTTTTTTTCACAGGGAAATGTCTGCTTTGGGGGGGGGGCATAAAGCTCTTGAAGCAAATCCAAGGGAAGACTCTGTAAATAAACAACAAAAACCAGCACAACCCTCACACCGTGCAGGGACTCCTCCTCCTCCCAAAATCCAGCGTTTTATTGGGGCAAAATACAACAAAACACCAATGTGGATATAAAAAATACAAATGTAAGAGATTTCTGTGGTCACAGAAGCTCTGCCCTTGCTTCTGGCTGGAATTCCTCTTTTCCCTGTGGATAAACAGCGATTCCCTGCAGGAAACACTGCCCAAAGAACCACAGATCCAATAATCCCAAACCCTGCAGGACGCCCAGAATTACGCACGGCACTGGAAAACTTTGACAAGATCAAGGAGGAAAAAATCAACCTGGGGGCCTCCTGTGCCACTTTTTGGTGGGATTCCTGACCCAGATGCAGTCCAGGAGCTCCAGGGAATGCCCCTCACCTGATGCCAGCCACGGGCACCTGCTGCTGCTTGCGGATCTTGTTGAAGAGCTCCATGTACTGCACCATGGTGTCCCCGGGGCTGTAGGCGCTGTCGTGCTTGGAGCCGAACACCGACGGGATCCCGGGCGTGTGGCTGCCCATGAAGCTCTGCATGAACTCCATCAGCAGGTTCCAGCAGTCGTTGGCGATGACGCAGGGACAGTATTCCACCTGGGAACACACCCCAGAGCCCTGGAGCTGGTGGCAGGGACAGAATTCCACCTGGGAACACACCCCAGAGCCCTGGAGCTGGTGGCAGGGACAGAATTCCACCTGGAAACACACCCCAGAGCCCTGGAGCTGATGGCAGGGACAGAATTCCACCTGGGAACATTCCCCACAGCCCTGGAGCTGAGCACTATTCCATCTGGGAAACAGCCCTGGAGCTGGCAGCAAGGGCACTATTCCATCTCGGGAACAGCCTTGGAACTGGTAGAAGGGGCAGAATTCCACCTGGGAACATGCCCCAGACACCCTGGAGCTGGCAGGAAGGACAGTATTCCACCTGGGATCACAGCTCCTGGAGGTGACAGCAGGGGCAGAATTCCATCTGGGAAGCAGCCCTGGAGCCAGTGACAGGAGCAGAATTCCACCTGGGAACACATCCCCACAGCCCTGGAGCCTCCCTGCAGGGAAGGCTTTTCATGGAAACACCCCGAAATATTCAGCACCTGACAAGGATGGGTAAATGTAAATAAGACAGGACCTGCTGGGAAGGTGCAAGAGACCCTTTCCAAAGGGAAGGGAAGGTAAAACACAAAGGGAAGGGCAGCAAGCCCCGAATCAGCACGGAATTAGCACTGGAGAGGTTGTTTTATCCCCTTGGCCATGCTGGTTAACCTGAGGGATGGTGCTCGTGTTGTGCAGCTGGAATTTAACCAGCTTTTCATCTGGATGGCATTCCTGCACAGATTCCCACTGCAGGGACAGCCCTGGAGCACCTGCCTGGATTAAACCTTGGGAGAGGAGATCCAAAGCAGCCTGGGACACAGGACAGGGAATTACAGAATCGTGGCACCGTTTGGGGAAGGCACCTTAAAGCTCATCCAGGGCAGGGACACCTCCCACTGTCCCAGGCTGCTCCAAGCCCCAATGTCCAGCTTGGCCTTGGACACTTCCAGTGATCCAGGGGCAGCCACAGCTTCTCTGGGAAATCCATTCCAGGGCCTTCCCACCCTCACAGGGAAGAATTCCTTCCCAAAATCTCACCTATCCCACCCTCTGGCAGCGTGAAGCCATTCCCACTTTTCCCTGGCACTCCAGGCCCTCGTAAATAAATCATCTCTCTCCATCTCCCCTGTTGGCTCGCTCCAGGAGCAGCCACCTCCCACCCACGGGCACACAGGGAGCCCGGGCTCGGCCTCTCCTCCAAGTTCCAGCTGCTGAAAAAGCAGGAAAAAAGTTGCTCTGGAGGATTCCAAGGAGGGTCTGGCTCGCTTCAGACACCCTCCATTAGATCACCCTTAATCCTTCCTTCTCCAGCTTCTCCCAGGGCATTTCCCTGCCCTCCCCACCCTCCCCACAGGGCTCTCACCTCCACGGAAATGCCCCTGGCGCTGGGGCCCATGGTGACCGTGCCCAGCTTGACCAGGAAGTCGCAGTACTGGTAGCGGGTGCCGCGGCTCTCGATCTTGTTGGCCTTGGCGTTCTGGAAGAAGCCCTTGAGCTTCACCATCAGCGTGTCAAAGTTGGCGTCGGCCACCAGGCAGGGCCCGTTCTCGAAGAGGGCGAAGCAGCTCAGCGGGTACTCGGAGTTGTGCATGACGTACATCAGCTTCCCCGTCTGCCCTGCAATGACAGCCAGGGGGCTGGGCTGGAAAATCGATATTCCTGCCTCAAAGCAGCTCCTCTGTCCTCCTTGGTTTAATTCCGGATCTCACACACGTTTGTTATTTGTTGCTTGGGTTTCCTTCTGGAGGTTTGCGGGGAAAAAGAAATCCTCGGTAGCCCCGGGAGAAAAGACCAGCAGGGCTTGGGGTGAAGTGAAAGGAGGAGCCCGGGAGCAGCCACCTCCCACCCACCGGCACGGAGGGAGCCTGGGCTCGGCCTCTCCTCCAAGTTCCAGCTGCTGAAAAAGCAGGAAAAAGCTGCTCTGGAGGATTTCAATGGGTCTGGCTGGGAAAATAATGCTGAACTCAGTGACGCCGTGGTGAACACCACATCAGTGCCTGGGGACCCAGGGGGAGGAGGGAGAAGGGAAAAGGAAAGAAAAAAAAGGAGGGGAAGAGGGGAAAGGAAAAGGAGAAAGGGGAAAGGGGAAAGGGAAGAAGGAATTGTAGAATCACAGACTAACGAAAGTTGGAAGAGACCTTCAAGATCAACCAGCCCAATCCTCAGCCCAGCACTGCCACTGCAACCCCTAAACCACAACACAGCATCAGATCCAGGCACCTCCTCAGCACCTCCAGGGAAGGTGGGGAAGGAGAAGGAAAGGGAGAGAAAAGGAGAAGGACAGCAAGGAAAAGGGAAAGAGGAGCTTGGAGAAGGGCTGGCCCCGTCCCCCCGGCCCTGCTGACCCTGCGTGCCCAGGGCGGCCGCGGTGTGATAGGTCTCGCAGTCCACGCCGAATGTGCCCTGCTTGTCCGCGCCCAGCGCCTCCAGCCGCCGCGCCAGCAGCTCCACCGTCTGCTGCACGCTCTTGCCCTCGGCCACCGGCACCTGCGACACGCTGCGACAGCGACCGGGGCTCAGGGACACACCGGGGCACCGCCGGCCGCGCCCCCGGCCCCGGCCCGTGTCCCCGGGACTGCTCCGCAGCCTCCATCCGGAGATTCTCCCCGTGTCCCCGGGGCTGTCCCCGCCGGGAGCCCTCCCGGGTCCGACCCCCATTCCAGGAGTCGCTCCCAGTGTCGCCCCCCCATTCCAGGAGCCCCTCTCAGTGCCGCCCCCCATTCCAGGAGTCTATCCCAGTGTCGCTCCCCCATTCCAGGAGCCGCTCCCGGTGCCGCCCCCCATTCCAGGAGTTTATCCCAGTGCCGCCCCCCATTCCAGGAGTCTATCCCAGTGCCGCCCCCCATTCCAGGAGTCGCTCCCGGTGCCGCCCCCCATTCCAGAAGTCTATCCCAGTGCCGCCCCCCATTCCAGGAGCCCATCCCAGTGCCGTCCCCCATTCCAGGAGTTCTTCCAGGTGCCGCCCCCCATTCCAGGAGTCTATCCCAGTGGCGCCCCCCATTCCAGGAGCCCATCCCAGCGCCGCCCCCCATTCCAGGAGCCCTTCCAGGTGCCGCCCCCCATTCCAGGAGCCCATCCCAGCGCCGCCCCCCATTCCAGGAGCCCTTCCAGGTGCCGCCCCCCATTCCAGGAGTCTATCCCAGTGTCGCTCCCCCATTCCAGGAGCCGCTCCCGGTGCCCTCCCGCCCGTCCCGGAGCCCGTCCCGGACCCCCCGCGCTCACCAGGTGACCCCCATGGTGCCGGTGCCCCCACCGGAACGGGCGGGCCCAGCGGGCCGGGGAAGAGGCGGAGCCGCCCCGGAACAGGCGGGGACAGACCCCACGTGTCGCCGCCCGGTGTCCGGAGCCGGTGCCCCCCCGGTTCCGCCGCGATGCCCAAGGCCCGGCGGGCGCGGGGCTCGGGCCCGGCCCCGGCGCTGCCCTTGGCCGAGCAGATCCTGCAGGACGCGGCCCCGCGGGCTCGGGGGAGGCGCGGGGGCCCCGGCGGGGCGGAGGAGCCGGGCGGGGATGGCGGCGGGGACGAGTTCGTGGACGCGCGGCTGTCCCGGCGCATCCTGGAGCAGGCGCGGCGGCAGCAGGAGGAGCTGGAGGCCGAGCACGGCCCCGGAGCGCCCGCAGCCCCCCGGCAGCGCAGCGCGCTCCTCGGTGAGACCCCCCCCGGGATCCTCCGGGAGCCTCCGGGAGCCCCGAGGGTGCGCGGCCCCGGGCTGAGCCAGCGCCGCTCCCCGCAGGTCCCGGCTCGGACTCGGAGGATGATGAGGAATGGCCCTCGCTGGAGAAGGCGGCGGCGGCGGCGGCCGCGGGACGGAGCGGGGATTACGGCGGGGAGGTGGAGGTGGACCCGGAGGACGAGAAAGCCATCGAGATGTTCATGAACAAGAACCCGCCGCTGAGGTGAGGAGGGGGCTGCGGCGGGGCAGCCTGCACGGACCCCGACCCTGCCCTGCCCGGTGTCAGCCCCGTGCGACCCCCGATTCACCCCTCGTCCTGTCTCAACCCCCGACTCAATCGCCGTCCCACGTCAGCCCCCAGTTCACCCCCATCCCCCTGCCACCCCCTGGTCCTGCACAGACCCCAGCTGGCCCCTGTCCCATGCCAGCCCTCCCTGGTCCCCCCTGACCGTGCCCCGTGCCCCCGCAGGCGCACCCTGGCCGATATCATCATGGAGAAGATCACGGAGAAGCAGACGGAGGTGGAGACGGCGCTGTCGGAGATCTCGGGCTGCCCCATGCCCCAGCTCGACCCCCGTGTCCTGGAGGTCTACAGGGGTGTCAGAGAGGTGAGGCTGGAGCTGCTGAACCCACAGCCACCCCCTGAGGTGCTGAGGGAGGGGACAGTGTCCCTGCTGTCACTGCCCCAGTCATGGCCCGGCCTGTGTCCCTGTCTCTGAAGGTGCTGTCCAAGTACAGGAGTGGGAAGCTCCCCAAGGCGTTTAAAATCATTCCTGCCTTGTCCAACTGGGAGCAGATCCTCTACATCACTGAGCCAGAGACGTGGACAGCTGCTGCCATGTACCAGGCCACCAGGTGAGGTCACCTCAGGGACCCTCTGGCGTGGGACTTTGGGCTTTTTTTCCCCCATAACCAGAGTCAGATTTACAAAACACCAACCTGCCCTTGTCTGGCCTCCTTTCCTCATCCATCCCTTCGTGCTTTGCTGCTGCCAGGATATTTTCCTCCAACCTGAAGGAGAGGATGGCCCAGCGCTTCTACAACCTGGTGCTGCTGCCGCGGGTCCGCGACGACATCGCCGAGTACAAGCGGCTCAACTTCCACCTCTACATGGCCCTGAAGAAGGCTCTGTTCAAGCCAGCAGCCTGGTTCAAGGGTAGGGCTCCTGCAGGGCGTCCCCTGGGGCTGGGCTGGGGGCCTGAGGGGCTGCTGCAGGGCAGGGACCCTCCTGCAGGTGTGGTGATTTCCCAGCCCACAGGACAGAGCTCAGGGCAGCCTCTCCTGCCAGAGCTGCCCCCTGCTCGCCCCTCTCCTGCTGAGCCCAGGGCTCGGGGGAGCCCCAAGGTTCTGCCTGGGGGTGATGGGGGTGGGTGCCTGACTGTCCCTGTCGCTGTCCCCAGGGATCCTCATCCCGCTGTGTGAGTCGGGCACGTGCACGCTCAGGGAGGCCATCATCATCGGCAGCATCCTCAGCAAGTGCTCCATCCCCGTCCTGCACTCCAGGTGAGGCCCTCAGGGGCTGGGGGGGAAGAGCTTCACCTCCAGGGACCCTGGGGAAGGCCTTGGGTCCATCCCTCAGCCTCTCCAGCCCCTTGGAGGTGGTGAGGGGTCACTCAGCTTGCTCTGGGGTTGAGATTCAAGGCTCAGCTTTGTGTCTGGTGCTCCATGGCTCCAGTCCAGTCCCCTCTGACCCCTGTGGTCCCTCCTTGGTCTCTGAGCCCTAGGCTCCATCCCTATGGCTCTGTCCCCTGGCCCCTCACCCCTCCTGTGTCCCTGTGGCTCTGTCCCCTGACTCTGTGCCTGTTTCTCAGTCCCTGTTGCTCTATGCCCCGAGCCTCACTCTTGTCTCCATGGATCTGTCCCCTGGCCTGTCACCTCCTCTTGTGTCCCTATGTCCCTGTCCCCTGACCCCTCACCCCTCCTGTGTCCCTGTCCCCTGACTTCTCCGGTGTCCCCACGGTGCTGTCCCCTGTTGCCTGACCCCTCACCTCTCCTGTGTCCCCGTGTCCCTGTCCCCTGACTTCTCCCATGTCCTTGTGTTGCTGTCCTGTGACCCCTCACCTCTCCTGTGTCCCCATGGCTCTGTCCCCTGGCCTGTCACCCCCTCTTGTGTCCCCATGGCTCTGTCCCCTGACCCCTCCTGTGTTCCCATGTCCCTTTCCCCTGACCTCTCCCATGTCCCCGCGTCGCTGTCCCCTGACCCCTCACCTCTCCTGTATCCCAGTGTCCCTGTCCCCTGACTTCTCCCCTGTCCCTGTGTTGCTGTCCTGTGACCCCTCACCTCTCCTGCGTCCCTGTCCTCTGACCCCTCCCGTGTCCCCATGTCCCTGACCCCTCCTGTGTCCCTGTCCCCTGAGCTGTCCCCTGAGCTGTCCCTGTCCCCTGAGCTGTCCCTGTCCCCTGTGCTGTCCCTGTCCCCTGAGCTGTCCCTGTCCCCTGAGCTGTCCCCTGAGCTGTCCCTGTCCCCTGAGCTGTCCCTGTCCCCTGTCCCCTCTCGCTGTCGCTGTCCCTGAGCCGTGCCCGTCCCGCAGCGCGGCGCTGCTGAAGCTGGCCGAGATGCGGTACAGCGGCGCCAACAGCATCTTCCTGCGCCTGCTCATCGACAAGAAGTACGCGCTGCCCTTCCGCGTGCTGGACGCCCTGGTCTTCCACTTCCTGGCCTTCCGCAGCGAGCAGCGCCTGCTGCCCGTGCTGTGGCACCAGAGCTTCCTGGCCCTGGCCCAGCGCTACAAGGAGGACCTGTCCTCGGAGCAGAAGGAGGCTCTGCTGGAGCTGCTCAAGTTCCACAGCCACCCCCAGATCTCTCCCGAGATCCGCCGGGAGCTGATGAACTCCAAGACGAGGGACGTGGAAGGGGAGCCGGCGGCGGCCATGGAGTGAGCAGGGCAGGGTCAGAGCCCGGCCCGGCCCCGGGGGTGCTGTGGGAGCCTGGAGCAGGAGCGTCCTGCCTGCATCCCGAGCGGCCACGGGGAACAGACTGTGCCACAGAGCTGGACTGAGAGCCCCGAGGGGCAGGGCAGCCCTGGTGCCACCCCGGTGCCACCCCGGTGCCACCAGCACTGGGAGGCTTTGGCTTGTTCCTGTACTTGGAAATAAAACCGGAGCCGTGTCAGTCAGGGCTGGTCCAGCCTGTCCCTGTCCCCAGCAGCTGCTGCAGCTCCTTGCGCAG
Source organism: Phylloscopus whistleri (assembly GCA_017589585.1). Classification (NCBI taxonomy): domain Eukaryota; kingdom Metazoa; phylum Chordata; class Aves; order Passeriformes; family Phylloscopidae; genus Phylloscopus; species Phylloscopus whistleri. The sequence continues at coordinate 109,254 of JADMLD010000253.1, read as the reverse complement.
GGATTTTCCTCCAAACACTCAAAGCCCCCCCAGGATTTATTCCTGAAGCCACCGTCCTCACCTGGCCATGAGGCCACCTGCCTGGCCTGCTCCTGGCACTGTGCCCAAGTGCCACCTCTGCTGGGAAAGCCTGAGGGGACCTTTCCACGAGGCTGCACTTCCCTGGCACCTGCTGCCACTGTCACTGCCAGCTTGGTGCCCTGCAGCTTTGGGCCACGGAGAGGAGCCCCTGCTGCACCCTGAGCTGCCTCCTGCTGTCACCTCCTGTGGCAGGAGCTGGGTCCCCACACACACCACGGCCTTTTCCTGATTTTATCTTGTTTGAAGGAAGCCAGAGGCTGATGAGCACGAGGCACAGAGCACCTGGCACTCTCCTGCCACCACCTGAGCTGCTGCAGTGCCCAGCACCCTCCAGCCTGCTGGGAAGAAGGTGCTGCCTCTGCTCCCTCACCTGCCCGAAGGGGTTTGGCTCCATCACCATCCCTGAGCTGCCCCGGGTGTCCCTCAGGGTCCTGCCTGCCCTCTGCCCGTCCCATCCTGGGAAAAGCAGGGCTGGAGCTCCCAAGGGATCCCCAGCACCAGGGAAAGATCCAAGCCCCACCCTGGCCACGGCACAAGGAAACTCTCAAACCACTGGGGTTTGTTTTTTTTTTGTTTAAAATATTTTATTGCAACATCACGGGGTTCTCTGGCTCTCCCAGCAGCGGCACTCGTGTGCGAGTGAACACCAAACCAGTTTACTCTTAAATTAAAAACCTCATTTATATATATATATATATATATAGATATATAAAAAAAAGAAAAAAAAGAAAGAAAACACATTTCCTTTTGCACAGCCAGGCTCGGTCCCGGCCCTCCTGCTCGCAGGAGGCTCCGTGGCTTTCCGGACCGGGCGGGCTCGGGGAGGAGCAGCAGCCCCACCTTTTTCCGCCGGGTTTTTGTTGTGTGTGTGGCTGCTGGCATCCACAGAGAGGAAGATTTCCACCTCCTTTTCCACATCCCCTCACGGGCAGGACAAACAGCCACACATCCAGAGGTCCCCAGGCAGCAGCAGCTTCTGCCTCCCATCCCTGCGGAGTCTCCGGCTTCTCCTGGTGCATTTCACTCCATAATGGTTTTTTCTCATAGAAAAGCAGCATTATTTTTTTTTTTTTCTGTTTTACAACAATTTTTGTAAAAAAACTAACAGGATCAACGACAACAATACAAAAAAAAAACAAAACAAAAAACACGCAGTAAAATTGCTTTTCCAACTCAAGTGCGCAGCAAAGTTTTCCACCCTCTGGGGAGGCAGCTCGGATCCAGGTGGATGATGAACACAGCCCCCCTCCTGAGCACGATCCGAAATAATCCCTGCCCTGGAAGAGTGGAGATGATGCAGCCCAGACTATAGCAGCACGTTCAAAGGTTTTTCCTTAAATCCCAGTCTGATGCCTAAGCTACCAAAGGACCGAGCAGCCTCCGAGGGGAGTCTCCCACTGCCCAGGGAGCCAGGGAAGGGGGGAAGGGGGGGAAGGCACTTTTTTTTTTTTTTTTTGGGGGGAAGGAGAGGAGAGCAGCATCCAGGCCCCACCCCGAGGAACGCCAGCTCTCCTCCCTGCCCCTTTTCCCAGCAGTGAACAATAAATTAAGCAGCCTCCGTGGGAAAAGCCGAGGGGACGGCGCCCGACCGACCCCCAACTCCTCCTAAGGCACCAAAATCCCACATCCAACAGCAAAAACAAACGAGCCCCACGGGGTCCTCTCCAAGCAGAAGCAGCTGCACAACTTCCCCCCTCGGAGCTCTGGGGATGTGGCACGAAGCAATCGGGACCGAGGAGCCACCAAGCTCCGTGAGCCCCGCGGTGAGGTGAGGAGGAGGATCCGGGTCCTGCAGGGCGGGCTCTCCGGGATTTCTGCCCCTCACGGGGCTGGAAGTCGCCGTGAACACCCCCCCAGAGAGCCGGGGAACAGCAACAGAGAAACGATTCCAACTTCATCCAGCGTCCCCGTGCCCCGCTGCCCCCCGGCCACCCGCAGCAGCTCCGCATTCCCGGCCTGGGAAGGGCCCCTGGGAGGCGCTGGGTGGGCAGGGGAGGGGATGCAGCGAGCTGGGGGGGTGTCCGGAGCTCTGGGGAAGGGCACTCGGTCACAGGTTGACGTCGGTGACGTCCGTGGGGGTGCTGGTGGGCTGGCTGCCCCCGTAGGCCGCCGCCGCCTTGGCGCTGAATTCCTGCTGGGATTGGGATGCCTGCTTCAGGCTCTCGGCTAAGGCCGCCTCGATCTGCTCCTGACAGGCCTTCAGGCAGTCCTGCAGCAGGGAACACACGGGAGGCGTCAGATCCGTGCTCCTCAGGGGCTGGGAGGTTTAGGAAAAGCTCGGGGCTGCACCTCTGACCCCCCCACCCCCGGGGTATCTGAACACGCAGGGGGGAAAAGAAGATTTTTCTCCATCAGTTGTTCCTCCCCAGGCAAAGCCCCACACTGGGATTGTCCTCCTCCCGTTCTGCAGGGATGTTGTGTCCCGCAGAGCTTCCCAAAGCCCCGGAGCAGCGTGGCAAGGGCAGGGCAGCTCTGCAGGGGCCAAAGATCCCAAAAGCACGGCTGTCCCCGGAGCAGAGATCCCCCTCAGCTCCCCAGGCCCTCCAGCCCAGCTTTCCCAGGGCTCGGGGTGGTCCTGCAGCAGAGCTGGGCACAGGAAACCTGCGGGGTGCCCCTGAGGGTTCCCAAACCCCACCCCACGCTGGGAGAACAAACGATGCTGCAGCTCCCGAGCTTCTCACGAGGTTTCCACCCTGCTGTCCCCTCTGTGACACCCCCAGGGGACACTCAGGGGGCTGCCACCAGCAGCAGCACTGACCAGAAATGCAAACCCCACTCGGGTTTTTCCCCCCTGAGCTGTAACCAGAGGAGGAAACTCCCACTTGGACGCCCCGCGGGCTCAGCCCGGCCCAGCTCGGCCTGGTGACAGTTTGCACCTCACGGGACATTGTCACACCCCGAATCTCTTACCAGGAATCGGCCGGGGGTTCTTAGAAACTGACAGAGGATGTGGCGAGCCAAAATAGCAACGCCCGGCTCCCCTTCCCCGGGGCTTCCTGTCAGCACAGCCCCTCCTGCCCCGGCACCGCCCGGCCCAGCGACACCGGGACAGGGGCTGAGCATCCAGGGACACCTGGACATGGGCTGTGCATCACCATGGACACCTGGACAGGGACTGTCCATCCATGGACACCTGGACATGGGGTCACCATGGACCCCGGGACAGGGGCTGTGCATCACCATGGACACCTGGACATGGGGTCACCATGGACACCTGGACAGGGGCTGAGCATCACCAGGGACACCTGGACATGGGGTCACCAGGGACAACTGGACAGGGACTGTCCATCCACGGACACCTGGACATGGGGTCAACATGGACACCTGGACAGGGGCTGTGCATCCAGGGACACCTGGACATGGGCTGTCCATCCACGGACACCTGGACATGGGGTCACCAGGGACACCTGGACATGGGGTCACCAGGGACACCTGGACATGGGCTGTGCATCCAGGGACACCTGGACATGGGGTCACCATGGACACCTGGACATGGGGTCACCAAGGACACCTGGACAGGGGCTGTCCATCCACAGACACCTGGACAGGGGCTGTGCATCACCATGGACACCTGGACAGGGGCTGTGCATCACCATGGACACCTGGCCATAGGGTCACCATGGACACATGGTCACAGGGTCACCATGGACACCTGGCCATGGGCTGTCCATCACCATGGACACCTGGCCATGGGCTGTCCATCACCATCTCCTAGCCAGTCCATCCCTGGGCTCTCCGTCCCCACGGCTCTCCCAGCTCCCCCGTGGCCGTTCTGGCCGAGATGCCAAAGCCTGGCTGGCCCAGCCCTGCAGCCCCAGCTGGGCCCGGGGGCTGCAGGAAGGGGACGGCTCCTCCACAGGGGAAACTGAGGCACAGCCTGGGGACACCGCGGGGCCACGCTCGGGGAGAGGCAGCAGCACCACGGGTGGGGCAGGCCGAGCCCAGGTGCTCTCCCAGGAGCCCAAAAAATGCTGTGGACACATCCCAGGAGGAGCTGCCATGGGCTGGAGCTGTTTGTGAGGCAGCCCACAGCTGGGCAGGGGGCACAGCAGACGCTGGGGAGGGCCCGGAGGGTGCTGGGCTCCATTTCAGCTCCTCTCCCTGCACAGAGCCCTCCCTGCTTCCCACCTGTTCCCTGCACAGCCCCGGCCTCCCGGAGCGGGTTGGGAGCAGGTGGCTGCACTGATTCTCTCTTTAAAAAGAGAGAGAACAAAAAAATTCCATCTGCACAAAGGGACAGGGAGCCTCCCGCCCGGACAAAGCCTGGAGGCAGCCACCCCCACCCCCAGGCAGGTCCTGTCAGGGGAGTGTGACTGACCTGGCAGCCACCCCCACCCCCAGGCAGGTCCTGTCAGGGGAGTGTGACTGACCTGGCAGCCACCCCCACCCCCAGCCAGGTCCTGTCAGGGGAGTGTGACTGACCTGGCAGCCACCCCCACCCCCAGCCAGGTCCTGTCAGGGGAGTGTGACTGACCTGGCAGCCACCTCCACCCCCAGCCAGGTCCTGTCAGGGGAGTGTGACTAACCTGGGCAGGGCAGCAGATCAAAGGGCAGAGGAAAAGCTCCCAAATGGAGCAACCTGCAGAGCCCAACAGGATCCCTGTGCCCGCTCCAAGGGCAGTGGAGGGGCTGGAGAACCTCCCCCCCCATCCTGATGTCCCCAAACCTGGGAGGTTTCATGTCCCAGCCCCTCCTTTCCCCCCCAGCCAGGGCACCTGCAACCGGACACTGAGGGGAGCAGATGCCGAGCCCGGCGTGTCCCTGTCCCCATCCCAGCAGGAGAACCCGATCCTGCCAACACCTGCCCGGGCAGGGAAGGGAAGGGATCCTGCCCTTTGTGTGGCATTTCAAAGGCTCTGAGCCCGCCCTGCCCGCCCGGGGCTGTGTCTGGGATCATCCCACAGCCCTTGGCTCTCCTCAAACCAGGGCAGCACCGGTGGAACAGCACAATTCCACAGGATCCCCGGGGAGCTGGGGCTGGAAGGGCTCTCTGGAGTCCATCCCTGCAGTGCCTGCTGCATGCCTGGGGTGACCCTCACCACGGCCAGTCTGTCCCTGGGCTGACCCTCACCACGGCCAGTCTGTCCCTGGGCTGACCATCACCATGGCCAGTCTGTCCCTGGGATGACCATCATCATAACCTGTCCATCCCAGGCTGACCATCACCATGACCACTCCACCACCATAACCTGTCCATCCCAAGCTCTCCATGACCACGACCAGTCCATCACCATGACCACTGCATCCCTGGGTTGACCATCACCACAACCAATCCATCCCAGAGCTGACCATCACCATAACCAATCCATCCCAGAGCTGACCACCACCATGACCAGTCCCTCACCATGACCACTCCATCCCTGGGGTGACCACCACCATGACCACTCCATCCCAGGGCTGACCACCACCCTGACCACTCCACCACCATGACCACTCCATCCCAGGGTTGACCACCATCATGACCACTCCATCCCAGGGCTGACCACCACCATGACCAGTCCCTCACCATGACCACTCCACCCCAGCCTCTCCCTCCCCACAGCCACCCGCAGCAGGTGACACAGGGACACCTCCAGGCGGCTCCACAACATCCCCAGCAACCAAGACCCCGCACCCTGCCCTGGGTGCCACCCTCGGGGGGGGGGTGGTGGCAGTGAGGAGGGGACAGGTGCCACTCACCACCTCGGTGCCCGTGATGCCGGCCAGCAGCTCGGTGACGGCCTCGCCGCTGAGGCCGCCCGGGGCCAGGCTGAGGCCGTGGATGGCAGCGCCGATGCTGCCCGTGGCCACCATGGAGGGCGGGTACATGACGAAGGTGTAGTCTGCAGCCAGCACGGGGGGAAGGAGCCGTCAGTGAGGGGGCAGCAGCAGCTGGGAGGGGGGGTTTTCCCTGGGGGGCTCCTCACAGACCCCTCAGTGAGGGGGCAGCAGGAGCTGGGAGCGGGGTTTTCCCTGGGGGGGCTCCTCACTGAGGGGTCTGTGCAGCGTGGGAGGGGATGGAGCACCAGGGAGGGAGCAATGGGGATTCCTCCACCCTTCTCCCCTCATCCCTGGGGCAGCAGCGGATCTGGGCTGGGGGTTTGGGGTTCCTGGGGGTGTCCCCAGGGCCCTCCTGCCCTGTGACAGGGGGTGACAGTGGCCCTGCTGGGGAAGGGGAACCCTCCCAGGAGCTGGGGCTGCAGGGCTGGGCTGGGGTTCAGCAGGGAGGGAGAAAGGGGGATGGAGCACCAGGGAGGGAGAAACGGGGCTGGAGCACCAGGGAGGGAGAAACGGGGATGGAGCACCAGGGACAGGCCCCCAGGAGAAGCCCTGGGATGAGGTGGCTGCAGAGACCACCAAGCCAAGCAAATCTGGGATTCAGCCCCTCCCAGAGGCACAGCAAGAGGCTGGCACGTGGCACCTCAGAGCCCCCAGGAGCGTTATCCCACCTCTGACCGCAACGAGGGCAGGCACCCAGCTCCCCAAAAAAAACCCGGGGAGCCCATCCCAGGTGTGGCAGCACCCCTGGGCCCAGCCCTGCACCCACCTGTGGCGCAGAGGGCGATGAAGGTCTGGGCGTGTTTCTTCACCAGCTCGCCCTTGCCGGCGGGCAGCGGCAGGCGGTGCAGGATGTGCGGCAGGAAATCGTTGGCGATCACCGACACCAGGTCCCACTTCAGCCTCTCCAGCACCAGCAGCTCCCAGTGCTGTGGGGGGCAGAGAGGGCAGGAGGTGATGGGGTGGCTCAGGAGGACAGGGAAGGGCAGAGGGGCTGTCCCCAGCTCGGGGGCACAATTCCAGCCCTGGGCCGGGAGGAGGAAGCAAAAAAAAATGTGGATTTCTCTAAGCCCTGGCCACTCCTGGCTTTGCACGGTGCTGGGAGAGCCCAGAGAGGGAAAATCCACAGCAGGGACACCGTTCCCAATCCCTTCCCTGCTCCCAAGGGGACAGGCTGATGTCCAGGCTCCCAGCTCGGGGTGGCAGCAAAGGGGACAGAGCTGCCTGTGGGGGCTGTGGCTGCCCCACAAACCCCGGGGCAGGAGGGAATTCCCAGCCTGGGAATGCATTTTTTGTTTTTGAGGGGGGTGGGGGGAGGAAATTCCTTTTTCTCCACCAAGAAAGCCTCCAGGTGTGCTCAGAGCACCCCAGGTGCTGCCAACACCTCCAGCCCAGCCTGGGCTGCTCCCCCCAAATATCCAGCAGGGATTTCTGGCACCTCCAGGAGGCAGCCAGGCTGGGAGCAGGTGCTGGGAGGCTGGGAGCCCCCTGAGCTCCAGCTGGAGCTGCTCCTGAACCTCCTGAGCCCCTCCTGGCTCTGCCAGCCCCAGGCAGGGACAGGGACAGGGACAACCCTTGGCAGAGCCACCCCCCAGCAGGTCCCGGGCTCAGGTGGTGCCAAGGTGAACACAAGGAAGAGTCCCAGCACGAAATTTGGGATCCCTGCCCTGAAATCCCGGCTCTGGCAAGGCTGGAGCAGCAGCTGAATCCAACTGGGGGCCACACGCGGGGTGGCCTCGCTGGGCTGTCACTGCTGTCACCTCAGGGTGACACACACAGGGTCACCCCTTCCCACCCCTCTCTGCAGCTCCCAATTCATCCCAGCCACCAGGATTCCTCCAGCCCCTTCTCCCCCCATCTGGGCTGGGGGTTTGGGGTTCCTGGGGGTGTCCCCAGGGCCCTCCTGCCCGGTGACAGGGGGGTGACAGGGGGTGACAGGGGGTGGCAGGGGGTGGCAGGGGGTGACAGGGGGTGACAGGGGGTGACAGGGGGTGACAGGGGGTGACAGGGGGGTTACAGGGGGTGGCAGGGGGTGGCAGGGGGTGGCAGGGGGTGGCAGGGGGTGACAGGGGCCCTGCTGGGGAAGGGGAACCCCCAGGAGCTGAGGCTGCAGGGCTGGGCTGGGGTCCAGCTCAGGTGTCCCCAGACACACAAATCTCCTTTTCCCCCCAAACTCAGGATTCCTGCCAGCGCTCCCCAAGAGCTCCAGGATGGATTTGAGGAAGTGACATTTCCCCCTAAGCTCAGACCTCCACTTTCCCCTTTCCCTCCTGCTGTTCCCCCCCTTCCCCTCTTCCCCCTTTCACAACAAACCCCGGTTGCTCAAACGCCAGCATTGCCCAACCTCCAAACCCCACCCTGGGCTGCCCCAGGAACCCATCCCTGCCTCCCCCCTCCCACCCTGCCAGGACTGGGAGCTCTCGGAGCCAAACCCAGGGGAAAAAAGCAAAAAAGGAGCTGTGGAAAGGAGCTCCAGAGCCTGAGGATCACCAGGAGCCTGGTTTGAGGGGGAGGATCAGAAAATCCTGAAGGGAGAAGGAGGAGAGGTGGGTGTGGGACGCCCTGAGCCCCCTCAGGGCTCTGTCCCTCACCTGGGAGCCTCCAGAGGGTTGGGAAAGCTGCTCCAGGCCCTTGGGAAGGGACACAGGACACCTCTGGCATCACTGCTTGGTTTGTGCCAGGGAATCCCCGACCCTCAGCTGAGCCTGAGGATTCCCCAGCCAAGCCAGAGCAGGAGGGTGGAGGTGAATTCCAGCTGCTCTCAGCAGCTGAACCCCCTCCCACCCAGGCCAGAAAAGTCTTTATGAAGAAAAATAAAGAAAGAAAACGAAAGAATTAAACTAAAATTAAAAAAAAAAAAAAAGCAAGGTGGGTTAGAGAGCGGCCAGCACGGAAATCCCACTTCCTCCAAATTGTCAAATCCCTCCCTGCATCATTTCCTTCTCCCCCCAGAAGAGCTCCAGCCAGGTTCTGTGTGTCCTTTCTGAAGGGCTGAGCTGCTGCCAAGCATCCCCAGGAGGAGGAGGAGGAGGAGGAGGAAGCAAAGGCCCGGGAATGTGAGCCAGCTTCCTGCTGGGATGGCCCCGGGCCATGCAGGGGAGGCCAGGATGTCCCATTGTCCAGAGGCTGCTGAAGAAGCTCCCCGGGCCCTGCTCTCCTCCCCACCCTCTTCCAGGGGGTTGGGAAAGAGCAGGGGATGAGCACGGAGGGGGAAGCAGCAGCTCCAGGGTGTTGTAATCCGGATTTAACTCCCTCAGGGCCCTCAGCCAGGGCAAATCCTTCTCAGATCCCTGGATGTTCCCAGTTTATTGGAGCAGGTTGTGCCCCAAAAGGAGTTAAAATCCATGGAAATCCAGGGAAGATGACTCTCCATGGATGTTGTAATTCAAATTTAATTCCCTCAGATCCCTCAGCCAAGGTCAATTTTTCAGATCCCTGGATATTCCCTCAATTCCCTCTTTAGAGGAGCAGGATGTGCTCCAAAAAGGGTTGAAATCCAGGGAAGATGACTCTCCATGGGTGTTGTAATCCAGATTTAATTCTCTCAGCCAAGGCAAATCCTTCAGATCCCTGGATATTCCCTCAATTCCCTCTTTAGAGGAGCAGGATGTGCTCCAAAAGGAGTTAAAATCCATGGAAATCCAGGGAAGATGACTCTCCATGGATGTTGTAATCCAGATTTAATTCCCTCAGATTCCACAGCCAAGGTCAATCCTTCAGATCCCCAAAAATTCCCTCTATATTGGAGCAGGATGTGCTCCAAAAAGGGTTGAAATCCAAGATGACTCTCCATGGATGTTGTAATTCAGATTTAATTCCCTCAGATCCCTCAGCCAGGGCAAATCCTTCACAGAGCCCTGGATGTTCCCTCAATTCCCTCTACACTGGAGCAGGCTGTGCCCCAAAAAGGGTTAAAATCCATGGAAATCCAGGGAAGATGACTCTCCATGGGCCAGGGATGCCCAGGGATCTCCCAGTGCCTCAGTTTCCCTCCCTCAGGGCCAGGCTGCTTCCCAATTCCTGTGTCCAGGAATAAACCCCTGCTCTGCTGAGTGCTCACATTCCCATCAGGAAAAAAGAAAAGGGATCCAGTTTGCCTGGAAAAAAACCCCAAAAAAGCTCTTTTGACCCCTAAATCAAAGACATTTTCACCCTGGGGTCAATCAAGAGCAACCCAGGATCCTGGGGAGGGGGAAAAGTGGAGGGAAGGAGAATTCCAGGACTGAGAGCTGCAGGATCAGGGGGCAGAGTTCTCCTCCTCCAGCCCCAGCAGGGAAGCTCAGCACTCTCCTGCTGAAAAAAAACCTCAGGGGGAAGGAATAAAACCGACCCTGAGCAGGCAGGAATCATCCCTGGAGCCCTGGGAACGAGGGGGAATTTCCAGGGGTGCTCTGCCCACCCCTCACCTGCCCGAGATTGATCAAGATGCTCACCAAGAGTCAGCAAATAAATCAGAATTAAAGAATTAAAGCCCCAAGCTGGGACCCACATGGCTGTGATGTCCCTCAGGGGTGGGGACAGGACTCAGCATCCAGGGAAAAAGGAGTTCCCTGTGGGCATTCCCACCCCTCAGCTCCTGGGGGTTAATTAAGGCAATCACCACCCACTAACGAGCCCGGGCAGAGGGCTCTGGAGGGGAGGGGGTTTTCCCCTCAGCCTTGGGAAAATCCGGGTTCAGCTCAGAGCTCTGCAGTTCCCAGAAGTGCCCTGGGGTCACACCTGAGACTTCTGGGGCTTCTCTGCCCACCTGGGATCACACTCAGATCATCCCACCCCAAAAAGCTCCTGAGCTCGGGGATGAGTAACCCCGAGAGATTCTCAGGGGCTGGGGGTCCCCAGGGATGTTCTGGCACCGAGGGGAGGTGACTCTTCCCTCCTCAGGCCCCAAAAAAAGGGGTTTGCTCCCATTTCCTCCCTCTGAGCTCACAGGGTTGGATCTCCAGAGCCTCTCAGAGGGAACTTTCTGGGTGTGGGGTGAGAAATGGAGGGGGCAGAGCAGGAATTCCACTCATCCCCACCACTCTGGAGCACCAAGGAGATCAGAAACCTCAGCCCCAGCTCGGGAACCCCTCTCACCCTTTTTGCTGCTCTGCTCTGCACCTAAAATCCCAATTTCCTGCTGCTGTGGGAGGGAATCTGCCACATTCCCTGCTTTGTGCAGCTGGGGGGAGGCAGAGCTGCCTGAGCCAGAGCCTTGGGGACATCACTGGGGTGACAGCTCAGAGTGACAATTCAGTGACAGCCCAGGGTGACACAGCCCAGGGTGACACAGGAAACTCCCTCCACAAGCAGGAGGGGACGATTCTGCTCCCCAGCACGGAGGGGATGGAAAAAACCTCCCCCCAAGGAGCAGGGGAAGGCAGAGGGTGGGATCAGGAGCAGAGGTGATGCCCAGCAGGATTTGGGCACTGGGGGTTCCCAGAGATTTGTTCCAGAGACTTGGAGCCCTGGAGATGTCACTGGAGTGACAGCCCGGAGTGACAATTCAGGGTGACAATTCAGGGTGACAATTCAGTGACAGCCCAGGGTGACAATTCAGGGTGACAATTCAGTGACAGCCCAGAGTGACAATTCAGGGTGACAATTCAGAGTGACAATTCAGAGTGACAGCCCAGGGTGACAATTCAGGGTGACAATTCAGTGACAGCCCAGAGTGACAGCCCAGAGTGACAGCCCAGAGTGACACAGGAAACTTCCTCCACAACCAGAAGGGGACAATTCTGCTCCCCAGCACGGGGAGGATGGAAAAACCTGCCCCCAAAGAGCAAGGGGATGGGATCCCCAGGGGAATGGGATCAGCAGGGGAATGGGATCACCACGGAGATGGGATCACCAGGGGAATGGGATCAGCAATGCCCAGCAGGATTTGGGCACGGGGTTGGGGGGTTACCAGCAGCTCCTGGGGGGTGATGGAGTTGTCGGTGTAGATGCAGAGCTTCTCCACCGTCAGGGGCATGGTCTCCCTCAGCTTGGAGGCCAGCAGCATGCACACGGCTCCCAGCAGCTGCAGGTGGTTCTTCTGCACCGGCACCCAGGACAGGTAACGATCCACGTAGTTCATGGCCAGCGGGAACACCTCCTCCTCGCACTTCTGCTCCTCGCACACCTGGCCAGCCCCGCGGGGGAAGGGGGGAGGTCGGGTGAGTGCTCAGCACAGCCCCCGGAGCAGGGAGGGAGCCACAGGAACCCAAAGGGCGCGGGGATAAACGCGGAATTGCCCGATTCGGCCGGGGATGGCTCCAGGCAGGTGTCAGCCCTGCCCTGGCGAGCTCCGGGGCCAAGGAGCAGCTCCGGCTGGAGAGGAGGATCCAGGATTGCACCTGGAGAATCGATGGCAGCGCCCAAAGCGACGCCGAGTGACCCCCAAGCCCCCTCCCCGAGCCACCAGCGGAGTCCGGCAGCTCCGAATTTCAGCCCCGGGCTCTTATCTGCCACCAGCATCGCGACACTTGTCAGGCTGAACTTCCCTCTTTCGACAGAGCCATAAAAAATATTGCGGTTTCTCCTCGTCCTGCAGCAAACACCACCCTCCTCCTCCTCCTGCTGCTGCTGCTCCTGTTCCTGCCAGCCGCGGCTGTCCCGGCCATGGGGACAATGACACGCAGGTCGTGACAACCGCCGGTGTCATCCCGCTGCCTTTGGGGCTGCACGGGAGCGGCGTTTATCTGCCGACCCTTATCTGCCGACCCTCCTCGGAAAGGGAGCAGAGCGACAGCAGGGGGAAAAAAAAACCAAAAAAACCCCCCAAAAAAACCCCAAAGAACCCCCAAAAAACCCTTTAAAATGGAAATATCCGTGATTTCTTTGGAAGAGCTTCCGGCAGCAGCGGCTGGGGCCGGGCAGGAGCCAGCCCCGGCAGAATCCTCGTTTATTGAAGCTTTTCCCTGTGACCCCACCGGGAGATTCGCCCCGACCCCAACCCCATCCCGCAGAGAGCCAGATTCATTTCTCATTTAGGGAAGTCAATAGCAGCGTTATTATTATTTCCCCCTTGCACCAGCCCTGCCCGGAGGTTTTTGGGTCTCTCACCCCCTGGTTTGGGGTTCGGGGGAGGGTCCTGCATGCGGGAATCCCAATTTCAGCACGGAGAAGCTACAAAGCTGCCTGCGGACCCTCCATCCCCACCGGCATCACCCTCCCCGGCGCCTGACACCGGAGAGACACCAGCGCTGCCTTGTCCCCCCGGCTTGTCCCCCGCACCCCCGGGGCCGCCACACGCGGGGAGCCGCGGGGGAACCCCGGCGGGTCCCGGTACCTCCAGCATCCAGAAGGCCAACATCTTCCGCATGTAGGGCTGGATGTCGCGCTGCACGCACTGGAAGTAGGAGACGCGCGGGCTGTAGCGCTCCTCCAGGCTCAGCAGGTTCTGCAGCACCCGCCGGTCCCCCAGCAGCTGCGGGTCCCGCCCGGCGCGGGGAGCGCGGGGCGCCGACTCCACGCACAGCAGCTCCATGAGCAGCGACGGAAGGGGGGGGCACGGAACGGGCAGAGGCTGCGGGGCAGGCGGAGGGGGAGAAGGAAGGAGCAGGAAGGAGCGGGAGCGGGCGGAGCGAGGCGCTGCAGCCGCCGCCGGCTCCGCCGCGGGACGCCGGGAACTGGCGGAGCTCCCGGCCGGGCCCCCAGCGCCGCCGCGCGGCCGGAGAGGGGGCGGAGCCTCTCTGCGTCACAGCCAATCACAGCGCGACCGCCGAGCTGAGGGGCGTGGTTAGAACCAGACTTCACCAATCAGCGACCCGAGCGACGCAGAGGGGGCGTGACCGAAGCGCGGTGGGCGTGGCCAAAGGCGCGCCGGCGGGACGGGCGCACGTGGGGCGCGGCGGGCGCTGCTGCCATGTTGGGGGGGGAAGGGGGACACGGGGACAGCGGGGACACCGCGACCCCCGCCAGCGCCACCACCCCCCCCACCCATTTCCGCCGCCTCCCCTTTATCTCCCCGCTCCCAGGCGTCCGTCAACCCCTGACGCTTTAATTTTTTTTTTCAGCGTTGAGTCCTGTAACTTTTTTTTTTTTGTATTTTTTGGTTGGTTTTTCTTTTTTTTTTAAGTTTTTTTCAAGGCTGCGGAAATAATCAGCTGTGCACATGTTTGGAGCCTGCCGGCTTCCAAAATTTCACCCTGGCGCGGCTCCGCGGGAGATAACGGGCGCGGGGGGGCTGCCCCAGATAAGGCTTTGTCAGCCGAATAATTGGCGATTGTTTGGGAACACCTTTGAGAAGTACGAGGCTGCTCGGCCCTCAAAAGAAATTCCAAGCAGTTTTGCAACGTCGCTGGTCCCAGGAGCTGTGGCTTCGCTGCTGGGAAGCGTCGGGAAACAGCATAAAATATATAAAAAATATATAAAATAAACATGGGGTTGTTTGCACAAAACTCGGGAATTGGAGCAACGGGAGCTGCAGAAATCCCGGAGCAAACCTGAATCCCAAAAAGATCCCGAAGTGGGCTCAGCTGGACACCTCCGAGTGTGGATTCCTCTGCAAATAAACTCATTTTTAGGCTGAGGAACGAAAATGTGCCACCGCAGCTGCTCCCACGCACACGAGTGACACCTCAGCCACTTCCACCTTTGCCATTTTGACACATTCGGGGCTTCTTTGTCATCTAAAGAATCTTCTAATGACAGACAAACGCCCCAAATTAAGAAATGACAGCCAAGCCTTCGTTCTGTCAGCTCGGGATTTTTTTTAAAAATGAAAATAATTTTTTTTGATCGCAGCTCGGGAGGCCCAAAATGCCGAGGTCACATCCACACCACCCCTCCCACCTGCTGGAATCCCGTCCCTGCCCCGGGCAGGTGCCTTTAATTTCATTAAATTTCATTAAATTTCATTAAATTTCATTAAATTTCATTAAATTTCATTAAATTTCATTGTTGTAATTTATGGCCCGGGTGGCAAATTTTTAATCATGTCACCCTTAAAGGGATGATGCAGAACTGAAGGGAAAGAAAAGGAGGAGAGAATTCCACCAACTGCAGCAAAAAACAGGGAATTTTTCTAGGCAGAGAATCTCCCAAAAAAAATCTCCCTTTTTCCACCCAATTTCCTTTCACCTTCCAAAAAAATCTCCCTTTTCCCCCCAATTTCCTTGCACCTTCCAAAAAAATCTCCCTTTTTCCCCCTCAATTTTCTTTCACCTTCCAAAAAAAATCTCCTTTTTTCCCCCTCAATTTTCTTTCACCTTCCAAAAAAATCTCCCTTTTCCCCCTCCAATTTTTCTTTCACCTTCCAAAAAAATCTCCCTTTTTCCCCCTCAATTTCCTTTCACCTTCCAAAAAAAATCTCCCTTTTTCCCCCTCCCAATTTCCTTTCACCTTCCAAAAAAATCTCCCTTTTTCCCCCCTCAATTTCCTTTCACCTTCCAAAAAAATCTCCCTTTTCCCCCTTAATTTTCCTTCACCTTCCAAAAAAATCTGGGCAGGAAATATTTGAGGAATCCATGGGGGAGAGAGAATCCTGTGGATCACTCAGCTGCTTTTAATCCGGGGTGCAGCATCCCCCCCTTTCCTGCAGAAGGACCCCAAATCCCCACATTTTCCACAAAAACAGGGAAACCACGGCGGTGCCTTTGGGCTCTTCTTGGTTTGGGGGGGCTGTGCCTTTGGAAATTGAAAGTTTTGGGGTTTTTTTAGGTTTTTTTTTTTGCCCCAGACTCGCTGGGTTTCCCGGTGGTTGTGGGGTGGTTGTGGCCCCACGGAAAGGGGGAAGGGAAGGTTGCACAAGCTGCTGTTCCTTCCAGATGATGACTGGGCAGAAGTGGAGCCTCTTGCAGGCTGGAAAACCAAAATTAAGATCCTAAAAAGCCCCAAAGTGTGTGGAGGGAAAAAAAGGGGGCAAAAATTCCAGGAAAAGCAAATTTTGGTCGCTGCTGGCCAGAGATAGGGGCGGCTGCCTGGCTGGGGCAACGTTAAAAAAAGGAAATTCCTCGGGAGCAAAAATGATAAAAAAAAACCCAAAACACCCTCCAGTGGCTTCCAGGAGCTGGGCCAGGGTGAGGTTGGTGTTTGCTGAATCAGAAAATGGGGAGAAAATGTGGTTTTGGGAATGGTGGTGAGGGGGAAAGGGGGAGTTTTCCAAGGGCAGCTGGGCTGGATGTCACTGATCCATCCGTGCTCCTGGAATTGCTGGGGCTGGAAAATCCCTCCAGGATCATCCAGTCCAAGCTGGGATGGATCCCCCACCTCGTCAGCAGCCCGGAGCGCTCAGTGCCACATCCAGGAATTCCTGGGATGCTTCCGAACCTCCCTGAGCACTTGCAAGGCCTGAGCAGCCTTTCCATCAGGAAATTCCTCCTGATTCCATGGGGAAATGCCTTTTGATTCCATGAGGAAATTCTTCCTGATTCCATAAGGAAATTCCTTCTGATTCTGTAGGGAAATTCCCTCTGATTCCATGAGGAAATTGCTGCTGATTCCATGAGGAAATGCCTTTTGATTCCATGAGGAAATTCTTCCTGATTCCGTACGGAAATTCCTCCTTACTCCATGAGGAAATTCCCTCCTGATTCCATGAGGAAATTGCTGCTGATTCCATAGGGAAATTCCTCCTGATTCCATCAGGGAATTCCTCCTGATTCCATCAGGGAATTCCTCCTGATTCCATGGGGAAATGCCTCTTGTTTCCATGAGGAAATTCCTTCTGATTCCATAGGGAAATTCCCTCTGATTCCATCAGGAAATTCCTCCTGATTCTGTAGGAAAATTCCTCTTTATTCCATAAGGAAATTCCCTCCTGATTCCATGAGGAAATTGCTGCTGATTCCATGAGGAAATTCTTCTTGATTCCATGAGGAAATTCCTCCTGATTCTGTAGGAAAAGTCCTCCTGATTCCATAGGGTAATTCCCTCTGGTTCCATAAGGAAATTTCCCCTGATTCCATTGGGAAAATCTGCAATTTTTAAGAAAATGGAGAAGAAAAATTAAAAAAAAAAAAAAAATTCCAATTAAAGTGGCCCCTGGCTCTGTGAATTTTGGAGCAGCTGGGCCAGGTGTGAACCCAGAGGAGCCGGCCCAGGTCACCTCAGTGTCACTTCAGCTGATTTTTTCTGTGCATTTCTTGTCTTCATTTGTCATTTTCGCAGCTGTTTGGTGCCTCGGTTCCCTTTTCCTGAGGAAATCTCGAATGAATTCGCATTTTCATCGAGCCAGACTGGGAACCAGAGCCAGGCAGCCCCAGGTGAACGCTCAGGTTTGCTCCCAAATCAGGATTTTAGAAGCAGAATTCAGTGGGGGAAGACATCGAGACAGAAGAAAGAAAGAAAGAAAGAAAGAAAGAAAGAAAGAAAGAAAGAAAGAAAGAAAGAAAGAAAGAAAGAAAGAAAGAAAGAAAGAAAGAAAGAAAGAAAGAAAGAAAGAAAGAAAGAAAGAAAGAAAGAAAGAAAGAAAGAAAGAAAGAAAGAAAGAAAGAAAGAAAGAAAGAAAGAAAGAAAGAAAGAAAGAAAGAAAGAAAGAAAGAAAGAAAGAAAGAAAGAAAGAAAGAAAGAAAGAAAGAAAGAAAGAAAGAAAGAAAGAAAGAAAGAAAGAAGCTTTTTTTTAAAAAAAATGCAAAGCTGAAACCAGAATTTCAGAAAACCAACTGGGCTTGGAAAGCCCCCGTTTGGGATAAATTTAGGTCATTTCAGGGGATTATCTGTGGTCGCCAATTATGCAAACAGTGAAAAAAAAGAACACCACCACCGCCCTGATGTTTTACAGCTAAAATTCAGCTTTTATTTCCACGCCCCTGCCCTGCTCCGTCCTTCCTGCCCTGCCCTGATCCTGCTGCCCAGGGAGGTTCCATGGGTTTGGGTTTTTTGAAGAATTTGGGGTTGCAGGTTATAAAAAAAATATATATATATATTAAAATTTTTTTTATTTGATGTGGGGAGCTCGGGGGCTCCTCAGCGGAGCAGCCCCGGGACAATTTTTCCCTCCTGGGACAATCCTTTTTATTTTATTTTTTTCTCTCCAGGGAGAATCCTTTTTATTTTATTTTTTCTCTCCTGGGACAATCCTTTTTATTTTATTTTTTCTCTCCTGGGACAATCCTTTTTATTTTTTTCCCTCCTAGGAGAATCCTTTATATTTTTTCTCACCTGGGAGAATCCTTTTTATTTTATTTTTTCTCACCTGGGAGAATCCTTTTTATTTTATTTTTTTCTTTCCTGGGACAATCCTTTTTATTTTTTTCCCTCCTGGGAGAATCCTTTTTATTTTATTTTTTCCCTCCTGGGACAATATTTTTTATTTTTCTCTCCTGGGAGAATCCTTTTTATTTTATTTTTTGCTCTCCTGGGAGAATCCTTTTTATTTTATTTTTTTCTCTCCTGGGACAATCCTTTTTATTTTTTTCCCTCCTGGGAGAATCCTTTTTATTTTATTTTTTCTCACCTGGGACAATCCTTTTTATTTTATTTTTTCTCACCTGGGACAATCCTTTTTAATTTTTCTCTCCTGGGAGAATCCTTTTTATTTTATTTTTTCTCACCTGGGACAATCCTTTTTATTTTATTTTTTGCTCTCCTGGGAGAATCCTTTTTATTTTATTTTTTCTCACCTGGGAGAATCCTTTTTATTTTATTTTTTTCTCACCTGGGAGAATCCTTTTTATTTTTTTTCCCTCCTGGGAGAATCCTTTATATTTTTTCTCACCTGGGAGAATCCTTTGTATTTTATTTTTTTCTCTCCTGGGACAATCCTTTTTAATTTTTCTCTCCTGGGAGAGTCTTTTTTATTTTATTTTTTTCCCTCCTGGGACAATCCTTTTTATTTTCTTTTTTCTCACCTGGGACAATCCTTTTTATTTTATTTTTTCTCTCCTGGGACAATCCTTTTTATTTTATTTTCTTTTCTCTCTTGGGAAAGGCCTCCCTCATTTTTTTTTTTTAATTTATTTTTTTTCCCCTCCCCGGGGGTCACAGTGACACGCACAGAGCCAGGCTGCTCCACAAGCCAGCAGGAAAAGCCACAGGAGAGGCTCCAAAAACTGATCCTGGTTCCAAAGTCAGGCTGGCAGGACACAGGCAGGGCCATTCCAGCTCGGGGAACACCAAAGGGAACTCGCTGCTGCCACCAGGGCCACGCTGACCCCGTGGCCTTGTCCCCCTGTCCCCAGGCTGTCACATGTGAAAAACGACCTTTCACCTTTTTATAACCATTTCTAAGTTCAATAAAAATAAAATAGAATAGAATAGAATAAAAATAGACAATTGGGAGACAGGAAAAGCTGCTCAGCTGAAGGTGCAAAGCAACAACACCCCGTTTGTGTTCAGCTCCTTTGTTTTAAGGACCCCTGTGTTACAGATTTAAATAAGCTGATGCATGATTCAAAGATTCATTTTGGTTTCCAGACCCCCCTAAATATACAATTTATCTGTAAAATTTCCAGGTAGTCTGGGTAGATGTTGTAAATCTGTCTCCTGAAGATTCAAACCCTCAAAAGGCTCGATTGTTCTTCATCAGCAATTTTTTTTTTTCACAGGAATGTCAGGAGACCCTTCTGGCTTTTATCTAATTACAACCCCCATCTCTACTTTGTTGCAATTAGGAAATACACCTTCATTACATGTTTAAATTCCACAAATAAAAAAGAAAATATACCTTCATTACATGTTTAAAATTCCACAAATAAAAGGAAATGCAGCACAACCTTCTGACATGATAACATTCATGTCAATATTTGCCAAAAGCCAACTCCAAAATGTGCATTTATAACAATTAGGAAATACACCTTCATTAGATTTTTAAATTCCACAAATAAAAGGAAATGCAGCACAACCTTCTGACATGATCACATTCGTGTCGATATTTGCCAAAAGCCAACTCCAAAATGTGCATTTATAACAATTGCAATTAGGAAATATACCTTCATTACATTTTTAAATTCCACAAATAAAAAAGAAAATATACCTTCATTACATGTTTAAATTC
Source organism: Phylloscopus whistleri (assembly GCA_017589585.1). Classification (NCBI taxonomy): domain Eukaryota; kingdom Metazoa; phylum Chordata; class Aves; order Passeriformes; family Phylloscopidae; genus Phylloscopus; species Phylloscopus whistleri. Next base: position 89,513 of record JADMLD010000253.1, on the reverse strand, counting down.
CACAATAAAAGGAAACGCAGCACAACCTTCTGACATGATCACATTCATGTCGATATTTGCCAAAAGCCAACTCCAAAATCTGCATTTCTAACACCCCTGAGTCCCTCCAAGGCTTCCCCAAAGCTCTCCCGGGGATCACAGGAAGCCTGGAATGCTCTGGGGTTGGGAGGGACCATAAAGCCCAGCTGGTCAGGGCTGTCCCAGGCTGCTCCAGCCGTCCAGCCTGGCCTGGGACACTTCCAGGATCCAGGAATGCTCTGGGAATTCCATCCCAGCCCCTCCCCGCCCTCACAGGCAGGATTCCTTCCCTGGATCAAACCTGAATTTCCTCTCTCTCAGCCTCAATCCCTTTGTCCTGTCACTCCAGTGCCTCCCCACTTCCCTGGAGCTCCTCCAGGTCCTGGCAGGTCTCTGAGGTCTCCACCCAACCTTCTCCTCCCCGGGCTGAACATCCCAACCCAACAATCCCTGCAGTGCCCCTGGCACCCTGGGGCACACCTGAGGCTCCAGAACAGCTTCTCCTCCTCCAGCATGGTCCCTCAGCCCTGGGACAGCAGCAGGGGACTCATTTCTCCTCCTTTCTCCTCCTTTCTCCTCCTTTCTCCTCCTTTCTCCTCCTTTCTCCTCCTTTCTCCTCCTTGCTCCTTTCTTTACTCTCTTCTCTTCTCTTCTCTTCTCTTCTCTTCTCTTCTCTTCTCTTCTCTTCTCTTCTCTTCTCTTCTCTTCTCTTCTCTTCTCTTCTCTTCTCTTCTCTTCTCTTCTCTTCTCTTCTCTTCTCTTCTCTTCTCTTCTCTCTCTTCTCTTCTCTTCTCTTCTCTTCTCTTCTCTTCTCTTCTCTTCTCTTCTCTTCTCTTCTCTTCTCTTCTCTTCTCTTCTCTTCTCTTCTCTTCTCTTCTCTTCTCTTCTCTTCTCTTCTCTTCTCTTCTCTTCTCTCCTCTCCTCTCCTCTCCTCTCCTCTCCTCTCCTCTCCTCTCCTCTCCTCTCCTCTCCTCTCTGCCCCTTTCTGGCTCCTGCCTGACTCGTTTCAACTTCTTTCTGACTCCTTCCTTCTCCTTTCTGACCCCATTCCTGACCCCTCTCTGCTCCTTTCTCTTCCTTTGTTCTCCTTTTTACTTTCTGCTCCCTCCTGACTCCTTTCTACCTTTTTTTTTTCTGAGACTTTCCAGGCTCGATGGAGATTGCACAGAATTTTATTGGGGTTGGAAGCTACAATTCCACATCCACGGACACAACACTCAGGGCTGGGTGTCTGAAGTTTCCCAGGGGGAATAATTTGAGTTCTCATCCTGGAGAACAGGATGTACAATAAAAAAATATTGATATTTACAGTGAGAAATGCACTTTGGGGTTGATTTCCCAGCTCTTTTCTGCCCTGCTCGGGGCATTTCTCTGCTCCAGCCTCAGTTTCCCTCCAGCCAAGTGGGATAAGGGCGATGCAGAGAATTCAGCTGGACACTGCAGAGGTGTGGAACTCTGAGCTCGACCACATTTATCCTTCAAGCAGCCCCGTGGGGCTTCCTGGGGGTGACCCCAGCACTCAAACCCTGGGAAATCCTTGGAAAATCCTTGGGAATCCTTAGGAAATCCTTGGGAATCCTTGGGAAATGCATCAGAGCAGCCCCAGGGCAGGAGGGTGAGGAGCATTTCTGCTGTCCCCACTCAGGTTTGGGGTCCTGGGGAGGCTCCCAGCTCCCTCATCCCCCCCGAGCAGGATACGGAAGGGCTTAAAAATTCCCAACAAAAGCTCCGGCTCCAGCAGAGCCAGGAGCAAATTCTCCTTTAAAAAACAAACCCCACCAACCCCCCTCCCCATCCTGCTGGCAGCAGCAACCAAAGGAAGGAGATCTGGGTCTCCTGAGCGAGCTGCTGGGGCTGGGAGAGCTTGAAAGGTTTCCTGGAGACCCCGGCACAGCCCGTGGCAATGTTTTCCCATCGGGAGCAGCTCTTCCCACTGCCCCTGGGGGCTGAGAGCTGCCAGGCAGAGCTGGCTCTGCCACTTCCTCTGGGCCTGCCGTGCCAGCTGCTGGCACGGGGACAGGGCACAGAGAGCCTGTGGCTGGGGTTATGGGACCTGAAATGTGGGTTCTGTTTCATCTGGGGAATTGTTCTTCTTTATCTCCTGTAACTCCGGGGGGAGGGGGGCGGTGCCTTCTGATAACGGCCCAGACCAGGTGGGGCAGAGTTTGTTATCTCTGTCCTCCCTCCAGGGGAATGTTTTCTGCTGATGGGGCATTGAGACGCCCCTAAAAGCACAGACAGCCCCAAACTCACCCTCCCCAAAATGGAACATCCACATTCCATCATCCCAGTGGGAGATGCTGCACCCGGGGGGGAGCCAACCATTCCCACCTGGATAAAGCTGGGACACAGGAACAGAAGGTGTCTGGCTTCTCCTGATTGCTGGAGTGAGACCAGATCCTCCTCACCATCCCTGGGCCCTTCTCACCATCTCTGGGCCCTTCTCACCACCCCTGGGCCCTTCTCACCATCTCTGGGCCCTTCTCACCAACCCTGGGTCCTTCTCACCATCCCTGGGCCCTCCTCACCATCCCTGGGCCCTTCTCACCATCCCTGGGCCCTTCTCACCATCTCTGGGCCCTTCTCACCATCCCTGGGTCCTCCTCACCATCCCCGGGCCCTTCTCACCATCCCTGGGTCCTCCTCACCATCCCTGGAGCCTTCTCACCATCTCTGGACCCTCCTCACCGTCTCTGGACCCTCCTCACCATCCCTGGACCCTCCTCACCATCCCTGGACCCTTCTCCCCATTCCTGGGCCCTTCTCACCATCCCTGGGCCCTTCTCACCATCCCTGGGCCTCCTCACCATCCCTGGGCCCTTCTCACCATCCCTGGACCCTTCTCACCATCCCTGGACCCTTCTCCCCATCCCTGGACCCTTCTCACCATCACTGGACCCTTCTCTCTCAGGATCATCTCTGCCCCAACAGAACCCCATCTGCCACTCCAGGAGGACTCACTGTGGGCTGCTCCCAACCCCCTGACCAACAGGGTGTCAGGTTGGAGCTCTGACTCTGTCAGGGTTTTCCAGGATTGTTGTTTATTTGTTTCCTTGCTTGGTTTTGTTTTCTACTCCATTTGTACTGTTAATATTCCCAGTAAAGAACTGTTATTCCCATTCCCAAATCTTTGCCTGAAAGCCCCGAATTGCAAAATCATAATTTGGAGGGGGTGAAGGGTTCCCATTCTCCATTCCAAGGGAAACTCCAGCTGTCCCTGGCAGACACCTGTCCTTCCAAACCAAGACAGCCTGGATGGTGCTCGGGCTGCTCCCCGAGGTGATTTCTTGCAAAAATCACCCCCTGGCTCAGCTCACCGCAGCCCCTCACGCCCTCAAACCAGCCCCAGCTCCCAGCAATTCCCTATTTTTTTTAGTTTTTCCCAGAGAAAAATGAGGTTTTGTTTCTGCTGATGGGATGCGTAATAGAAATATGTGCTGGATATTCAACAGGGAAAATTGGGAAGAGGTTGGGGATGGATTTTCCAGCTCTTTTTTCTTCTTTTTTTCAGCTGCTCCTGGCCTCAGTTTCCCTCCATCCATGAGATCATAAGATCCATGAGATCTCCCTCCATGAGATCATAAAATTCAGACACCAGGAACTCTAAAACACCCACGTGGAACTCTAAAATACCCACATGGAACTCTAAAATACCCACATGGAACTCTAAAATACCCACATGGAACTCTAAAATACCCATGTGGAACTCTAAAATACCCACATGGAACTCTAAAATACCCACATGGAACTCTAAAATACCCACATGGAACTCTAAAATACCCATGTGGAACTCTAAAATACCCACATGGAACTCTAAAATACCCACATGGAACTCTAAAATTGACCATTTTCACTCTGCACTTCCAGGGCACGAAGCCCATTCACATTTATGTGATTAATTATTAATCTTTTTTTTTATTATTAAAAGGGAATAAAGGCCTTGAGGATGGGAGAAGATTCCCAGGTGGGAGATGACGCCTTCAAACCAACCCCACAAACACAGAAACAAAGGGTTCAATTCCCCTTGAAAATGACATTTTGCAATGAAATGGCTGGACCAGCCCCGTGAAAAGGCACCTGGTAATTAACTGGGTGTAAATTAATCAGCTTCACACAGGATTTAGGGACTTTCAGAGCTCAGCTCTGCCTTTTTTGTAGTGACAACTCCCCGGGAGGACTTTGAAGTCCTGCCTGCTCCAAGGGGTGGCACAGAGCAGCCCCAGGATGTGGGAATTAAATATTATTATTTATAAATATAAATATAAATATAAATATAAATATAAATATAAATATAAATATAAATAAATATATACTATATTATAAATAATATTTATAATTATATTATAAATATAATTATAAATATTATTTATAATTATATTATAAATATCAATTTATATTATATTATATTATATTATATTATATTATATTATATTATGTTATATTATATTATATTATAGAGATGTTCATTTCCCAAATGATAATTATAATATAATATAATATTGTATTATATTGTAATATTATATTATATTATATTATATTATATTATGTTATAATGTATTATATTATATTATATTATATTATATTATATTATATTATATTATATTATATTATATTATATTATATTATATTATTTTTGGGAGATGTTCATCTCCCAAATGATAATTATTATATTATATTACATTATTGTTTTAAAAGGGGGATAAAAGCCCCTCCCACCCCCAAATCTGGATTTTTTTGGGGGGAGCTCTGTCACACGCAGGAGGTGCCAACCTGGAGATAAGGAGGACAAAGGAGCTGCCTGAGAACCCAGGGAAGCCGGGGAAATGTGGGATTTGGTTTCCTGGGAGAAGCTGCCAAAGGGTTTGTGCTGCCTGAGCTGTGACAAGGACAGGACCTGGCTGGCTCCAGAGCGTGGCACAGCTGACAAAAAGGGATTTTTTGGGAGAATTTCCCTCAAAATCAGACACTCCAGGAACTCTAAAATTGCCCATTTTCATCTGCTCCAGGCAGGGCAGAGCTCTGCTCCTTCCAGCACCCCAGCAGAGGATGTTGTGGTGGGGAAAGCAGCTCGGTGTGACTGTATTTAAATCAGCAGAAATGTAAAATAAACGGGGTTGGGATGTCAAGTGGGGCTGAATTTGGGTAAAAAAGCATCTCGGGGGTAAATAAAGCTCCCCCAGCTCAGCCAGCAGTGATTCCTGAGCTGCCCAGGTTCCCACAGGTGGAGTAAGGACAGGAAGAAGGAAATGCTGGTTGTTGGGAGAAACACACCAAGTGAGGCTCCTGTAATTCATTAAAAAGGAGAGCAGAGCTGCCTAAAAACCAAACTGGTGGGAAATAAAAAATAAAAATCATGATGATCTCCAAAGATAACGATCAGAGACTCCACCCCAGCTGCCCCTGGGGCACCCCAGGACTGGGCAGGGTGGGGCTGCCAGCATCCGTCCTGGGGATCTGTCCCTCCAGAAACCCCAAACTTCACAGGGGGTTTGTCCCCCAAACTTCACAGGGTGTTCATCTTCCAAAACCCCAAACTTCCCAGGATGTTCATCTCCCAAAACTGCAAACTTCACGGGGTGTTTATCTCCCAAAACCCCAAACTTCATGGGGTGCTCATTTCCTAAAACCCCAAACTTCACTGGATTTTTGTCCCCCAAACCTCCAAACTTCACTGGATTTTTGTCCCCAAACCCCCAAACTTCACTGGATGTTCATCTCCCAAAACCCCAAACTTCACTGGATGTTTGTCCCCCAAAACCCCAAACTTCATGGGGTGTTCATCTCCCAAAACCCCAAACTTCATCAGATGTTCATCTCCCAAAACCCCAAACTTCCCAGGATGTTCATCTCCCAAAACCCCAAACTTCCCAGGATGTTTATCTCCCAAAACACCAAACTTCATGGGATGTTCATTTCCTAAAACCCCAAACTTCCCAGGAAGGAAGGAAAATCGTGGGATTTCCATCCCAAACGCTGCGGTTTGGTGGCACAGCTGCCTCTGGGAGGGCAGGCAGCTCTTCCCCCCTCATCTGCAGGGTGCTGATACCTCAGGGCAGCCTCTCCCTGTGCCTGGGGACAGGGACAGGGCCAGGGCCAGGAGCTGCTGGCAGCGCTATCGCTCCTGTCCCCACACATTTGTTTGTCTCATTTCTCCTTTGAGGGCAGCTGGATTCTGAGAAACCCAAGCCTGGAGCTGTAGGAGCACCAAAAACAACCAAACAACAACAACAAAAAGGACTTTTGGCTTTATCTCTGCCCTTTCTGCTCTCGGGGTGGCCTTGATAACACCAGGCTGGGGTGGCAGGATTAGACCCCGAGGTGCCACCTGCCAGGTCTGCTGACATCCAGATGTGGCACAGCTGCCCAGACACTGCTCCTCATCTGCTCTCCTACAAAAACCGAGGCTCCTGAGTGGATTTTCCATGTCTGGAAAGGCTGCAGTGGCTCCTCAGGGGGATCTGGGTCTCTCCTGAGTGCCCTTTGTGGGACTGTCCCACCCTGGTGCCTTCAGCGGGCAGGAATCAGCCAAAGGATGAGGAGTTTTATGGCCAGGCAGATGGGTTTAGTTGGTTTTTTTTTTTTTCTTTAGGAAACAAAGGCAGAAGTTTTGAAAAGCCTTGGGTCCATCCTGATGGCCAGCAGGAAGATTTTCCTGGCATGGGAGGAATTTTTCCCTGCCCAGCTCCAGCCTGGCTTCGCCCAGAGTGAGGAACCCACAGGGAGGGGTCAGCCCTGCAGCCTCACCCCGAAATTCCCCTTTAGGGCATCACAGCCAAGCCCTGCTCCTCCACAAAGCACAGGGGAAACAAGGAGAGAGGGAGTCACAGGAGGAAAATCAGATTTATTTCAGGTAGAAAAACCAACCCCTTCCCAGGTTTTGGGGAGACGAACATCCAGTGAAGTTTAGGGTTTTGGGACATGAACATCTGATGAAGTTTGGGGTTTTGGGAGATGAACATCCCATGAAGTTTGGGGTTTTGGGAGATGAACATCCTGGGAAGTTTGGGGTTTTGGGACATGAACATCTGATGAAGTTTGGGGTTTTGGGAGATGAACACCCCGTGAAGTTTGGGGTTTTGGGAGATGAACATCCTGGGAAGTTTGGGGTTTTGGGAGATGAACATCTGATGAAGTTTGGGGTTTTGGGACATGAACACCCCGTGAAGTTTGGGGTTTTGGGAGATGAACATCCTGGGAAGTTTGGGGTTTTGGGAGACGAACATCCAGTGAAGTTTGGGGGTTTTGGGAGATGAACATCCTGGGAAGTTTGGGGTTTTGGGACATGAACATCTGATGAAGTTTGGGGTTTTGGGAGACAAACATCCTGGTTCCCCTGATGGTGGCAGGGAGACAAAGGAGAAATAAAACCTCTTAACACAAGGCTGGGTTTGCCCCCCCAGATTTCAGGGGGGACCCCCACAAATCCTCTCCTCAGCCCGTTGAGCCCCACAAATTTATTTTTACCAGAGCGTTCAGAAGTGTTTATTTGCTTCCTGCAGGGTGAAAATCGAGCGGGGAAAGAAAAAAAACAAAACAAAACAAAACAAAAAAAGAAAATAGCTGCTGAGCAACGATCTCTGCTCACCTGCAGGGCTGGCTGCACAGCTGAGAACTCCAGGGGTGCCCCCCGAGCAGTTTTTTTGCACCCCCAAATCTCCTCTCAAGCCCACACCTGCAGCCCTGGCTGCCTCTGAGGTGCTGAGGATGTGTCTGGGGGAGGCTTTGAGCTCAGCCTGCAGAGCCACCGGGGCTCGGGGAGCAGAGATTCTGCTGGAGGGGGGCCTGAGCTCCAGGCTGAGCTCTGCAAAGCTCGGCTTAGGCGGGGTTTAACGGGGCTGCACGGGGTTTAAAGGGTTGCATGGGGTTTAAAGGGTTGCACAGGGTTGAAAAGCAGCTGCAAGAGAGCTTTGACGATGTGGCACAGCAGGTTGGGGTGTCACAGCCCAGAGCTGGCAGGAGCTGCTGTCACATTTTTCCAGTCTCTGCTGCTCTGAGGCTCCTTCAGATCTTTGCACTCATCCTTTGGAGCATCCCAAATATTAGGATTGCATCTTTCCCTGCCTTGATCAAGGGTTTGGAGCATCCCAAAGATTGGGATTGAATCTTTCCCTGCCTCAATAAAGGATTTGGAGCATTCCAAATACTGGGGTTGCATCTGGAGCATCCCAAAGACTGTGATTGATAAAGGGTTTGGAGCACCCCAGATATTGGGATTGAATCTTTCCCTGCCTTGATGAAGGGTTTAGAGCATCCCAAAGATTGGGACTGAATCTTTCCCTGCCTCAATAAAGGGTTTGGAGCATCCCAAAGATTGGGATTGCATCTGGAGCATCCCAAAGACTGTGACTGATAAAGGGTTTGGAGCATCCCAAATATTGGGGTTGCATCTTTCCCTGCCTTGATAAAGAATTTGGAGCACCCCAAAGATTGGGATTGAATCTGGAACATCCCAGAGACTGGGACTGATAAAGGGTTTGGAGCACCCCAGATATTGGGATTGAATCTTTCCCTGCCTTGATGAAGGGTTTGGAGTATCCCAAATATTGGGATTTCTTTCCCTACCTCAGTAAGGGATTTGGAGCATCCCAAATATTGGGATTGCATCTGGAGCATCCCAAAGACTGTGATTGATAAAGGGTTTGGAGCATCCAAATATTTGGATTGAATCTTTCCCTGCCTTGATGAAGGGTTTGGAGTATCCCAAATACTGGGATTTCTTTCCTTACCTCAATAAAGGGTTTGGACCACCCCAAATACTAGGATTGCATCTTTCCCTGCCTTGATAAAGAATTTGGAGCATCCCAAAGATTGGGGTTGCATCTTTCCCTGCCTCAATAAAGGGTTTGGAGCATCCCAAATATTGGGATTTCTTTCCCTACCTCAGTAAAGGATTTGGAGCATCCCAAAGATTGGGATTGCATCTGGAGCATTCCAAAGACTTTGATTGGTAAAGGATTTGGAGCACCCCAAATACTAGGATTGCATCGTTCCCTGCTTTGATAAAGAATTTGGAGCATCCCAAAGATTGGGATTGAATCTTTCCCTGTCTCAATAAAGGGTTTGGAGCACCCCAAATATTTGGATTGAATCTTTCCCTGCCTTGATCAAGGATTTGGAGCATCCCAAAGATTGGGATTGAATCTTTCCCTGTCTCAATAAAGGATTTGGAGCACCCCAAATATTGGGATTGAATCTTTCCCTGCTTCAATAAAGGATTTGGAGCATCCCAAAGATTGGGATTTCTTTCCCTGCCTCAATAAAGGGTTTGGAGCACCCCAGATATTGGGGTTGCATCTTTCCCTGCCTCGACCAGGCCACCCCACGCAGGACAAGTGTCCCACACGTGTCCCCTCACCAATTCCAGCCTGGCTCTGTCCTCTGCAGGGGGATAGGAAAGTGCTGAGATCAGGATAAGATGAAGAATTTGGGGAAATCTCTGCAAAACCTGAGACTTTTTGGGGTATTTCCAACAGTGAGGCCGGCCCAGGCTCTGGAATTAAAGACATCAGACAGCAAAACAAAAAAAAAAAAAAAGGGCAAAGCTCCTGTTTTGATTAATTCCTTTTTTTTTGTATCAGGTTAGAAATCCAAGCAGGGCTGGTTTGGAAGGTGCTTTCCATAAACCTGGAGCCTGGGCTCTGCTCCCACACCAAACCTGAGCCTGGAACAGCCTCTTTCCAAAAGGAAAAAATCCTTGGGAGAGGAAAAGAAGAGCAAAAAACTGCACAGAACTCCTGGGTTAGAGCCTGCAGATCCACATCCACAGCACAGGGATCTGCCTGAGCCAGGAAATGCTTCCCAGGAGGAGGAGAAATGCAGGATGGAGACATTTCCAAGGGGAAGTTGCTCCTCACCTCTCCTGATTCTGATCCAGGTGGCTCCAGGCCCCCAAAATTTTGATTTTTTTTTTGATTCCCTGGACATTCCAGGCTGAGGCACAAAGTGCTGGTTTGTTGTTTCCCACCAGGAATTTGGAGCCAGGAATTCAGGCCGTGGACACTGAGATGAGCCTGCACCAGCAGCAGAGCTCGTTTGGGGGCTGATGCTAAAAAAAAAAAATTAAAAAATGGAACAAAACCACTTCAAATATTTGAATTTCGAGGTCGTTCCCTGCCCTAAAGATCCCATTTTTCCCGAGCTGTGGCTCCTGCAGTGCCACACCCAAGCAGCTGCGAGGAGGAGGAGGAGGAGGAAAGGCAGCACTGGGCTCCCTGCACCCATCCAACTTCTGCTCTCGCATAGGAAGTCGATAAAAACCTCACTTGGTTGCAAAAAAAAAAGAAAAAATGAGATTTCGAAAGGGGCTGCTCAGAGGGGCTCCAGCAGCCCTGGATTAACCCTTTCCACAGGGGGTGACTCCAAATCCTTTGGTCTCTTTGCTCAGCTCTTTGGGGTTTTTGTTATTGTTGTTGTTTTGGGTTTTTTTGGGTGTTTTTTTTTTGGTTGATGTTCTATTTCCATGTGGATTTTATCTTGGGATTTCTCACCTGCCTGATCTGCTCTTATCAACAGCTGGGTTGGGAGAGGAGGGGGTGGAGGGAAGGTTTGGGGAAGCTCCATTGAAGTGTTCACCGGCTGCAAAAGGTGAGCAGGAAAAAGGGGGAAAAAGGAGTGGAAGTTTGGTGGGAAAAACTCATTTTCCTGTCCCTGGTGATTCCCAGTGCTGGATTCCAACCCCCAAATCCTCATTCTTGTACAAAAGCCAAGTTTCTCCTCTTTTGTGTGTTTTCCACCCATTCTGGGAATGATTCCTGCAGCGGTGACCCAAAGAGCTGTGTCCTGCCAGCCTGGGAATCCCCTGATCCAAGGAATCTCCTGATCCATGGGATCCACTGATCCACAGGATCCTCTGACTTTGGGAAGTCACAACTTTAGAATCCTTCCCATTGGGCAGGAAAAATGCCACAAAATGGGGCAGTTGGGTTTTTTTTTTTCCCCATTTCTTGCTTATCACCCCCTGTTTGTCACCCTCTGCTTGTCACCCCGTTTGTCATTGTCACCCCCTGTCTGTCACCCCTTCTGCCTGTCACCCCCTGCTTGTCACTCCTGACCTGTCACCCCCTGCTTGTCACCTTTGGCTTTGTCACCTCCTGCTTGTCACCCCCTGTCACCCCATACTTGTCACCCCCTGCCTGTCACCCACCCCCTGTCACCCCCTGCTTGTCACCCATGACCTGTCACCCTCTGCTTGTCACCCCCTGACCTGTCACCCCCTGCTTGTCACCTTTGGCTTTGTCACCTCCTGCTTGTCACCCCCTGTCACCCCATACTTGTCACCCCCTGCCTGTCACCCACCCCCTGTCACCCCCTGCATGTTCACCTCCTTTTGCCATTGTCACGCCCTGCCTGTCCCCCATCTGTCATTGTCCCCCCGTTTGTCATTGTCCCCCCATTTGTCATTGTCCCCCCCTGTTTGTCATTGTCCCCCCCCAGTTTTGTCACTGTCAGCCCCTGCCTGTCACCCCCTGCTTGTCACCTTTGGCTTTGTCACCTCCTGCTTGTCACCCCCTGTCACCCCATACTTGTCACCCCTTGCTTGTCACCCACCCCCTGTCACCCCCTGCTTGTCAACCCCCTTTTGCCATTGTCACGCCCTGCCTGTCCCCCCGTCTGTCATTGTCCCCCCATTTGTCATTGTCCCCTCCTGTTTGTCATTGTCCCCCCTGTTTGTCACTGTCCCCCCCTGTTTGTCACTGTCCCCCCCCGTTTGTCACTGTCCCCCCCTGTTTGTCACTGTCCCCCCCTGTTTGTCACTGTCCCCCCCCGTTTGTCACTGTCCCCCCCTGTTTGTCACTGTCCCCCCTGTTTGTCACTGTCCCCCCCTGCCTGTCCCCCTTTCCCCCCTCTCTGGCTGTGATTAAATCGCGCCACCAACTTCAACCGCCGCCGCCAGATGTGGGGAGCTCATTTGTCACAGAAGAAAAGGCAAACGAGCCCCGGGTGACACGAGGTGACAGCTGTGTGCACGTGAAGCGTGGCCTGTCACCCCCCCTTGGGTGCCCCCAAGCCACAGGATCCTCGCTGGGCCCGTGGGAAATCATTTTACCAACATTTGAATGTTTCCCCCCAAAACAGAGCCGGCTCTGGGGTGAGGCTGAGGAAGGTCCCTTATCCAACCTTCCCGCTAAAATCAGGGAGAAGCTCAGAATTCCTGAGCCTTTTCCAGCTAAAACCCCTGCTCCTCCCCAAATCCCAAAACCTCTTTCCCTTCCTGCCCAACTGGAGCATGGAGAACCTGCTGGGATCAGTTTTTGGGGTGAATTCCTCACACCCGATCCAAGGGACGCATCCTGAGGGAAATTTTTATCCAGGGATCAAGATTTCAGCCACAAATATTTCCCTCACTTATTTTTCTCCTCTTCAAAGCTACATTTCCTTGGAGAGAAGGGTCCCCGAGGTGGGACCCTCCAAGTCCCCAGGGAGCTGCACAAAGAGGGACCACGAGTGGAGCCAAGGCAGAAACTTCCAGAGGAGATTGTGGAGAAACCTCCAGCTGAGAGAGGCAGAGCTGGAGCTGGGAGGGACAGGACCTCTGTCCCCATGCCCAGGGCAGGGAGGTGACAGCACAGGACCTATCGTGGCCTCCCAGCTGCTGCAGCTCCAGCCTGTGGCTCTTGGGGTTGTCATCCATGGGGACTTTATCAGGGACTGTCCCCTCCTTTGGGGCTGCCATCCATGGGGACTTTATCAGGGACTGTCCCTCCTTTGGGGCTGCCATCCATGGGGACTTTATCAGGGGCTGCTCCTCCTCTCCTGTCCTGCTCCTGACTCTTGATTTCCAAAAGGGGTGGGAGATGTTCCAAAAAGGGTGGGAGATGTTCCTAAAAGGGCAGGAGATGTTCCAAAAGGGGTGGGAGATGTTCCAAAAGGGCAGGAGATGTTCCAAAAGGGGTGGGAGATGTTCCAAAAGGGCAGGAGATGTTCCAAAAGGGGTGGGAGATGTCCTGGAATCAGCAGCACATCCTGAGCAGCTGCTGGCACCCCCTATCTCTGTCTCACCCCTGGTGTCTCCTTGTGGCTTCTCAACTCCCCAGAGACACCAAACTGCCCTGCCAGGCTGGTGGGGAGAGGTGGCAGGACCCCAAAAAGGCTGCAGGGCTTTGATGGGTTCACTTCTGGGTTGGAAGAGGTGAGATGAAGATTTTTAGGCACACAGCTCCTTCTGAAGTCAAGAAAAGCCATAAAAAAGCCAATTTTTTTTGAGGGAGGAGGGGGAAAAAAGGGTCCTTGAAAGAAACTCAGTGTTATTCAAGTGATTTAAGAAAGCTCCCTCTCCCACCAGCCTTTTGCAGGATTTCTTCTTGAGAAGCCTCCCCTTTCCCTGAAGATCCTTTTTTTTTTTTTCTTTTTTTTTTTGGAGCACAGATGAATAAACCCCAGGCTTTGTTCTTAGCAAGGATCTTTTATCAGCTCCTCGCCCTGAAAGCGCCAATTTTCATTTCATCTGCAAACGGGGACGGGGAGCTGATCTGATCAAACAAGAACCAGCCCAAAGCCCGAGCTCTAAACTCAGCTTGAGCTGCTGGGAGGGTCCAACGAGCTCACACAACTTCCTGCATTTCATCCGTCCCTGTTCCCTCTGTACCTCCAGGATCCCACTGGGAAGAAAAAAAAAAGGGATTTTTCATCAGCCTCCAGGCTCGGGTTTAGGGATTTTCTCCAAGTGAAGCAGCAGCAGCTTCAAATGGCAGATTTAATGAGCGAGAGAAGGTGACAACAGGCGCTGTCACCCCCGTTGTTGTCACCCATCCTGTCACACCGAGGAGCTGCTCAGCTCTGGCAGTCAAACCCTGCTGGTTCCTCAGCTCTTTCCTCTAAAATCATCCTAAAAACCCAACTCATCTGAGGTCCAAAGAACCCCCAAGGCTCCTGTTCTGGTCAGGGAATCCCAACAGCAGAGTTTGTCCCCCACCCCGCTGTGGGAAGCAGCTCCAAACCCCTCAGGCCAGCCTGGGAGGATTTTTGCAGCCATGGATGAGACTCAGAAAAACCTGGATAAATCCCCTTGTCCACCAAAAATTGGGAATTGCTCATGAAAGGATCCTGAACTCAGTTGGGATCAGCAACCCCTGGCACAAAACCAAAGTTTTCCAGTGTTTCCCACTGTCCTGCTCTGAAGGATCCTGCAGGGATTGGTCTGGATGCTCCATTCCAGGTGGGAATTTGAGCAGAGCCCATCCCAGGGAGCAGCAGGATTCCTTCCCCCACCCTGCCCCGAGGAGGCACCGCCCTGCCTGTGGTTTCCTGCGGCGTTTTTGTCACTCTGGGGCCAGGATGTCACCCTGAGGGGCCACCAACTCCTCCCTCTGCCAGGCACCGATGTCCCTGAGAGCTGAGGTGGCTTCCCCTGCCAGCCCCCACCTCTGATCCCTGGAAAAATCCAGGCAGGCACCTGGAACGGGCTCCTGGCCTTGGCACAACGGCCAAATGTGGATGGAGGGGTCAGGAAATGGGGATAATCCCGGGATTGCTGCAGTTCAGTGCTGTATTTGCACCTGCCTGGTTAAGGTCGAGCTGGAAAAGGGGGATTCCAGAAGGTTCTGGTGAGGAGGAATCCATGCCAGGAATCAGGCAGAGGCCTCCTGTCCCCATTCCCAGAGTCCCTCCAGGCAGTTTTTAGGATCCCTGAATCCCAGAGTCTCTCCAGGCAGTTTTTAGGATCCCTGGATCCCAGAGTCCCTCCAGGCAGTTTTTAGGATCCCTTCAGGGACCAGCTCATCACCCTCCCCAGATAAAGCAGGAGAGGCTGGGCCAGACAAGTCCTGAATGTGGGGATATGACAATTCCCAGTATCCCTGATCCCAAGGAATTGCTCCAGTGGCTGTCCCATCCCACCTCTGGAATGGCCAAAGTGACAATGACAAGGAGGGAAAGGGAAAAGGGAAAAGGGAAAAGGGAAAAGGGAAAAGGGAAAAGGGAAAAGGGAAAAGGGAAAAGGGAAAAGGGAAAAGGGAAAAGGGAAAAGGGAAAAGGGAAAAGGGAAAAGGGAAAAGGGAAAAGGGAAAGGAAAGGAAAGGAAAGGAAAGGAAAGGAAAGGAAAGGAAAGGAAAGGAAAGGAAAGGAAAGGAAAGGAAAGGAAAGGAAAGGAAAGGAAAGGAAAGGAAAGGAAAGGAAAGGAAAGGAAAGGAAAGGAAAGGAAAAGGAGCAGCTTGGATCCATCTCCTCATCCCTTTGGATCCCAGAACTCCAGGCAGGGGGACAGGAGGGAGCAGAACATTCCCTGAGTCACCGGAGGAGCAGCCTGGAGCTGGGGGTGAAATTCCTGCTGGATTAGACACGGATTAGATCAGGAGCTGGTGGGATGGGAAGGAACAGATTTGACATCAGTGGATGTCGAAATAAAAGGCCCAAAGCAAAAATCCATCAAATCCTGGAAGCAGGAATGATGTCTGATACTCCAATCTGACCACAGAGAGCTCCTGGGACCTGCTGCAGGCTCTTCCTGGTGGGGCAAAACTTCCAGGGGGTGTCCATGCCCTGCAGGATTCCCTGGGAAGAGCTGGGAGGGGTCTCCTGCCTCTCAGGGGTGGCTGTGGATGAATCCCAACTCTCCAAAGGGTTTTCCAGTGGAGCTGGATATTTGGGAGCACTCCCAGTTCCCTGTTTGCTCCCTGCATTCCCAGCAGCTGGGATTTGTTGATTTGTGGGATCAAGGAGCCTCCAACACAGGCACCACGATCCCCTGAGGTTATTGAGAGGTTTGGATAAACCTCTCCAAGTTTTCCTCTGGAAAAATTTCCCCCTGGGATATCCTGACTCCCACCCTGAGAGGTGTTTGGCATCCTGGAAACTCTTCCCCACTCTCTGTGCCTGTGGCATCTTCGGGAAAAGTCAAAATTCCTCATCCACCTCCCCACACCTCGCTGGGAATTCCTTTCTGGATCAGATCCCTCTTCCAAATAACAAATCCAGGGAGAAAACTCCGCGACTTTCACTTCCAGAGTCTTGAACAACCCCAAATTGCCACCAATAACACTTTATCAAACAAATAATATTCATTAAGTATATAAAAAAAAAAGTCTCAAAACTCTGAATAAAACATAAACCCCAACAGCCCCGTGGCTTTAAACTCTGCATGTTGGAATTCTCATTTCTGGAAGGCACAACCCAGTGTCCATATGGGGGAAAAAAAACCAAAAAAAAAACCAAACAAAACCCAAACATTCCCAGAAATTCAGTTTATTCCCTGCTGGCCCAGCAGCAGCTTCCCGAGCACACCAAGTGTCAAACTGCACCCCAAACCCCTCACGTTTGGTTGTCCGAGGAATTTGGGGGGCTCAGAGGAATTTTCAGTCTCAGGTGGATTTTTTGGGGGGATTTTTGGGGGGATTTTCACGGCTGAGGGGTGCGGAAATCGGCATTAATTCCGCGCTGGGGATTTGGTTTCTGAAGGAAGCGGCTCAGAAATCAGAATATCTCGGTCCCAACGTGCCCTCTGCTGGCAGCGCGGCCGGGAGCAGGAAATGCTGGGAGTGAGGAGGGAACCGAGCACGGCAGCTCCATCCGTCCATCCAGCACATCTCCGGGAAGCCGCAGTGGGAGTTCAGGGAGAGGAGATTAAACGGCTCCAGACTTCCCTCTGAAAAATTCCCCACGGGAATTCTGCACCCTCAGAGGCTTTTTGCATCCTGGAAGTTTTTTCCCCGCTCTCTGTGCCTGTGGCACCTTTGGGAAAATGGAATTTAAATTCCCAATGGGAGCGCTCACGAGATAGGGGTGGACACAAGGGGCCAGCAGGGTTTTGCTTCCAGATTCTGTCCCTTTCAAGTTGGATTCGTGGAGTCATAAAATCCTGGAATTACTGAGGAAAATCCCTCTGGGATCACCGAGTCCGAGCTGTGCCTGATCCCCACCCTGAGCACCCAGTGCCACCTCCAGGTGACACCTCCAGGCTGGGCACTCCAAACCTCCCTGGGCACTCCCAAGGCCTGACCGCCCTTTCCAGGAGGAAATTCCTGCTGCTGCCCACCCTGAGCCTCCCCTGGCCCAGCCTGAGGCCGTTCCCTCTCCTCCTGTCCCTGTGCCCTGGGATCAGATCCCAAATCCCCCCCGGCTGTCCCCTCCTGGCAGGGAGTTGTGCAGAGCCAGAAATTCCCCCTGAGCCTCCTTTGCTCAGGGCTGAGCCCCTTCCCCAGCTCCCTCAGGATCCTCCAGCCCCTTCCCCAGCTCCCTCAGGATCCCCCAGCCCCTTCCCCAGCCCCCTCAGGATCCCCCAGACCCTTCCCAGCTCCCTCAGGATCCTCCAGCCCCTTCCCCAGCTCCCTCAGGATCCCCCAGCCCCTTCCCCAGCCCCCTCAGGATCCCCCAGACCCTTCCCAGCCCCCTCAGGATCCTCCAGCCCCTTCCCCAGCTCCCTCAGGATCCCCCAGCCCCTTCCCCAGCTCCCTCAGGATCCCCCAGCCCCTTCCCCAGCTCCGCTCCCTTCCCTGGACACGCTCCAGCCCCAAAATGTCCTCCCTTGTCCTTGAGAGCCTGAAGTGGACACAGAATTCCAGGTGCCTCAGTGACATTTCTGGACACTCAGCAAAGGCTGCTTGGTGCTGGTCCCCCCTGTCCCAGCTGCTCCCAAAGCCACTGCAGAGCCCCTGGATCCCTGGCAGTGTCCAAGGCCAGGTTGGATGAGGTTTGGAGCCACCTGGGTTATTGGGAGGTGTCCCTGCCTGTGGCAGGATGAGCTTTAAGCTCCTTCCCCACCCAAACCAGTCCGGGGTTGGTTGTTTCCATTCCCAAACCAGCCTGGGGAACAGCTCCCTGTGTCCTGAGGCCACGCTGGGGTGACCCTCGTGTCCCCCAGGAGACACACAGAGCCCTGCTCAGGTGACAAAGCCACAGCTCAGCTCGGCAGAATTCCCACAGCCACATCCCCAGAGATCCACAGCATCCTTGGCACCATCCTGCTGCCCCACAGCACACGAGGCAGGAGATTGTCAGACACTGAAACCACTTTGCCTCCTACCTTTGCTGCTCCAGAAGTTCCCTTCGCTTCGGCTCGGAACCATCCAGCTCCCTGTGCCTCCTCATTTCCCTGCTTTTCCAGGAATTTTGCTGCTCCTGCAGGTGAAACCAGGGGAGCTGTGTCTCCATCCAGCCCCAAGACCTTTAACTCCCGGCGTGGCAGCTGGTGTTTACATCGCTCTCCCCCCTCTCTGCCGCTCGGCAATTGGCTCTCGGAGGTTCTGCCTGTCCCACACGTGGGCCGGAGCAGGAAGCCAGGGGTGGGAGCTGCAGCCTGGTGGTTTCCTGTTCTGTCCTCCCCTGAACACCTTGGGTGCAGCTCAGGGTACAACAGGAAACCCTCGCGGTTCCCATGGTTACGGGGCTGTTTGAGGGGTTTTGAGAAGTTGTTTCCAAGTGGGAACGCGGTGCTGTGACAGGAGGTTGGAGTCTGGGCTCGTTGCACAGTGATAAATCGTGATTATCTCAAATCAGGATGTTCTTTGAGGTCGGGTCTTTGTGCACTTTCGAGTCTAATCAGCAAGCAGGGAGAGTTAATCAGCGGAGCAGGCAAAGGTTCATCCCTGGCTGAAGGACATCCCGGAATTAACGAGCTCCAGGGGTGTCACAAATCAGGATGTCAACGGAGACTTTGCCGACTTGGCAAAACCCTCGCGGTCCCTGTGTCCTGTGGAACCCCAGCACGGTTTGGGACGGACAGGACCATAAATCTCATCTCGTTCCACCCCCTCGGGATCCAGATGTGCGGGGGGGTGGGATGGGGCGGGCAGATCCAGGTGTTGCCCCGCCTCCGCACTACAACTCCCACAGTGCTCCGCGCTTCGCTCCACCTGCACTACAACTCCCACGACGCCCCGCGCTCCCGCCCACCGCCCCGCCGCACGCGCACAGCTCCATATGGCTCCAAGATGGCTGACACAGCGTCCGGAGGCTCCGGCACGGTAACGGCGCCTAATCCCCGGGGCGCGGGGCCGGGAGGGCGGGTCTCGGGGGGGACCGGGCGGGGCGGCAGCTCCCGATCCTCCGGGGCGCGGAGGCGGCCGCGGCCAGGCCGCGGAGCGCGGAGGTGGCGGGTGGAGAGCGGGAGGTGCTGATTGGCTGGAGGGCCTGAAGGGAGGCGGGGTTTGATTGGCTGAGGATGGTGCGCTCGGATTGGCTGGCGGGGGATGGGGCGGGGCGTGCGGGGAGGTCCTTAAAGGGGCCGCGTCCCAAAAGTGTCTGGAGAGGTTCTATACGGACACGTGTGTAAATATATGTGCGTATATATATCTCCATATATATCTGTATATATATCAGTGTGAATGTGAGTGTATAGAGTGCTTGTGTGTGTGTGTGTGTGTGTACCTGTGTTCCTGCTCTGTGACCCTTCCCATTATCTGCTCCCAGACCTTTCCCATTCCCTGCTCCCTGGCCCATCCCATTATTTGCTCCCTGACCTTTCCCAATCCCTTCCACCTGCTCCCAGACCCTTCCCAGCGGCTGCTGTTCCCTGGCCCATCCCCGTCCATGCTCCGTGTCCCTTCCATTACCTTCTCCCTGCCCCATCCCATTGATCCCATCCCATAGATCCCATCTCATCCCATTGATCCCATCCCATGGATCCCATCCTATAGATCCCATATCATCCTCTTGATCCCATTCCATGGGTTCCATCCCATGGATCCCATCCATCCCATCCCATCTCATTGATCCCATCCCATGGATCCCATCCTTTGAGTCCCATCCCATCCCATCCCATCCTTTGGATCCCATCCTTTGGATCCCATCCCATGGATCCCATCCCATCCCACGGATCCCACCCCACAGATCCCATCCCATCCCATCCCATGGATCCCATCCCATCCCATCCCATCCCATCCCACAGATCCCATCCCATGGATCCCATCTCATCCCACTGATCCCATTCCATGGATCCTATCCCATGGCTCCCATCCCATCCCACGGATCCCACCCCACAGATCCCACTCCATGGATCCCATCCCATGGATCCCATCCCATCCCATCCCACCCCACAGATCCCATCCCCTGTCCCTCCCAGCCGCTCTGGTGCCAGCCCCGCTCTCTCCCCTCTCCCGGGGGTACACCCACGCCCCTCCCCATCTCCTGACCCCCCATTCCCGGCATTGCAGCGGGCGGGCAGCAAGCAGGCGGGCACCCCTGCGGACAATTACCACCTGGCGCGGCGCCGGACGCTGCAGGTGGTGGTCAGCTCGCTGCTGACCGAGGCCGGCTTCGAGAGCGCCGAGAAAGCCGCAGTGGAGACGCTCACCGAGATGATCCAGAGCTGTGAGTGCCCCCCTCTCCTGGGGTGGGAAGGGCAGGTGTCTGCCAGGGAAAGCTGGAGAATGGAAACCTCCCTCCCTCCCTCCCTCGGAATTATTGTAATTTTGGAATTAGGCGCTTTCAGGCAAAGAGAGGGGATTAGGTTGTTTATAGGAATGTTAAAAATTCTTTATGGGAATAGGTTAAAATTAAATTTTATATGTATAGGAATAATAATATAATAATATAGGAATATATGTTGATAATAATATAACACAATACAATATAATACAATATAATATAATATAATATAATATAATATAATATAATATAATATAATATAATAATAGTATAATACATAATATATAATATAATATATATAATATAATATAATATAATATAATACAATATAATATATATACAATATATAATATATAAAAATATTATATTATATAATTATATATAATATAATATAATATAATATAATATTATAATGATATATTATAATAATATAATATAATAATATATAGGAATAATAATATAATAATATAGGAATATATTAATAATAATATAATACAATATAATATAATAATACATAATATATAATATATAATATATAATATATATAATCTAATCTAATACACTATGTTATATAATATTATATAATATAATTATATAATATATATAGGAATAATAATTAATAATAATATAATATAGGAATAATTAAAAATTAAAAGTTCTTTATAGGACTATTAAAAATACAAATGTAGTAGTACAAGAAAGTACAAGTAATAAAAGAAAACACTGACAAGAGTCAGAATATAACCTGGCACCCCGTTGGTCAGGGTGTTGGGAGCAGCCCAATTAAATCCTCCTGGAGTGGCAGCTGTGGTTCTGCTGGAGCAGAGAGGATCCTGCAGGAGGGTCCAGTGAGATGGGTCTGGATCCCTCTGGGAATGCACACAGGCTGCCCTGGGGCTCTGAATCCCAGCTGTGATCCCGCTGGGAATGCTGGGCTCTTCTTCTTTCTGGAATTGGATCAGCCCTGCAGTGAGCCTGGATGGCCCACGGACAGCAGATACCCCTGCAGGGAGGATGGGTCCTGGAAGGGATAAAGAAAAAACACCTCCCCAGCCAGTTTCAACAGGCAGTAATAGAATACAAACTTCATATTTGTCGTAATGCAAGTTACATCTTACACCCCTCTGGCTCATCCAAGGATTCCCCCCTGCTTCCAGAGGGGTTTGATCCTGGTTTGGTTGTTAGGGATGGTGTTAAAAGGATTGGGTTGGGTTGGTGGCTGGAGCACAGCACTGGAGGCGTAGTTTTCCCTGGGTTTATCCCAGCTCAGAAATCCTTATTTTTTTACTCAGTGATTACTCGTTAGGTGCTCCCGTGAGCTCTGCATGTTGCTGGAATAAAGAGAAACAACAGAATTCCAGAGAAACAACAGAATTCCAGAGAATCAACAAAATTCCACACTTTTGCTTCATGAAGTCCCTCTTGGAGCAGCTCTGCTCCTTCCCCTGTGGGTGTTGATGAAAACCTCCCCTCCAAATTGTTCTGAATTCAAGAAATTATCATTTCTGGGCTGATTTTTTCGTGTTTTAAATGCAGATTTGCCTTTTTGCCTTCATGGCAAACACTAATTTTTTAATCCCCACGCTTTAATTTTAAACACACGTCCTGCAAAATGCTCCATCCCAGGGGCTAGCTTTCATTCCTTGCTAAATTTGTTAAAAATTCCCATCCCTGGAGCTGGCACAGCCGTGGCCACTGTGAGAATGAAACCTGTGGTGGTTTTATCCCGCAGATATTTCGGAAATTGGGAGGAGTGCCAAGTCCTACTGCGAGCACACAGCCAGGACCCAGCCCACGCTCTCGGACATCGTGGTGACCCTCGTGGAAATGGGTGAGCAGCTCCCTCTTCCCACTCTTTGCACCTTCGGATTGGGAAATCTGCCCCCAAAATCTGGGATGGGGGCAGTGCCCGCTGCTGTGGGCACACACAGCTCGTGGTTTTCCACCATCCTTCCCATTATCTGCTCCCTCCCAGTTCAGAATCCCTGGCCCATCCCATGATCCACTCCCTGGCACGTCCCATCCTTGTTTAATTTGGAAGAACTCTGGAGAGAGGGGAATTTTGGCAGGCTAAACCCCAGGAGTGATTCCTGCTTTCCTCTTTTGTGTTCCCAGGGTTCAACGTGGAAACTCTTCCCGCCTATGCCAAGCGCTCCCAGAGGATGGTGATCACTGCCCGTACGTGGGGAACCTTTCCTGGCCTGCAGGGAGCTGGGGATAACCTGGAATTCCTCTCTGCTGCCTTTCAGAGAGCTCCTGATGAGCTTCCTGTGGGATAATCCCAGGAATTCGGGGCTCACACAGGAGGTGAAGGGACCTCGGTCACTTGGGAGAACCCTCGGGGTGGTTTTGTTGGCAGCACAGAGGGGTCAGGGGATCCTTTTCCCTTCTGGGATGCCAATCCCAGGGTCATGGGATGTGCTCCATGCCTCAGATGGGGTCAGGGATGGGGTCACAGCTTTGGGGGGGCCCTGGGCAGGAGGATTCCCACGTTTTTCCTGATTTCCTGTGTTTCCCCACTGCAGCTCCGGTGACAAACCAGCCCGTGACCCCCAAAGCCCTGACAGCTGGGCAGAACAAGCCTCATCCACCCCACATTCCCGGCCATTTCCCGGAGTTCCCAGATCCTCACACGTACATCAAGACACCAGTGAGTGAAAACAACATTTTTTCCTGCTGTTTGGGGTCTGTTTGAATTCCAGGAGTGGGGTGGTTTTACTGCAGTGCTGACGCCATTTATCCCAAATATTTCTCCTGACTTAATAATTCCTTCTTTGTGGGTTGTGGACATCCCTTGCCATCCAGAAATCAGCCAGAATCCCTGGATTTCTATCTGATTTTTGTGTTGTTTGGGATCTGTTTGAAGTCTAGAACCCCAGGAGTAGTGATTTTTTTTTACTGCAGCGCCGGTGCTATTTATCCAAAGTATTGTTTTTCCTGGCTTGGAATATTCCTTGTTTGTGGGTTGTGGACATCCCTTGGGATGGGATCCTTCCCATTACCTGCTCCTGGAGCATTCCCAGTTCAGAATCCCTGGCCCATCCCATTTTCCACTCCCTGGCCCATCCCATTATCCACACCCAGACCCTTCCCAGTTCAGAATCTCTTCCCAGTTCAGAATCCCTGCCCCATCCCATTATCCACTCCCTGGCCCATCCCATACCTGCACCCAGACCATTCCCAGTTCAGGATCCCTTCCCAGTTCAGAATCCCTGGCCCATCCCAATATCCATTCCATGGCCCATCCCTTTATCCACTCCCTGGCCCATCCCATACCTGCACCCAGACCCTTCCCAGTTCAGGATCCCTTCCCAGTTCAGAATCCCTGGCCCATCCCCATATCCATTCCCTGCTCTGTCCCATTTTCCACTCCCTGACCCATCCCATTATCCACTCCCTGGCCCATCTCATACCTGCACCCAGATCCTTCCCTGTTCAGGATCCCTTCCCAGTTCAGAATCCCTGGCCCATCCCCATATCCATTCCATGGCCCATCCCTTTATCCACTCCCTGACCCATCCCATTATCCACACCGAGACCCTTCCCAGTTCAGAATCTCTTCCCAGTTCAGAATCCCTGCCCCATCCCCATATCCATTCCCTGCCCCGTCCCATTTTCCACTCCCTGACCCATCCCATTATCCACACCCAGACCCTTCCCAGTTCAGAATCCCTGCCCCATCCCATTATCCACTCCCTGGCCCATCCCATACCTGCACCCAGACCATTCCCAGTTCAGAATCCCTGCCCCATCCCATTATCCACTCCCAGCCCCATCCCATTTTCCACACCCAGACCCTTCCCAGCACAGAATCCCTAGATCTCTGCCTGCTGGACCCCTGTAACTCTCCCAAACCCTGCGGATACTGAAGAGCAGAGCCTGCAGAGCTCCTCCATCCCCTTGATCTGTGGAAGTGGAGCTGTTCCATCCCTTTCCTTTCCTTTCCTTCCCTGCCCCAGACCTACCGGGAGCCGGTGTCCGACTACCAGGTGCTGCGGGAGAAGGCGGCGTCGCAGCGCAGGGACGTGGAGAGGGCCCTGACACGCTTCATGGCCAAGACAGGAGAGACCCAGAGCCTCTTCAAGGATGATGTCAGCACATTCCCACGTCAGTGATTCCATGATTTGGAGGGTTTGGGAATCGTCCCCTGTGTGGTGTTTGCTCAGCTGAGGCGCTGGAAGGTTGGGAAAGGAGGGATTTAGGGGTTAACGTGGGGAGGAGAAGGAGAAAGCAGCTCCTAAACTCCCCCAGGCTCCCTTTTTTTCCTTTTTTTCTCCTGGTGGAGAAGACCTAAACCCAAATCTCATCCCAATCCTGTAACCCCACCAAGGAATTTCTTCTCCCTGACATTTTCCTGCTGCTGGAAGTTTTCCTGTCTCTCTGCCTGCAGAGCGCTGATGAGAATTCCCACTTTCCCAAGGCCTGCTGGCAGCACAGTTTCATTTAAGAGGAACCCGGCTTCCCAGATAATTGGGATTTTATGGTGGAGCTCAGCAAGGATTTTTTTGTGTTGGAACACTGCTGTGTCCTTGGCTGGAAACATAAAGAGATTCAGAAAATTGGGAATTGCCATCTTTTAGGGATCAGGATTTCCTTCCTGATCCTTGGGAACAGCAGGAAAAGGAAATGTGTCCAAACCCAGAACCAGCGAAATGTTTGATCTCTGTAACTTTGTCCTTAATTTCTGAGGGGAGGAATTTCTCCCAGCTTCCTGACTGTGTCTCCTCTTTTCCCTGATCCCAGTGATTGCTGCCAGGCCTTTCACTGTGCCCTACCTGACAGCTCTGCTCCCCTCCGAGCTGGAGATGCAGCAGATGGAGGAGACGGATTCCTCGGAGCAGGACGAGCAGACGGACACCGAGAACCTCCCGCTGCACATGGGCACGGTAGGGCCACCCTGGGGGGCTCCTGGGGGCCATTCCTGCAGCTTGGGAACCTGGCTCTGCCTCCTGGGAAAGGGGAAAGGGAACTCAACATTTTCAGGGTTTTCCAGCTTGGAAAACCTGGCTCTGTTTTCTGGGAAATGGGAAGGGGAACTGAACTTTGTCCTGGTTCTTCAGCTTGGAAAACCTGGCTCTGCCTCCTGTGAAAGGGGAAAGGGAACTGAACATTGTCAGGGTTCTTCAGCTTGGAAAACCTGGCTCTGTTTCCTGGGAAATGGAACTGAACTTTGTCCTGGTTCTTCAGCTTGGAAAACCTGGCTTTGTCTCTTGGAAAATGGGAAATGGAACTGAACATTGTCCTGGTTCTTCAGTTTAGGAAACCTGGCTTTGTTTCCTGGGAAATGGAACTCAACATTGTCAAGGTTTTCCAGCTTGGAAAACCTGGCTCTGTTTCCTGGGAAATGGGAAATGGAACTGAACATTGTCAGGGTTCTTGAGCTTGGAAAACCTGGCTTTGTCTCTTGGAAAATGGGAAATGGAACTGAACATTGTCAGGGTTCTCCAGCTTGGAATTCTGGCTGTGTCTCCTGGAAAACGAGCAGAGTGGGTGGGAAAAAGCAACTTAAAATTGTGGTTCTTCAGTTTAGGAAACCTGGCTGTTTCCTGGGAAAGGGGAGATGGAACTGAACATTGTCAGGGTTCTCCAGCTTGGAAAACCTGGCTTTGTCTCCTGGGAAATGGGAAATGGATCTAAACACTGTCCTGGTTCTTCAGCTCCCTGCAGAGTTCAGTGCAGAACGAGGCTGGGCCAGGAGCTTTCAGTAAATCCCAAATTTCAGTGGCAGGGAAGAGGATTCTCCTTGGATCCCACAATTTCCCAAGGGATTTTCCTTGGAGACCTGGCTTTTAATGCAGCTCCTTGTGTTCCTGGCTGTTGATTATCCCTCTGCCCACAGATTCTGTGGTTTGAACTTGGAATCCTGGAATGGTTTGGGGTGAGAGGGACCATAAAAATCTTCTCCCATGGGCAGGGACACCTTCCCCTATCCCAGGTTGCTCCAACCTGCCCTCGGACACTTCCAGGGATGGGGCAGCCACGGATTCCATGGGCAGAAAGATTTTTAAACCTGACTTTATATTTTTTACTGTTGTTTTTGCCTGTGCCAGGACGATGCAGGACCTGAGAAGGAGAACACCTCAGTGCTGCAGCAGAACAGCTCCCTGGCAGGCAGCAGGAACGGCGAGGAGAACGTCATCGACAACCCCTACCTGCGGCCCGTGAAGAAACCCAAAATCCGCAGGAAGAAGTGAGAGGAGGGGGCCTGAAACTCCTTTGGCTGCTCCCAGAAACACACAGGGGTCAGGAGAGGCAGCCCAGCTGAGGAAGGATTCTCTCTGCATGGTGAACTCCACTCCCATCCTGCTTTCCCGTGGTCCCTCGTCTCTCTGCTCACTGGGATGGTCCAGGAAAACCACCTGGGAATTGTCTGGGAGACTTTGGTTTCCTCTGTGGGGAGGATTTGTTTTCTGAAGAGCTGAGGGACACAGGGCTTGGATTTGGAGGACACAGGGGCTGGAGCTGAGGGACCCAGGGATTGGAGGGACCCAGGATTGGATTTGGAGGACACAGGGTTGGATTTGGAGCACCCAGGATTGGATTTGGAGGACCCAGGATTGGATTTGGAGGACACAGGGGCTGGAGCTGAGGGACACAGGGGATTTTCCTGCTCCCACTTCCCAGCAGAACACATTGGTGTGTCAGTGCTTGGCAGGCTGGAAAAAGAACTTCCACCAACCCTTAAATCCAAGGAATGCGTATCAGCAAAGAAACCTCCCAGGGAGGTTCCTCCTTTCACATTCTTGGCAGGTAAAAAACAAACAAATCTTTCCTTTCATAACCCATAGGTTTTTGGTGTGCTGGTAAAGGAGTGTCCCAGAGCTCCAAGGACATTTCATTCCAACTTGGCAGCTGTAGTGGGGCCTGCAAACCTCTCAAGTGTGGTGGTGTTTACCCTGAGATGGTTTTCCTGTCACGGCTGCTTCAGGCTCCTTTGCAGTTCATTGTTGTTTTCCACACAGCTCAAGTCCTTGGAGAGTTCCCTCCTTCCCCTGTTGCTCTGGAAGTTGGAAAATGGAACAAAGCTGCACTGATGGCAGCAGTGCTTTTATCATCAAAAGTTGATTTTTTTTTCCCCTGTTTTATTTTGCCCCCTTTATTTCCTTTATTTTTATGCCAGCGTTGTCATTGTTGGCTGGTTCTGGAGGGGTTTGCTTTCATTTTCCTTCAGCATTTTCTGAGGCAAAACATGGGTTAAATTTCCATGAGAAAAGGCTCCTGTGGTTTGGTCCAGTCTTCCAAGAATTCCAAGTTCACCTCCATGCAGTTAAAAGGATCCTCCCTCTTCCCCCATCACCCAGGGAGGATGAAAATAAAAATAATTTAATTTTTTTTCAATGATCTCCTGCCAAAAAAATCTGAATCTCAAACACCCCCCCGTGTGTGCCACTGTCACTTCTGCTGGTGCCTTGCTTGTACAGAATGACAAATGTACAGACACACCCTGTATATGTTTGTATATATCCAAAAGTTTTATCTTTTTTTAACTTTTTCTTTTTTTTTTTCTGCAAGGAGAAAAATCCCTTGCTGGGTAGGGGGAAAAAAAAAAAAAAAAAGTGGAATGAAAATTGTGGTTTTTATGTTGATAATAAAAGAAATTTTATCTCTTATGAGCAAAACAGAGTCTTTCATCTTTCAGGAGTGGGAAAGTGCCTCACACATCAGGTTGTTTTTTTTTTTTTTCTGGTTTGAAAGAATTAGGTGGAGGTGAACCACAGTGTCATCCAGGAATAAAAAAGTGAACTTGAAACAGCCTGAAACCTCCAGTTTTTAGGACAAAAATTCCAGGGAGCCAAATCTTGCTTCAAAATCTTGCACTGAAAAGGGACAACAGCTGTGACTCAAAAAGTCAGGCTTGGGAGCAGCTGGGAGAGCTGAAAGTGGGAATTGGACAAACAAATTTTGGTTTTATGGCTAAAATTGGGCTGCAGGTGAAATTTGCTGAAGAAACAGGTTTAAAAAAAAAAGCAGGAAATTGGAAGAGGAGTTGGAATGACACCCAGAGGGATTTTGTCTCTCCGAGATCTCTCTGGGACTGGGATCAGACACATCCACGTGTGGGAGGGTTTGGAAACACAAAAACGCAATCTCTGAGGGGGAAACAGCTGCCTCCAACACCAGGAACTTTCTGCTTCAAGCCACGTTTATTTTCGTGGCCAGATTCTCAGTTTCAAGTGTTTTTCTCGTTCCTTACTTGAGAACATTTATTTGTTTCAGCAGGGAGGGAACCAAAATGCAAAAACCCACCTGGCAAGGCCTGGTGGGGCCTGTCCCAACCCGGCCTCTTTCCCTCAGATGTTTTCAGGGTGTTATTTTGGGCACAAAGACATTAAAAACTCTCCGAGGGTACCAAAAAACACCTCAATATTCCTCATTTTTTCCTCAGGCTGTGGAGGAACCCCCTGGATATGAGGAGAAATTGTCGGGGGGGGGCAACACCGGGAAAAGCTGTGGGGAAGATGGGAATGTTCATTCCCATGAGGAAATGGAGGAGCTGCCCCTTTTTGCCTGCAGTTGTTTGGCTCCTTTCCTGCCTGGATTTTGAGGGAAAAGTGAGGAAATTCATGGAAAAAAGGGGGATGAGCTGAGGGTGGGGCTGGGGTTGTGGTTTCCAAGCCCCTCACAGGCGCTCGCTCCCCTTCCAAAGGGATCATGGAGAGATTTATTTTCCAGTGGGATCATGGAGAGTTTGTTTTGTTTTTTTTTTTCCCCAGCAGGATTTGTGAGGGGAAAAGCTGGAAAACTCATGGGTTGAGATGAAAATGATTTAATAGGGAAAGCAAAGGAAAAACAAAGAGTTGATTCCCTGCTTCCCACAGGCACCTCCAGGCCTCATGCAAGGCGGGGTCGTGGATTGACTGAAAAATCATGGAATGGTTTGGAGCCTGTGATTTGTCCAAATATCCCCCAATTCCTCCCTTTCCCCCCATTTTATACCCACGATGTCCCGAGGTCTGGAATATCCCATGGGTCTGTTTGTGGCTCCCTCACAACTTCCTAACTTCTCCCTCAGGAAAAGCAGGAAAGGCCCCAGCTCTGTGTAAGCCCTGGCCAGCAATAACCAAAATATCCCAATATTAACCAAAATATCCCAATATTAATCAAAATATCCCAATATTAACCAAAATACCCCAATATTAACCAAAATATTCCAATATTAACCAAAATATTCCAATATTAATCAAAATATCCCAATACTAACCGAAATATCCCAATACTAACCAAAATATTCCAATATTAATCAAAATATCCCAATATTATTGACCCTGTCAATATTAAATACAAAATACAGCCCTATTCCAGACACCTGGAGGGAAATCTTTGGGTTTGAAAGGATTTTATTTCAATTTTATTTTATTTTATTTGGATTTTTTTCTCTTTAATTTTGCACTTCTATTATCTTTTTCATGATCTTATTTGTCTTTAATTTTTGCACTTCGATTTTATTCCTGTCAGATCATTCCTGTCAGTTCATTCCTGTCAGATATTTTTTTAAACCATATCTTCAATACATTTTAAAATATATTAAAATATTTTAAAACATCATCAAACTATTTCAAAACAAACTCTGGAGTTAACTTTCAAATATTTGGTTTATTAAGCCTGGTGGTGTAGGTGTCTCCAAAGGGAGGAAGATGTGGCTCCTCAGCTGTTGTACAACTTCAGGTAGGCTTCTCTGCCCTGATTTTTCTGGAATTTTTTATCCATAGTCATCTAAAAAAAACCCCCAACTTTTCATTAACAACAATGAAAATGCTCCAGAAAAGAAAGGGGTGAGACCTCAACCTGTGATTTAAATCAGATTTTTTTTCCAGCAGAGCCACACAAAGCAGTGGAGGCCCCACTCTGCTCCCTTTAGGGGTGGAAACTTCCAGAGGAAATTTTTGAATAAAAGGGGTTTTTTTTGGAAGGGTTTTGCAAACTGGCTTTTTTCTGAGAGAAAATCACTTTGTATCTTGTGCCCTAGGCAGGCAAAACCACCAAAAATAGGGCAAATGTGAAGCAAAAAGGGAATTTCCTCTCTCAGGGGCAGCAGAGGATAACAAAACAATAAAAATGGGAAGTGAAAAGGAATTTTTTTTCTCTCAGAAGCATTGAGGCAGGAAAGGATAACAAAACATGGAAGAAATGGGGAAAAAAGGAAATTTCCTCTTTCAGAAGCTTTGAGGCAGGAAGGGACAACAAAACAGTGGGAAGTGAAAAAGGAATTTCCTTAGAAGCTTTCAGGCAGGAAAGGATAACAAAACAGTGAAAATAGGAAGTAAAAAGGAAATTTCCTCTCTCAAGAGGCAGGAGAGGAAAACAGAACACTGAAAATGCGACATGAAAAGGAGATTTCCTGTCTCAGACACAGGAAAGGACAACAAAACAGTGAAAATATGGAGTGAAAAGGAAATTTCCTGTCTCGGAAGCAAGAGAGGAAAACAAAACCGTGAAAATGGGAAGCGAGAAGGGAATTTCCTGTCTCAGAAGCTTTGAGCCGGGAACAACACCCCCTCATCCCCATCCTTACCTTCTGGATCTGCATTTTCACCATCTTCTTGGGTGGTGCTGCCACTGCAGCCCAGTCTGGAGCCCCAAACCTCATCGGCCAAGTGACCCTCCTGCTCGTAGCTTGCTCTATGTTGTAAGTTCCAGGCCTAAGGGAAACAGGCACCAGGCACCTCAATTTTTTGGAGCTGGTTTTGGTGTTTGGGATTCCAGGATTTACCTCCGTGGTCATAGAAAAAACAATTATTCCTTAATAGCAGCAGTAATTGCCTCAGAAAAGGAAGATGTGAGGCAGCATTGAGAACCTTGGCCTGGGTTTTGAAGCAGATTTTTTGTTTCCAGCAGGGAAAGATCCATGGGAATTCCATGCTGTGGTGTCCCAGTCATTGCCCTAAGCTACAGCCTAAAGCAGGGAGAGATTTTTGGAGATAAAAAACCCCTTCTTTTTGGAGATAAAACCCCCCTTCTTTTTGGAGATAAAAAGCCTTTTTTTTGGAGATAAAAAGCTTTTTTTTTGGAGATAAAAAGCTTTGCAGGGAGCTTCTATCCCCATCTCCCGTTTGTGCGTTTCTCCCTGCCGGAACTCCTGCTTATTGTGAGAAAAGGATTTAAATTACCCGGGGAAGAAATCCTTCTCCGGAAGCCTGGTTGGGAATCGAGGGCTGCTGGAGGAAAAGGGAACGTAGGCAGGCTGGCACCTCCTCTCATCCCCCAGGAAGGGGTGGTACGCGGCGGGGCCGGGGGTCACCGTCTGCGGGGGGAAAAAAAACCCCTCAGGATGGAGCATTTTACACCTAAAACTCCCACATTCCCCAGAGCAGCAGCCAGCCTTGCCGGGGAATATTTTTGGCTGCTTTTCCCCCTCTTTTTTGGCCCTCTCCCTTACCCGAGCCTTCAGCTGGAAGCGCGGGGCTGTCCTGGCGCCCACCACGTACCCCCGGCTGCTCATGGGTCGGGTGCTCATGGAGGATTTGAAGATGTTTGCCTGCAGTTTGTTTGGAAGCCAAAATGATTTACTGACGTTTTAAATGCACTGTTCGCAGGGCAGAATTAGCTAAGCAGCAGAAGTTATCCCTAATAAAGTTATTCCTAATAAAGTTATTCCTAATAAAGTTATTCCTAAGAATTCCCTTAATTTCTCACTATTGCAGAGCCTCGAGGATGGGTTGGGAAAGGAGATAATTCCTTTTTCCAGCAGGATGTGGGGACATCCTGCAGCGGGTTTGCAGGGCAGGTGTGGCCCTATTTTCCTCCTGTAAAGGATCCCCAAAATGAAAGAAGAGCTCACCTCAATTCCCAGGTAACAGCCTGGCCCCAGCAGAGGGTTCCCCCGCACCCCTGGAATCTCGATTCCCAGCCTGTCTGGGGCAAAGTAGTAGGGGAACATCTTCCGTTCTTGGGTTGTTCCGAAGGAGATTTGCTTCTCCACAGCTGGGGCACGGGCACAGGGAAATGCCACCGGTGAGACAAACGAGAAAAAAAATAGAGCAAAGAAAGATTGACCACATGCTGCTCTCTGCCTTCAGCTCCTGGGTGGGAAGCTCCCTTGGCCCTGGATATTTGGGAGGGATCTGCCCTTCAGCTCTGCCTGTTCAAAGCCACAGGGGGCTGATTTTCCCCAGCCTGGGCAAGGAATTGGGATCTGAGAAGCTCGCTGGGGAAGCCGATGCCACCGGAGAGGTGAAGGAGAAGAAAACACAGCCCCCCTGGGTGCCCCCCACCTCGCCCAGCTCTCACCTTTGTGCCCCACTGCCACCATCCTGCCCTGCCAGAGCTTCCCGGGGTGGGCTCTGCGTGCTCCAGTTGTTACAGCCACGGGGCAGGGGGAGGGTGGCACGGGGAGGGAGCAGGGGGAGGCCGAGGATTTGGCATTTCCCTCTGGAATGTGCTGGGCTGGCTTTGGGCAGCAGCCTGAGGTTGTGATGTCAAAGCCATGGGGATGTGACAACAGTTCCTCCCTCGGTTTCCAAGCGGCTGCCAGGGTAGGGCAGCAAAAAAATCGCTGGCTGGGATAAAATCCAAGCCCTTGGGGGTAACAGCTTGAAAACAGAGCCCTGTCCACAGAGCTGATGGGACTCGGGGAGAGAGGAGCTTTCCTGGCTGTCCCAAACAGGAGGAACGGCCTGAACTCCATGGATCTCCTGACCAAGACCTGTTACCTGTGACAGGAGGGAATTGGAAGGATTTGAAATCTTTCTGGCCATGGACCTGATCCAAACCAGCTGCCAGATATTGGCTGGGCACGGAGAGACCGTGGGGAGCAGGAATCCCCATCCCTGGAGGTGTCCAAAGAGCTCCTGGGCTGGTGACAAGGTGGGGATGGGGCACAGGCTGGAGCAGCCTGGGATAGTGGGAGGTGTCCCTGCCCGTGGCAGGGCTGGAATGGGATGAGCTTTAAGGTCCCTTCAGTCTGGGATTCCACGATTCCGTGTCTCCCACAGGCTCCAAAACCCTGGAGAAACAAACTGCCTTCATCCTGTTGTTTTCACCTATGGCAAGGACAAAGTGCTCCATTTCTATAAAAAAACTGCTAAACAATTCCTCTTCACCCCAGCTCTCGACTTGGGACTGAACAAAGAGGAACAACAACTCAGCTCCCTGGCCTGCAACCGCTTTTCCTCTCCAAATGTTGCCGGAAGACTCCTGGAAAATCCCTCCGTGGCTGGGCAGAGAGGAGCAGGCAACATTGACACCTGCTGTCGGGAATTTTAATAGCCACGCACTCCCGCAGAGACGAGAGCATGAAAAGAGCCAAAGAAGAGGAGGATTGCTTGCAGAAAGCTTTATTTAATCACCATTCCTGCACACAATCCATCCGAGGGACGGATGGGCTGGGGCAGGGCTGGGATCACTGGGGCCAGTTGCAGCAGGAGCAGGCGGGGTCGAAGACCAGCCCCTGCTCGCAGCTCTGCACGAAGGTCTGGCCATTCAGGCAGCTGTAGAAGTTCCTGTTGTTGGTGGGGTCAGCGTAGATCCCGTTGGGTTTCCCGGCGCAGAAGCCGCTGCCGCCGGAGCCGCCGGAGCCGCCGGAGCCGCCGCTGGTGGTGGGGGGAGCCTCGGTGATGGGAGGCAGGGGCTCAGCGGGGGGAACGCAGTCTGGGAGGGAGGAATTCAAGCAGGAAAAGGTTGATTTTCATCTTCCCAGAGTTCCATCCCTCCCACGCCTTCCCACAGGGAGCTTCGGAGTTTCCCTCAAGGAGCTGCTCTCGCTGCCAGTAGTGGGAGCCTCGAATGGGAGGAGGGGGGAACAGAGTCTGGGATTGAGGCAAGAAAGGGTTGAAAGTGTTTCATGCCTCCCACACCTCCATAGGAATTTTGGGAGTCTCCCTCAAGGAGCTGCTCCCGCTCTCCTGGAGCCACTCACCGCCGCTCTGCAGCCCCAGGCCCTTCTTCAGGCTGGAGATCAGGGGGTATTTGCCTTCCTTGCAGAATTCCCCAGTGAAGTCATCCATGTCCAGGGCCCAGACCATGGCACCTCCAAAGTTGTTCTTCTTCAGCCAATCCACCTGTGGGGAGGGAAATCCCGCTGAGCCCCAGGAGCTGACCCACAGGAGGCTCCAGCCTGGCCCCAGCCCGGCCCCGCTGCCCCCAGACCTTGATGCCGAAGCTCTTGACGTTGTCGTAGCCGACCCACTCGCTGCCCTTGTAGGCGTAGGGAACGTCCTGGGGTTCATCCCAAGCCTGGGTGGCTCCGGAGCTCAGGAGACTGCAGATCTAAGGAGAAGGAAGCAGGGATGTTACCCACAAGAAGGGAAAAGCCCGGGCTCTGCCGCTGCCTTGGCTTTCTCCTGTGGTTTTGTGCCACTTCCCTGTTCCCGGAGTGCTCAACTCCTTCCCAGCGATTCCAGGGACAGCTTTGTGCCTGAGCCAGGCAGAAAACTCCCTGGGAGCTTCCTGATCAATTCCTTCAAAGGACTTGAGACAGGAATGTGATGGGAACAGCCGTACCTCGTAGTAAGCCAGAGTTCCGGCCTCCCTGGTGTAGGGCCCGGCGGGGCCAGGCCCGGAGGCTGGAGCTCCAACGGAGGTGTCGGATGGGTTCTGCAGGGTGAAGCTCTTGCCGTAGGTTGGGAATCCCACCAGGAGCTTCTCAGCTGGGGCACCGTTGCTCTTCCAATAATTCATGGCGTATTCCTGCGAGAAACCAGCCCCGCTCCAGCCTTTGCCAGGATTTGTGGGATGAATTCCCCGAAATCTCCTCGGGGGAGCCGCCAAGGAGCTGAGCCCTGGGAGCGTCCCACAGAAACACTCACCACGTTGAAGTATTTGTAGTCCCCGGTGTCAGCAGGGCCGGCGTACAGGGGGCTGTTCTCGCCAGTGTTCCTCTCCCAGGAGCCGTGGAAGTCGTAGGTCATCACGTGGATGTAATCCAGGTACCTGCGGGCAGCGGGGCTGTGTCCTCACCGGGGCACCAGAGCTGAGGGTGCCCGGTCAAACCACCCACAGCCCCTGCACGTGGGGCTCCCTCAGGGGCTCTTGCACCTCAGCCCTTCCAGGAAAGCCCTCCAATCCCACCAGCGACCCCGGGCTTTGCCACTCACTTGCCAATCTCAGCAATCTCGTAGCCGGCCTGGATGGTGGAAAGTCCGGCGGCAACAGCGGCGGTGACCATGAGCCGGGGCTGGTTGGTCTGTTTGGCTTCCTGCTCGAAGGCTTCCAGCAGTTCCTGAGGGATGCAAGGGACAGCAATCACCTGGGGGCTCTGGGATGGGGCTTTGCAGCTGCCCAGGGCTCACAGGCCTGGAGCCGAGCCCACCTTAACCAGGACGGTGAAGAGACCCTTGTCCTGGGCGGGGCTGCCCCTGGAGCCGGGGTATTCCCAGTCCAGGTCCAGCCCATCAAACTGATACTGGCGCAGGAATTTGATCACGGACTTGATGAAGGTCTGGCGGTTGGCGGGAGAGGAGACCATGGTGGTGAACCTGGGCAAGCAGAGCAGGACAGAGGTGGGGTTTCCATGGAGCCCCTTCCAACCCCCATTCTCTTTCCGGGCTGCCCTTTAGGGCCGGGCATGGTTTGAACTCACTTCTGTGTGCCGAAATTCCATCCTCCAATGGCCAGCAGGGTCTTCAGATCTTTGTTCCTGCAAGGGAGGAGGCAGGACCCGGAGTTATTGCGTGTGCACAGCGCCCCGAGCCGCTGTCCCCGAGCTGAGGGGACGGGGCTGTCACCCTGCCCTGCCCTGTCCGTGTCGCTCTCCCTCTTCACTCAGCAGCGCTGGCCCGGAGCCGCTGTCCCCGAGCTGAGCCCGAATGCCGGGGCAGGGCTGGGAGGGAGCAGCAGCCGTGCCCGAGGCTCCGGCACTCACTGGTTCTTGAGGCCGTTGAAGGACTTGTACAGGGTCTCGTCGTTCCACTCGTAGGTGGTGATCTCGTTGTTGTTCATGCCGGCAAAGGCGTAGATCAGGTGGTTGCACAGGCAGGGGTCGACATTTTCGGGGGTGAACTTGCCCAGGCCGGGCCGGTACTGGGCCCAGTTGGTGAAGTAACAGGTCAGCACATAGGCAGTGCCTGCGGGGACACAGCGGGCATGGAGGGGCTGCGGTGCCGCGGGCACAGCCCGGCCCCTCGGGCACAGCATCCCCGCGCTGCCGCCGGGCAGGGCCGGGCCACAGCTCCCCGGGCGGGCCGGGAGCTCCGGGAAAGGGCAGCGGGGCCGGGCATCCCCCGCACACCGCCGGGCTCCCCGCCACAGCCCCGCAGCCGCCGCCTTCCTCCCCCGGGCCCGGGCAGGGCTCGGCGCCGCAGCCTCCGCTGCCCTTCAGCTCCCGGCTCGGGCTCCGGGCCCCGGGCGGGCCCGTCCTGCCCGGGAGGCAGCGCGGAGCTCCCGCAGGAGCGGCTGGGGGGAAGCAGCACCTACCGAGGTGGGCGTTCAGCAGCAGGGCCAGGCCTGGCAGGGCACAAGGAAACAACAAAGTTTGCGTTAGAAATGCAAAGCTCTCTCATCACTCTTTGCTCTTAGAAATGCAAAGCTCTTCTGCAAGGCTCTGCTCCCAGGCTGAGGCACAAGAGGCTGAAATTTGTCCAGGCATTTCAGGTAAAAGCACAGAAACGGAATCAAGGAGGTACCAGAGCAGTCATTTGGTATTTAGATGTAAGTTAGAAAGCACTTTTCAGTTCTACCCTGCAATCAACTCTGTCCATGCTCAAAGCAGAACAGATCCCCAACCACACCAACACCAAAGAACAGATGTCTCCATCCCCAAAGGAAATTGTGAAACCTTTGACAGAGAAGAGAGAGAGAGCAGCATTTTTCTCCCTCCACCCCCCTGTGCCAGCAGCAGAGCGGCAGTGCCAGAGCCCCCAGCCCTGCTCAGGAGGGCAGAGAGCTCCAGTTTGCAGCAGCACTCACCGGTGAGCAGAGTGAGCTTGGCCATCTTGGACCAGGACTGATGTGCTCAGCCTCTCTGCCACTTTTATACCCTGCAGCTCTCTGCTGCCAGCCTGGGAGCAGCAGCGATGGACAAACATTGCGACACCTGGCAGGGAGCAGCGTCACCAAATCTGACACCAGGACAATGGGCCTGAGCCCTGCGGCTGGAGGGGTCACTGGTGTGGGGCTGTGCCATGTCCTGGTGCTGCAAGGGCAGATAAAGAATTCCCATTATCTTTATTTTAGATTGCTTTGATTGTTCCAATGTTGTTTTTAACAACAGCTTTGTGTCCCCGCTGGCGACTGTGCAGGGAGCGATGGCTGAATGTGTGACCTTGTGCTGTCCTTGAGCCCTTCCCCAGGGGTGGCACTGCCAACTCAATCTTTGGGCTCTGCCAGGCTTGGGTGTCCTTGGTGGGAGCGTCCCAAGGCAGGACTGAGCGGGGCTCTGGCTCCAGCCCCGGGAATGTTGGAGGCTCTGGGGTCTGGGCTCACTCGCTGTGGGCAACGCTGGCACAGAGGGGCCTGGCTGGTCTGAGCTGTGTCTTGCCCACCCAGCTGAGCTGGGGTCTCCTGAGGGAAGCAGACAGCAAGAATTCCATCACTGAAGAAAAACCACCTCGGTTTTTACTGAGTCATTCTCCACCTGATAGAGAAAAGTTCTTCTGTAAGATGCACTGTCATCTTCTTTCCCTAAACTCCTGACACCTATGGTCACAAGAACAAGTGGGAGGACAACGCAGCAGAAGCTGATTCTGATTCACTTTGTTTCCATCAACCCAAGGAGACCAAACCCTTGTGCCACACACTTGTTTTGGTAGTGCCAACACCTCTGGAAGGGCTCAAGGACAGCACAAGGTCACACATTCAGCCATCGGGCCCTGCGCAGTCGCCAGCGGGGACACAAAGCTGTTATTAAAAACAACATTGGAATAATCAAAGCAATCTAATCCTGTTCTTTATCTGCCCTTGCAGCACCAGGACATGGCACAGCCCCACACCAGTGACCCCTCCAGCCGCAGGGCTCAGGCCCATTGTCCTGGTGTCAGATTTGGTGACGCTGCTCCCTGCCAGGTGTCGCAATGTTTGTCCATCGCTGCTGCTCCCAGGCTGGCAGCAGAGAGCTGCAGGGTATAAAAGTGGCAGAGAGGCTGAGCACATCAGTCCTGGTCCAAGATGGCCAAGCTCACTCTGCTCACCGGTGAGTGCTGCTGCAAACTGGAGCTCTCTGCCCTCCTGAGCAGGGCTGGGGGCTCTGGCACTGCCGCTCTGCTGCTGGCACAGGGGGGTGGAGGGAGAAAAATGCTGCTCTCTCTCTCTTCTCTGTCAAAGGTTTCACAATTTCCTTTGGGGATGGAGACATCTGTTATTCAGTGCTGGTGTGGTTGGGGATCTGTTCTGCTTTGAGCATGGACAGAGTTGATTGCAGGGTAGAACTGAAATGTGCTTTCTAACTTACATCTAAAAACCAAATGACTGCTCTGGTACCTCCTTGATTCTGTTTCTGTGCTTTTACCTGAAATGCTTGGACAAATTTCAGCCTCTGCTGCCTCAGCCTCCTCTGCCTCACCTTGAGAGGAGAGTCTTGCAGAAGAGCTTTGCATTTCTAAGAGCAAAGAGTGACCCCTTTTTTGTTTCCTTGTGCCCTGCCAGGCCTGGCCCTGCTGCTGAACGCCCACCTCGGTAGGTGCTGCTTCCCCCCAGCCGCTCCTGCGGGAGCTCCGCGCTGCCTCCCGGGCAGGACGGGCCCGCCCGGGGCCCGGAGCCCGAGCCGGGAGCTGAAGGGCAGCGGAGGCTGCGGCGCCGAGCCCTGCCCGGGCCCGGGGGAGGAAGGCGGCGGCTGCGGGGCTGTGGCGGGGAGCCCGGCGGTGTGCGGGGGATGCCCGGCCCCGCTGCCCTTTCCCGGAGCTCCCGGCCCGCCCGGGGAGCTGTGGCCCGGCCCTGCCCGGCGGCAGCGCGGGGATGCTGTGCCCGAGGGGCCGGGCTGTGCCCGCGGCACCGCAGCCCCTCCATGCCCGCTGTGTCCCCGCAGGCACTGCCTATGTGCTGACCTGTTACTTCACCAACTGGGCCCAGTACCGGCCTGGCGAGGGCAGGTACACCCCTGAGAACATTGACCCCAACCTGTGCACCCACCTGATCTATGCCTTTGCTGGAATGAACAACAACGAGATCACCACCTACGAGTGGAACGACGAGACCCTGTACAAGTCCTTCAACGGCCTCAAGAACCAGTGAGTGCCGGAGCCTCGGGCACGGCTGCTGCTCCCTCTGGGGTTGGGCAGGGCAGGTGGACAGACCCGTCCCTCGAGCTTGGGGACAGCGGCTCTGGGTGCTGCCCATTGGCCCTTGGCCTTTCCCACCAAAAGGACCTGGCCTGCAAAAGCCATGGTGACAGCAAACCCTTGGGGTCACTGTGGTTCCTGTCCCTTCCTTGCAGGAACAGGAACCTGAAGACCCTGCTGGCCATTGGAGGATGGAATTTCGGCACACAGAAGTGAGTTCAAACCAGCTCTTCCCAATAATGACTCCCAGGAAAGGGAGGGAAAGGAGGAAGAGGCTCCATTCCAACCCCTAACCCTGTCTTGCTCTGCTTGCCCAGGTTCACCACCATGGTCTCCACACCCCAGAACCGCCAGACCTTCATCAACTCCGTGGTCAGGTTCCTGCGCCAGTACGGATTCGATGGGCTGGATCTGGACTGGGAATACCCCGGCTCCAGGGGCAGCCCCGCCCAGGACAAGGCTCTCTTCACCGTCCTGGTTAAGGTGGGCTTGGCTCCAGGCTCTGCTGGCCACAGTTCTGAGTCCTGAGCGGCTGCAAAGCCTCGTTCCCGAGCCCCCAGGTGATTCCTGTTCTGGGATCCCTCAGGAACTGCTGGCAGCCTTCGAGCAGGAAGCCAGGCAGAGCAACCGGCCCCGGCTCATGGTCACCGCCGCTGTGGCTGGAGGACTTTCCACCATCCAGGCCGGCTACGAGATTGCTGAGCTGGGCAAGTGAGTGGCAAAGCCCGGGGTCACTGGTGGCCCTGGGGTGGGTTCCCGCCAGTGAAAGCTGCAGAGAGCCCCTGAGGGAGCCCCACGTGCAGGGGCTGGGGGTGGGGTGACCGGGCACCCTCAGCTCTGGTGCCTCGGGTGAGGACACAGCCCCGCTGCCCGCAGGTACCTGGATTACATCCACGTGATGACCTACGACTTCCACGGGCCCTGGGACGGCTTCACTGGCGAGAACAGCCCCCTGTTCAGCAGCGGCAGCACCCTCAGTGTTGTGAGTGCCTTTGGGACCCCCGGCCCGGGGCTCCTCTTCCCACAGCACATCCCGGCCCGCACCTGACCCGTGCTGGCTTTTCCAGGAATACGCCATGAACTACTGGAAGAACAACGGCGCCCCAGCTCAGAAGCTCCTGGTGGGATTCCCAACCTACGGGAAAACCTTCACCCTGCAGAACCCATCCAACAACGGCATCGGAGCCCCAGCCTCCGGGCCTGGCCCCGCCGGTCCCTACACCAGGGAGGCCGGGCTCCTGGCTTACTACGAGGTGTGTGTGGGACCCTGCGCTGCAAGGGCGGCCTGGACACTGCTGGGAATTCCCAGCACGGAATTCCTAACCCGGCCCCCCTTCCCACTGCCCGTTTTTCCCAGATCTGCACCTTCCTGAGCTCCGGAGCCACCCAGGCTTGGGATGCCCCCGAGGATGTTCCCTACGCCTACAAGGGCAACGAGTGGATCGGCTACGACAACGTCAAGAGCTTTGAACTCAAGGTCTGGGGGCAGCAGGGCTGGGCTGGGACCAGGCTGGAGCCTCCTGTGGATCAGCTCCTGGGGCTCAGCGGGATTTCCCTCCCCACAGGTGGATTGGCTGAAGAAGAACAACTTTGGAGGAGCCATGGTCTGGACCATCGACCTGGATGACTTCACTGGCAACTTCTGCCACCAGGGCAAATACCCCCTGATCTCCAGCCTGAAGAAGGGCCTGGGGCTGTGATTGTGCCGTGAGTGCTGCGGGAGGGACAGGGACAGGGGGCTGGGAGCGCCCTGGGGCCGTGCAAGGGGACGGGGAGGAGGGGGCATTACAAACATCATCCCTTCCCCAAGGAAAACCCTGCTTTCTTCTCAGGCTGCCAGAGCTCTGCACGGCGCAGTCCTCACGTCCCTGCAGCTGCTGGAGGTGCAGGAGGAGCTGCAGTGCTGATGGTGGGGACTGGCCATGGAGATCCCGACCCCGTTCCTGCTCAGCGATCCCTCTGATCCCATTGCACACAATCAGAATGATTCAATAAAGCTTTAAGCAAAACCAACAACTCCCTGTCTTGTCTGTCCTTTATATTTTGATGCTCCAAGGTTCTCTGGTGATTATTGTGGTCAGGGAAGGGAAGAGCCTGGACCCACAGTCTGTATTTTAACGAGCCATAGCAGGACATTTTCCAAGGGTTTCTTCCAGTGCCAGCAGGGCAGGTGTTGAGAGGGAAAAAAATATCAGAAGGCACAGGGAAGGTCCTGAGAGAGGACAGGGAGAAGGGTCACAGTGGGACAAGCAGGACTCTGGCTCCCCACCCAGCCCTTTTCCAGCCCATTTGGCCAGGAAAAAGATTCTCCTCTTGTAAAAGTCACATTGCAAAGGGATCGGTCTCAAAAGTGCCCAGCCCTGGTGCTCTGGCTCAGAGGCAGCTGTAGGAATTCCTCCCTTCAGGAAAGGTTTAGCTGAGCAGGTCCCAACCCACCACGGACTCCTGATGTGTCCTGGAGCCCCAAAATCCCAGTCCTGTCCCAACCCGGCAGCCTGAGGGTGGAATTGCAGAACTGGGATCCTCAAAACGCCAACGAGTGGCTTCTGCTTTTACCTGTCTGGGAAGGAGCCTCAGATCCTCCCTGGAAAAGCCACCAGAGAGCAGGGAGGGCTTTGTGACAGCAGCAGCAGCAGCCCAGGGGTTCCCAGAGGGAAGAGAAGCAGCCGAACCTGAGGCTGTTCCCAGGTTTCCATCCCAGGTGCAGAGCATTCCAGCCCCACGGATCCCTCCAGGTGCTGCAGCCACCCCCTGGGGATGTGTCCCTGGGGCACAGCCGGCGTCCAGCTCCTGGGAGCTGCAGGGAAATCCCTGGGGAACCTCCCAGCTCAGCTGCCCCACCTTGGATCTGGTTTTTTTTCCAGGAGCTGGGAATGCTGGAGGCTCCGAGGTGCTGGGGGCTGTGGCACACAGGGAAACACGGATCCATCTCCAGGGGAATCCAAGGGCAGGGAAATCCCAGTGCTGAGCCCAGGGCCTGGTGGTTCATGTGGTATAAACCATAAATATACATATGGATAAATTTCAATAAATGCATGTGGGTATGGATAAATTTAATTAAATATATATATGGGCATGCAGAAATTTAAATAAATGGATATGGATAAGTTTACATAAATTCATATGGATATGCAGAGAAATAGAAATAAATAGATACATGCAGATAAATAGAAAAAATATATATGTAGAGAAGTAGAAATATATATGAATAGAAATAGAAATAAAATTAAATATATACATGCAGATAAATAGAAATATATATATGCAGAGAAGTAGAAATATATACATATAGAAATAGAAATAAATATAAATGCAGTGAAATAGAAATATACATGTGCAGAGAAGCAGGAAAATATATGTCTATAAACAGAAATAAGTATGTGTAGAAGTAGAAATAAATATGTGTATGCAAAGAAATAAAAATATATATGTATAGAAATAGAAATAAATATACACATGCAGATAAAGATAAATATCCATGTGTAGCGAAACAGAAATAAATATAAATATAAATATAAATATAAATATAAATATAAATATAAATAAGCATAAATATAAATATAAGCATAAATATATGCATAAATATATACACAAATATAAATATATACACAAATATAAATACATACATATACATACAAATACAAATACAAATACAAATACAAATGCAGATAAATAGTAATAAATATGTATAGAAATAAAAATAATTGTATTTATGCATATAAATAAAAACAAAAAGTATATATGTATATGAAGATAAATAAAGAAATAATTAAATAAATAAATATGCAAACTTTTTTTTTGATAACCCCCCACAGTGAAATCCCCAAAAATACCATTCCACACTAAAAAAAAAATCCATCCTGGGCCAGATTGTCCCTGTGGCTGTTGTCACTCCCCTGGCAGCAGTGAGGAGCACAGACCAGCCCCAAAGCAGGCCTGGCTCTCCTAAACTTTCCTTGCCAAGCTCATCCAGCTCCTCACACCCAAACCCTTTGCTCCGTGAGGGAATCCCAGGCTGGATCTCGGCTGTGCCAAGGACTCAGCCTCCTCCTGCCTGGGGCACAAACCCCCCTGGGAGCAGCCAGCCCCAGGACAGGGTTTTCCAAAGGGCACAGAAACATCCCAGTCACCTTTCTGTGAGTT
Organism: Phylloscopus whistleri; assembly: GCA_017589585.1. Classification (NCBI taxonomy): domain Eukaryota; kingdom Metazoa; phylum Chordata; class Aves; order Passeriformes; family Phylloscopidae; genus Phylloscopus; species Phylloscopus whistleri. Next base: position 45,906 of record JADMLD010000253.1, on the reverse strand, counting down.
TTCCATGGGGATCTCACCAGCCGGGGCAGGGACAGACAAACACCCTCCCTGAAGGGATGGTTTTGGCACAGCAAGTCAGCAGGACCAAGGTGGATGATGTTTTTTTGGAAAACAGCAGGTTTTTGGGATTTATCCTGTCATACACATCTCAGAGAGTGACCTTGATGTTTGTCCACGTGGAGTTTTCCATGGGGACCCCACCAGCCAGGGCAGGGACAGACAAACAACCTCCCTGAAGGGGTGGTTTGGGCACAGAGGGGTCAGCAGGGCTGGAATGGATGAGGTTTTGGGGGAAAACAGCAGGGTTTTGGGATTTACCCTGTCAGATACAACTCAGGGAGTGACCCTGATGTTTGTCCATGTGGAGTTTTCCATGGTGACCTCACCAGTCAGGGCAGGGACAGCCAAAACCCCTGAAGGAATGGCTTGGGGCACAGTGAGGTCAGCAGGACCAAGGTGGATGAGGTTTTGGGGGAAAACAGCAGGGTTTTGGGATTTATCCTGTCATACATATCTCAGGGAGTGACCCTGATGTTTGTCCATGTGGAGTTTTCCATGGGGACCTCACCAGTCAGGGCAGGGACAGCCAAAACCCCTGAAGGAATGGCTTGGGGCACAGTGAGGTCAGCAGGACCAAGGTGGATGAGGTTTTGGGGGAAAACAGCAGGGTTTTGGGATTTATCCTGTCATACATATCTCAGGGAGTGACCCTGATGTTTGTCCATGTGGAGTTTTCCATGGGGACCTTCCGAGTGTCCCCAGCCAGGGCGGGGACAGCCAAAACCCCTGAAGGAATGGCTTGGGGCACAGTGAGGTCAGCAGAGCTGGAATGGATGAGGTTTTTGGGCAAAACAGCAGGTTTTGGGATTTTTTTTTTCCTGTCAGAAACACCTCTGGCTGTGCTGGTGCCATCCTTGAATCTGCCAAACCTCCAGGACAAAAAGGGGGAGAAAGTTTAAAGGAATCATGCTGGAAGGAGCACCTGGGCACTGCAGAGCTGGGCACAACAGGAATATCAGGGTCTGCTCTCCACAAGCCATCAGGAGAGGACAGACAGACAGACTCCATCCCAACAGCCACGGAATCAGTGGGATAAGAGTTTTAGAGGGAAGACACAGCAGGAAAAGCCCAGAGTGGCAGAAACTCTCTGCAGCCCAACACTGGAATAGTCGGAACGTCCCTGTCTGCTCATTTTAATTCCTTCAGCAACAATTTCATCTTTCACATCAATTCCTGTGCCCTTTGCTACTCCCAGGGAACCCAGGGCAAAGCACCTTTGTTATAACAGGAGAAGGGCAGGAAAAGTCCTGAAGGAAAGTCCTGAAGGAAAATCCTGAAGGAAAATTCCAGGATCTGAGTTTGTTACCCCCACACGAACACAGTGTCCTTGAGCCTGCCCCAAACGCTCTCCTCCCCACACCAAAACACCTTCCATGGATAACAGGGCTGAAAATGCTCCAGAGGTCACTGAGGGTAGGATTTTCCAGATCTATCCCGGGTGAATTTGTACCCTGGGACTTTATCAATCAAGAAAAACATTGGAAAATGTTTTGGAATGTATTGGAAAAACTCTCCTTGAGGATGTTGTCCTGTTATCAGCCGTATCCCACCCCGTGCCTGCACCAAACCCCAAAGGCTCAGGCTGGCACATTTAATCTGCAGGTCAGCCAGCATCTGATAGCAGGCTGTTTTCCAGGCTTGCATTCATCCAAGGCTGGGTCAACTCCTGGAAGGTCACCTTGCTGTCACCCCAAAAGGAATTAAACATCCCAGTGCAGGGACACAGCTGTGTCCCCACTCCTGAGTGGGCAGAAGGGAAGAAATCCTCAATCTCTTCACACTGGGGGAGAGCTTGGAGTCTCCACCTGGACAGAAGATAAAAATAAAAAAGTGGGAAAGACATTTTAAGGCATTCAGCTGATGGGGCTTCACATAAGGAAAAAGGGGAATGCTCGGCAACACGGGGGTGTCTCAGTTTGGGAAAGAGCAGAGCAGGAAGAGGAGAGGATAAATGTGAGAGGAAAATTAACCTGCCCCATCTTCTGGGACGTCCCTTGTAGAGTTTAACCTCCAAAAAACAAAGGAACTTCCTCTGCTTCCCTGATGTGACTCAGCTGGGTGGGCAAGACACAGCTCAGAGCAGCCAGGCCCCTCTGTGCCAGCGTTGCCCACAGCGAGTGAGCCCAGACCCCAGAGCCTCCAACATTCCCGGGGCTGGAGCCAGAGCCCCGCTCAGTCCTGCCTGGGGACGGTCCCACCAAGGACACCCAAGCCTGGCAGAGCCCAAAGATTGAGTTGGCAGTGCCACCCCTGGGGAAGGGCTCAAGGACAGCACAAGGTCACACATTCAGCCATCGCTCCCTGCGCAGTCGCCAGCGGGGACACAAAGCTGTTGTTAAAAACAACATTGGAACAATCAAAGCAATCTAAAATAAAGATAATGGGAATTCTTTATCTGCCCTTGCAGCACCAGGACATGGCACAGCCCCACACCAGTGACCCCTCCAGCCGCAGGGCTCAGGCCCATTGTCCTGGTGTCAGATTTGGTGACGCTGCTCCCTGCCAGGTGTCGCAATGTTTGTCCATCGCTGCTGCTCCCAGGCTGGCAGCAGAGAGCTGCAGGGTATAAAAGTGGCACAGAGGCTGAGCACATCAGTCCTGGTCCAAGATGGCCAAGCTCACTCTGCTCACCGGTGAGTGCTGCTGCAAACTGGAGCTCTCTGCCCTCCTGAGCAGGGCTGGGGGCTCTGGCGCTCTCACTTTGCTGCTGGCACAGGGGGGTGGAGGGATAAAAATGCTGCTCTCACTTCTCTGTCAAAGCTTTCACAATTTCCTTTGGGGATGGAGACATCTGTTCTTTGGTGTTGGTGTGGTTGGGGATCTGTTCTGCTTTGAGCATGGACAGAGTTGAGTGCAGGGTAGAACTGAAATGTGCTTTCTAACTTACATCTAAAAATCAAATGACTGCTCTGGTACCTCCTTGATTCCGTTTCTGTGCTTTTATCTGAAATGCCTGGACAAATTTCAGCCTCCTCTGCCTCAGCCTGTGAGCAGAGACTTGCAGAAGAGCTTTGCATTTCTAAGAGCAAAGAGTGATGAGAGAGCTTAGCATTTCTAACGCAAACTTTGTTGTTTCCTTGTGCCCTGCCAGGCCTGGCCCTGCTGCTGAACGCCCACCTCGGTAGGTGCTGCTTCCCCCGAGCCGCTCCTGCGGGAGCTCCGCGCTGCCTCCCGGGCAGGACGGGCCCGCCCGGGGCCCGGAGCCCGAGCTGGGAGCTGAAGGGCAGCGGAGGCTGCGGCGCCGAGCCCTGCCCGGGCCCGGGGCAGGAAGGCGGCGGCTGCGGGGCTGTGGCGGGGAGCCCGGCGGTGTGCGGGGGATGCCCGGCCCCGCTGCCCTTTCCCGGAGCTCCCGGCCCGCCCGGGGAGCTGTGGCCCGGCCCTGCCCGGCGGCAGCGCGGGGATGCTGTGCCCGAGGGGCCGGGCTGTGCCCGCGGCACCGCAGCCCCTCCATGCCCGCTGTGTCCCCGCAGGCACTGCCTATGTGCTGACCTGTTACTTCACCAACTGGGCCCAGTACCGGCCCGGCCTGGGCAAGTTCACCCCCGAAAATGTCGACCCCTGCCTGTGCAACCACCTGATCTACGCCTTTGCCGGCATGAACAACAACGAGATCACCACCTACGAGTGGAACGACGAGACCCTGTACAAGTCCTTCAACGGCCTCAAGAACCAGTGAGTGCCGGAGCCTCGGGCACGGCTGCTGCTCCCTCCCAGCCCTGCCCCGGCATTCGGGCTCAGCTCGGGGACAGCGGCTCAGGGCCAGCGCTGCTGAGTGAAGAGGGAGAGCGACACGGACGGGGCAGGGCAGGGTGACAGCCCCGTCCCCTCAGCTCGGGGACAGCGGCTCGGGGCTCTGTGCACTCGCAATAACTCCGGGTCCTGCCTCCTCCCTTGCAGGAACAAAGATCTGAAGACCCTGCTGGCCATTGGAGGATGGAATTTCGGCACACAGAAGTGAGTTCAAACCATGCCCGGCCCTAAAGGGCAGCCCGGAAAGAGAATGGGGGTTGGAAGGGGCTCCATGGAAACCCCACCTCTGTCCTGCTCTGCTTGTCCAGGTTCACCACCATGGTCTCCTCTCCTGCCAACCGCCAGACCTTCATCAAGTCCGTGATCAAATTCCTGCGCCAGTATCAGTTTGATGGGCTGGACCTGGACTGGGAATACCCCGGCTCCAGGGGCAGCCCCGCCCAGGACAAGGGTCTCTTCACCGTCCTGGTTAAGGTGGGCTCGGCTCCAGGCCTGTGAGCCCTGGGCGGCTGCAAAGCCCCATCCCAGAGCCCCCAGGTGATTGCTGTCCCTTGCATCCCTCAGGAACTGCTGGAAGCCTTCGAGCAGGAAGCCAAACAGACCAACCAGCCCCGGCTCATGGTCACCGCCGCTGTTGCCGCCGGACTTTCCACCATCCAGGCCGGCTACGAGATTGCTGAGATTGGCAAGTGAGTGGCAAAGCCCGGGGTCGCTGGTGGGATTGGAGGGCTTTCCTGGAAGGGCTGAGGTGCAAGAGCCCCTGAGGGAGCCCCACGTGCAGGGGCTGGGGGTGGTTTGACCGGGCACCCTCAGCTCTGGTGCCCCGGGTGAGGACACAGCCCCGCTGCCCGCAGGTACCTGGATTACATCCACGTGATGACCTACGACTTCCACGGCTCCTGGGAGAGGAACACTGGCGAGAACAGCCCCCTGTACGCCGGCCCTGCTGACACCGGGGACTACAAATACTTCAACGTGGTGAGTGTTTCTGTGGGACACTCCCAGGGCTCAGCTCCTTGGCGGCTGCCCCGAGGAGATTTCGGGGAATTCATCCCACAAATCCTGGCAAAGGCTGGAGCGGGGCTGGTTTCTCGCAGGAATACGCCATGAATTATTGGAAGAGCAACGGTGCCCCAGCTGAGAAGCTCCTGGTGGGGTTCCCAACCTACGGCAAGAGCTTCACCCTGCAGAACCCATCTGACACCTCCGTTGGAGCTCCAGCCTCCGGGCCTGGCCCCGCCGGGCCCTACACCAGGGAGGCCGGAACTCTGGCTTACTACGAGGTACGGCTGTTCCATCACATTCCTGTCTCAAGTCCTTTGAAGGAATTGATCAGGAAGCTCCCAGGGAGTTTTCTGGGTGGCTCAGGCACAGAGCTGTCCCTGGAATTGATAGGAAGAAGTTGAGTACTCCGGGAACAGGGAAGTGGCACAAAACCAGAGGAGAAAGCCAAGGCAGCAGCAGAGCCTGGGCTTTTCCCTTCTTGTGGGTAACATCCCTGCTTCCTTCTCCTTAGATCTGCAGTCTCCTGAGCTCCGGAGCCACCCAGGCTTGGGATGAACCCCAGGATGTTCCCTACGCCTACAAGGGCAGCGAGTGGGTCGGCTACGACAACGTCAAGAGCTTCGGCATCAAGGTCTGGGGGCAGCGGGGCTGGGCTGGGGCCAGGCTGGAGCTTCCTGTGGATCAGCTCCTGGGGCTCAGCGGGATTTCCCTCCCCACAGGTGGATTGGCTGAAGAAGAACAACTTTGGAGGTGCCATGGTCTGGGCCCTGGACATGGATGACTTCACTGGGGAATTCTGCAAGGAAGGCAAATACCCCCTGATCTCCAGCCTGAAGAAGGGCCTGGGGCTGCAGAGCGGCGGTGAGTGGCTCCAGGAGAGCGGGAGCAGCTCCTTGAGGGAGACTCCCAAAATCCCTATGGAGGTGTGGGAGGGATGAAACACTTCCAGCCCTTTCCTGCCTCAATCCCAGACCGTGTTCCCCCCTCCTCCCATTCGAGGCTCCCAGCACCACCAGCAGGAGCAGCTCCTTGAGGGAAACTCCCAAGCTCCCTGTGGGAAGGCGTGGGAGGGATGGAACTCTGGGAAGATGAAAATCAACCTTTTCCTGCTTGAATTCCTCCCTCCCAGACTGCGTTCCCCCCGCCGAGCCCCTGCCTCCCATCACCGAGGCTCCCCCCACCACCAGCGGCGGCTCCGGCGGCTCCGGCGGCTCCGGCGGCAGCGGCTTCTGCGCCGGGAAACCCAACGGGATCTACGCTGACCCCACCAACAACAGGAACTTCTACAGCTGCCTGAACGGCCAGACCTTCGTGCAGAGCTGCGAGCAGGGGCTGGTCTTCGACCCCGCCTGCTCCTGCTGCAACTGGCCCCAGTGATCCCAGCCCTGCCCCAGCCCATCCGTCCCTCGGATGGATTGTGTGCAGGAATGGTGATTAAATAAAGCTTTCTGCAAGCAATCCTCCTCTTTTGGGCTCTTTTCATGCTCTCGGCTCTGCGGGAGTGCGCGGCTATTAAAATTCCCGACAGCAGGTGTCAATGTTGCCTGCTCCTCTCTCTGCCCAGCCACGGAGGGATTTTCCAGGAGTCTTCCGGCAACATTTGGAGAGGAAAAGCGTTGCAGGCCAGGGAGCTGAGTTGTTGTTCCTCTTTGTTCAGTCCCAAGTCGAGAGCTGGGGTGAAGAGGAATTGTTTAGCAGTTTTTTATAGAAATGGAGCACTTTGTCCTTGCCATAGGTGAAAACAGCAGGATAAAGGCAGTTTGTTTCTCCAGGGTTTTGGAGCCTGTGGGAGACACGGAATCGTGGAATCCCAGACTGAAGGGACCTTAAAGCTCGTCCCATTCCAGCCCTGCCACGGGCAGGGACACCTCCCACTATCCCAGGCTGCTCCAGCCTGTGCCCCATCCCCACCTTGTCACCAGCCCAGGAGCTCCTTGGACACCTCCAGGGATGGGGATTCCTGCTCCCCACGGTCTCTCCGTGCCAGGCCAATATCTGGCAGCTGGTTTGGATCAGGTCCATGGCCAGAAAGATTTCAAATCCTTCCAATGCCCTCCTGTCACAGGTAACAGGTCTTGGTCAGGAGATCCATGGAGTTCAGGCCGTTCCTCCTGTTTGGGACAGCCAGGAAAGCTCCTCTCTCCCCGAGCCCCATCAGCTCAGTGGACAGGGCTCTGTTTTCAGGCTGTTTCCCCCAGTCCCAGCTCCTCCTTCCTCTGCTCCCACCTTCCCCCGACATTTGAGTGCCCTTCTCTCCACAGCTCATGGGAGAAGCTCTGGTTTTCAGCACCGGCCCTCCCCTGCTCCTGGCAGCGATCCTGCCTCCCTCATTCCCAGGAATACCAGCTGTGACTCACCCCGATTACGAAATGCTGCAGCCATGCCCGCCCTGCCGCTCCTCCAGGGCCGTTTGTTCACCTCTTGTCCCCGGGGCTGTTTCATGACGACTCAGAAGAGTTTTGTTGTTTTGTTTTTTTTTTTCCATGAGGATTTTCCGCCGTGCTGCCATCTCCCACTGCCCGTTCCTCCCAGCTTTCATCATCCCTCATCTTCCCTCGCGCCGAGCTGCTGTCATCGGGCTCTGTAAACAAACCCCGAGCCTCTCTGGTGTTGTGAAACAGCTCCAGCTCGATTTCTGACCGTCCTGTTCCCCAAATAAACCCTGGCCCTGCTCTGCTGGCATCTCCCTGGAGCTCAGCATCGCCTTCCCCGGGGGTGGTGAGCTCCAGGGAGCTCCTGGGCATGGGCTGCAGATCCTTCCACCCATCCCCAAATCCATCCTGACATTATTTCCTGCCTTTCCAGGCCTTCAAATCCCTCCCCTGCACATAAACATCTCCATGCTCAGCACAGGTGGGAAAAAGGAGCTCCAGAAATGCTGGATTTACCTGGATGAGCAGGCACATGGGTGTTGTTTTGGCTCAGGAAATATCTCATGGATAATTGGAGCTCCGTTTCACTGGATTTTCCTTTTATTTCTTTAATGGGCCTTATGTTGCATGAAAATGTTATTTTTATGGAGCCTGATCTCTTAAAAATTGGATTTATCAGAGCGTGTAATCTCCCCAAATCCATTTAGGATTGGTAACGCATCTCCCAGCCTGAACTGGCTGTTATTTAGGGAAAAATATCCACACCGGGCAGATCCTGAGCTGCTTCCAGCCAGGATTCCACGTGGCAGCTCCCACCAGGGAACAGGAACCTGTTTTCCACCCTGACCATTCCCATCATCCGCCAGGGAAGCACCAGATGGCCTGGACTGGGAGAGCTGGGACAAACTGGGAGAGCTGGGGGTTAATCCAGCCCCCAGCACGGGGAGGTGGGGATGATACCCTGCCTTTCATCCTGTTTTGGTGTTTTTTTTTTTTTTTTTTTGGAGGTTTAGACCTCACCAGGACCTTGGAATCACCTCCTGTGTCCCCCTGAACCCTTCCTAGGATGCTCAGCCCCATCCCAGCTCGTCTAATTAGAGATTAAACCCTTCTGGTGAGGCAACATCTGCCTGTTCCCCACTAATCCGTGCTCCTGAGCTCCAGAACCGGAGCCATCTGGGCAGGGAAGGTGGATCAGCTTCCCATCAAACATTTACAGCCACATCCAGGCAACTGTTGCTGAGACAACCCAGCTGATCCTGCATTTCCAACATCCTCTCTGCAAAAAAAAACCCAAACAAAACCCCAGGAAAATAAAATAAAATAAAGGGGTTTAAAAATGGGTGTGGATCATCACATCCCCCCAGCCTGGGGTGTGAACTCCTCTCCTTCCCATCCACCAATTCCTGCTGCCTGGAAAGAAAGGATTTTTAATAATTTAATGACGTTTTGGGCCCGGCTTGAGCAACCAAATAGCCTTTAAATAAAACATTCCCTGCTGGAGCAGGTGCCCTTCAACCTCCCCGGGCTTAAAATAGCTCTGGAGTCAGGCTGAGCCCCCAGTTCAGCTTTCCTGAGCGGGGTTTAATGTGACCTGGATTTGGGCAGGGACATCATCCCCGTCCCCACGCTGTGTCAGCCACTCGGCCTTGCTTGGAAATAACAAAAATATTTCCTTCCAAATCTCGCTGGATTGGGTTTATCTCCCACCCTTTTATCCCCCTCAAGGTTTTTTTTGGGGATGGAATATCCAGTTCCCTCACCAGTGGTTTGGTCAGCAGAGCGGGGAGAGCCTAAAAACCCACAGGAAAATTAAAGAATGGAGCAGAAATTGGGAATATTTTGAGGGGGAGGGTTGGGGGATTATGGCTTTTGAGGGTGTGACGAGTTTATGGGGCCCCGAAATTCCAATCCTGTCCTCAGTGCTGAGCCCCTCATGGGAATGGAGCTGGAGAAGGATCTGGAAAGGATCCAGAGGCTCTCGTGAGCTCAGGGATACAGGAGCTTCCTGCCCCAGGGCCTTTGGGTCCCTTCCAACCCACCCCAGTCCGGGATTCCTGGGGTCACCCGGAGCAGATTCCCTGGAATATCACAGCCAGGGGAGCAAAACCCCGGGCAGGCCGAGGAGTTGAAAGGAATAAAAGTGAAACTCCTGAAAGAAACTCCCAATTCCCGCCAGCCTGGGAGCAGCGGGGTCCCCGTGTGTCAATCCCAAAATCGGTCTGTGGGGGTGGGGAAGGCAGGGAGAGGGAATTGCCCTGGGATTCGTCTGTAATTCCTGGTTTGCACTGCGGGGCCTCTCCTGGGGCTGCGAGGCTCCCAGGGTGTGCGGGGGAGAGGAGGAAGTGGAAGTGGGGATTTTTGGATGGTAATTTCTTGGAACAGCCAACGTTTTCCCTCACGGATCAGACCGGGGAAAAGGGGCTTCCCTTCTGATTCCTGCTCCTTTATTTCACCCACAGGGAAGCGAACACCCTCGGGTGCCATCCATAACTGGGACATGGAACAGGACCCGTTTTCCTGCTGACAATTCCCTATTTTCCTGCTGACAATTCCCTATTTTCCTGATGAGAATTCCCTATTTTCCTGCTGACAATTCAATTCCCATTATCTGCCAGGAAAGACCCAGATTCCCTGGATTGGATCTCTCCCACTCCTTCCTCACTTCCAGGCTGGATTCACCCCCCTCTTCCAGGAATCCCTGATGTTCCTCTCTCCTGTTTCCTGCTCCTTTATTTCACCCACAGGGAAGCAAACACCCCCTGGTCCCATAACTGGGACACAGAACAGGACCCGTTTTCCTGCTGACAATTCCCTATTTTCCTGCTGACAATTCCCTATTTTCTGCCAGGAACCACCCAGACTCCCTGTACTGGATCGCTCCCATTCATTCCTCACTTCCCGGCTGGATTCACCCTCCTCTTCCAGGAATCCCTGACGTTCCCCTCATCCCTCCCCACCAGCATCCCCTCATTCTGCTGCCAACCCTACAAACCCTGCCAATCTCCAGCAGCCCCGCTGCCATCCCCGGAGCTCCAGGGGCTCTCCCAGCTCCGGGATCCCGGCGGGATGTCCATCTTTGGCAGCCGGGCCGTGCCGCGGTGCCCTCGGTGGTTGGCCGGGGCTCGCACGTCACTGGTTCCGGAGCTCCGGCTGCTCCCGCTGACGTCCGCGGGGCCGCGTCAGGCGGCGGCCGAGGGAAGCGCTGCCCTTTTTTGGGAGCGGAGGCTGCGGGGTTCGGGGTGGGGGAACAGCTGGGCTCTGTCAGGAATTCAGGAATTCAGCACGCGGAGCTCCGCGGATAAACACTCCAGGGTGTTTTTTTTTTTGTTTTTTTTTTTTTTTGTTTGTTTGTTTGTTTTTTTTGGTTTTTTTTTTGTGGTTTTTTTTTGTTTGTTTGTTTTTTTGGTTTTTTTTTTTGTTTTTGGTTTTTTTTTGGTTGGATTTTTTTGTTTGTTTTTGTTTTTTGGGGGGTTTTTTGGGTTTTTTTTGGGTTTTTTGTGTTTTTTTGTTGTTGTTGGGAGTTTTTTTGGGGTTTTGTTTGTTTGTTTGTTTTGTTTTTTTGGGTTTTGTTGGGGTTTTTTTGCTCGTTTTTGTTTGTTTGTTTTTTTTGTTTTGTTTTTGGTTTTTGTTTTTGGTTTTTGGGTGTTTTTTTGTTTTGGGGGTTTTTTGTGTTTTTGTTTTGTTTTCTCTTGCTTTGTTTGTTTTTTGTTTTTGTTTTTTTTTTTTTGGTTGGTTGGTTGATTGGGTTTTTTTGGTGTTTTTTTGCTTTGTTTTGTTTGGTTTTTTTTTTTTTTGGTTTCGTATTTTTGGGGTTTTTTTTGGTTTATTTTTTTTTTTTGTTTTTTTGGGGGTTTTTTTTGTGTGTGTGTGTTTTGGGGTTTTTTTGTGGTTTTTTTTTCCCCCCCTCTCTGCTCACCCCAATATTTTCCTTTCTCTTTGGGCAGCGTTGTTTCACTGCTGAGGGTGGAATTCTTCCCCGGAACCCTTTGTAAATTTGTTTTTCCCCTCCTCCCATTCCGGCCTCTCCACAGAAGAGCTTTGGCCCCTTTGGAAAGGGAAAAGATCCTTTGGTTTCCTATAAAATTGGGGAGTTTTGAGTCCTGAGGCAGAACTGAGGCACTTTTGGGGGGTTCGAAAGGTTTGGGGAAGAAAAGGGGTGGAGGAGTAAAGGAGAATTGGGGATTTCAAATGCCTGGGAAAGAGAGATTAAAAAAAAAAAAAAAGAGAGAGAGATTTTTTAAAAAAATAGGCTTTAAAAAGGAGGATAAAAAGGGGGGCTAAAAAATAAAGGGGGCTAAAAAATGGAGGAAAAAATAAAGAGGGTAAAAATAAAGGGGGATTAAAAAGGGATAAAAATTAAATGGGAATAAAAAATAAATGGGGCTAAAAGGGGGGGATAAAAAAGAGGGGTAAAAATAAAGGGAGGATTTAAAAAGGGGATAAAAAATAAAGAGGGTAAAAAATAAAGGGGGATTAAAAAGGGGTAAAAAGTAAAGGGGGTAAAAAAGGAGGGATAACAAAAGGGGGACAGAAAAAAATGGGGACAAAACCCAGGAGATAAAGTCAGAGCATGCTGGCAGTGGCGTGTTATCCCAAAGAAATTTCGTACAAATGCAGAAATATTTGGCAATCTGAGCACTTCCCAAGGAGCCTCTAAGCCAGGCTGGAGGCAAATCCTCACCTGGCTCCTCCTCAGCTCTGGGCAAAACCCCAAATCCACGGCAAAACCCCAAATCCACGGCAAAGCACCTTTTCCCTGGCTGCAAAGTCCCTCCTTTGATGTGGGTGGCGGGGAGATAAGGCAGGCCCTGCTCTTAAAAATGAAGAAATCAGCAGAAAATAAAGAAATCAGCAGAAAAATAAAGGAAAAAAAATCAGATTACAGAACCTGGAGGAGCTGTTGACCCCAGCTGAAGGACAGGGACATTGGGAGATGCTGCCTGGCTGGAAAATCCCTTTATCCCAACCTGGAGATATCCCAAAGTGAGGATGACACAGCCAGTGGAGCTTTCATCTCCTCTGGGAGCTGGGAACCTGCTGGGCAGGGGAAGGAGCAGCAGCAGGGCCAGCAGGAGCTGCTCACCTCGGGCCAGATGTGCTCAGAGCCCTTTTTTTATCCCACGTGTGCTGCCTTTCCTGGCGTAGCCCAAGTGCCATTAGGTGCAATTAAGGCAATTAGGCCGAATTTTAGCAGCCCACGGAGCAATTGGGGGCAATTTTTAGCATCCCCCCAGGGGCATTTCGACAGCACAAGGTGGCCCTGCTGATGATTTTCCTGCTTGAGGTCGCAGCTCAGGTGTGGCTCAGGTGATACCTTTGAAGTGGAGAGGGCTGGAGGAGGACAACTCCAATTTTTCATTTTTTCCCTTCTTTCTTGCTTAAAAAAAAAGGGAATTTTGTCTCTTGTTTCAGCTCTGAAGCAAATGAAACCTGAGGAATGGGTGGGAAAGATCCAGGCTCGGGTGGGACACACCTGAGGAGGGATGGGCTGGGAGCTGTCACCCCACAGGGAACAACCTGAGGCTCATTTTGTCCTCCCTCCCTGCCTCCCTTTGGGTGAGAAATTCCAGCCTGGCTCCTCAAAAAATTGGAAAAAACCTCCCTGAAGTGTTTTGTTTGCCAGTTCTGCAGATCCCTCCCTTAGATCCTGCTCTGGGGAGACAAAAGGCAGCTCCCTGGTTTGGTTTTTGTTTTTTTCCCAGCCTTTTCCAGGTTCCTCCAAGGCATTTTATCCCTTCCCTGCCTGAGGAGTGAGCTCTGCTCAGCAGCAAAACTCAGATCCCCAGCCCAGCTCTAAATCTGGAGCGGCCCCGGCCTCACCCAGAGAAATCCGAGCTCCTTTCTGGCTGTCCCTGAACGTCAGCACCTGATCCAGAGTCACCTGGGAAGGGCAAAATCCCCAGGGTGGGTTGGGAAAAAATTCCATCAGGAGGGAGGAGAAACCTCTCTGGCTGTGCTTGGAGCGGGGGGAAAAAAGGGAACTCAGCTCCAAGGTGAGGAAATTCTGAGCATCAGCCTCTGCTCCACATCCAGGTGTTCACAGAGAAAATCAAGGAATTTCATGGTTTTGTGTAAAATCCTTAAAATCCTACTGGTTTTACTCTGGCTGTGCCTGGAGCAGGGGGAGCAAAGGGGATTCAGCTCCAGGGTGAGGAAATTCTGAGCATCAGCCTCAGCTCCACATCCAGGTGTCCACAAGGAAAATCAGGATTTTTCTAAAATCCTCAAAATCCCAGTGGTTTTACTCTGGCTGTGCTTGGAGTAGGGGGAAAAAAGAGGACCCAGCTCCAGGGTGAGGAAATTCTGAGCATCAGCCTCTGCTCCACATCCAGGTGTTCACAGGGAAAATCAGGATTTTCCTAAAATCTTTAAAATCCCAGTTGATTTAATCTGTCTGTGCTTGGAGCAGGGGGAAAAAAGAGAACTCAGCTGCAGGGTGAGGAAACTCTGAGCATCAGCCTCAGCTCCACATCCAGGTGTTCACAGAGAAAATGAGGGAATTTCATGGTTTTGTGTAAAATCCTTAAAAGGGGATTTTACACAAAGGGGACCCAGCTCTGGGGTGAGGAAATTCTGAGCATAACCCTTGGCTCCACAGGGAAAATCAGGGAATTTCATGGCTTTTCTAAAATCCTTAAAATCCCAGTGGTTTTACTCTGGCTGAGCTTGGAGCAGGGGGAGCAAAGGGGATTCAGCTCCAGGGTGAGGAAATTCTGAGCATCAGCCTCAGCTCCACATCCAGGTGTCCACAAGGAAAATCAGGATTTTTCTAAAATCCTCAAAATCCCAGTGGTTTTACTCTGGCTGTGCTTGGAGTAGGGGGAAAAAAGAGGACCCAGCTCTGGGGTGAGGAAATTCTGAGCATCAGCCTCTGCTCCACATCCAGGTGTCCACAGGGAAAATCAGGATTTTCCTAAAATCTTTAAAATCCCAGTTGATCTAATCTGGCTGTGCCTGGAGCAGGGGGAGCAAAGAGAACTCAGCTCCAAGGTGAGGAAATTCTGAGCATCAGCCTCAGCTCCACATCCAGGTGTCCACAGAGAAAATCAAGGAATTTCATGGTTTTGTGTAAAATCCTTAAAATCCCAATGATTTTTCTCTCCCCTACCCCAAGACCACCAGCCCAAAGGGAAATTTGGGGTTATTCCCTCTTCCCTTCTTCCCTCAGCTGACTCCTGCATTTCAGGCCTTCCTGCGGATCAGCAATTCCCATTCCCAGCTTTTTTTTTTTTTTTCTTTTTTCAGCCACAAACTTCCCTTAATTAAATTCCCTCAATTAAAGCCTCACCCCTCACAGGGGGGACCAAAAAAAAAAAAAAAAAGCCTCAAACAGGGGGAGATTTGAGGAGCTCAGAGCTGCAATTCCTGATGCTCGGAGCAGAACGCGGCCTTGCCAAAAAGAGAGGGGGGTAACTAAAAAAAAATCCCATTTATGGCTGACAAACGTGGCCAGAGGCCAAGGAAAACCCTCTGGATCCAGCAGGGTGAGGGGGTGGCAGATATTTTTAGATGTTTTGGGGTTTTTGGGGGTTTTTTTCCCTGCTCCAGAGGCCTTGGCTTGCCTTGGGGCCTGCGAGAGCTGCTCAGGAGCTCGGAGGAGGAGGAGGAGGAGGAGGAGGAGGAGGAGGAGGAGGAGGAGGAGGAGGAGGAGGAGGAGGAGGGAGTGGGAAGCTGAATTTGAGACCCTTTTTAAGCTCTGTTTGCTCTCCCAGCCTCCTCAGGTGCCAAGGGCACGGGCACAAAGGGAGGGGACGGCCTTGGAGCGATTTCTGGGGGATTTTTCCCTGCTCCTCTGGGAATTCCCAGCTCCTGATCCCCAACTGGGAACGACCCCTCAGCCGGGAACAGGCCCGGGCTGTGTTTTCCTCATGGTTTGGTGCTCCAGGGAAAATGGATTTTCCCCCTCCCTTCCCCTCTTGGTCAATCTTTAACCTTGCCAGGCTCAGCCTCTTGCCAGGCCTCACCTCACATTCCTTCCCCTCCTTGAAAATTCACTTTTCCAGCTCCTTCCCCTCCTTGGAAATCCACTTTTCCACCTCCTTCCTCTCCTTGGAAATTCACTTTTCCAGCTCCTTCCCCTCCTTGGAAATTTACTTTTCCAGTTCCTTCCTCTCTCTGGGAATTCACTTTTCCACCTCCTTCCCCTCCTTGGAAATTCACTTTTCCACCTCCTTCCCCTCCTTGAAAATTCACTTTTCCACCTCCTTCCTCTCCTTGAAAATTCACTTTTCCAGCTCCTTCCCCTCCTTGGAAATTCGCTTTTCCACCTCCTTCCCCTCCTTGGAAATTTACTTTTCCAGTTCCTTCCTCTCTCTGGGAATTCACTTTTCCACCTCCTTCCTCTCTTTGGAAATTCACTTTTCCAGCTTCCCGAGTCCCCAGGTGCTTCCCGAGTGGGCAGTGAACCTCCAGGTGCCTCAGGAAATGGAGGAGCACTGAGTTCCAGCAGCCACGGAGCTGGAGCAGCCCTGGAAAGTGGAAAGTTTTCCAAGGAAAACCGGTGGAGCGAGTTTTCCAAGGAAAAAATGGGAGGAATGTCATCGGGGTGAGGCATTTCAGCCTGGCTGCACCTCTTGGGATGGAAAAAAAACACCCACAGAGCCTCTGGGAACACCGAAATCCAAACAGGTGCTGCTCCTGGGAGGGATCCCTGTGCCTCTGACCCGAAATTTGGGGTGATCCAACCGCAGATTTTGGAGCAAGCGACGCCTCCTTTACCAACTTTACCAACTTTACCAACTTCCCACCTCCCTCCCTGGCTGCTCACACCCAGCTCCAGCTCCCAGCCCACATTCCTGCTCCGGCCTCCCGGATTTTCTTGAGCGACAGAACTTTCCTGTGGGATTTTGGGGAGAAAAACCACAGGAGCTTCCTCCTGGGAGCCTTCAGGGAGAGACAGAAACCTCTGGAGGGTGTCCTGGCTCCGGTGCCCACCCAGCTCTGGCAATTCCTGGCGGAGCAGCTCCAGGAGGAGCTGTGGGTCTGTCCCCAAGGAGTCTCCCAAAGCTCTGGCAGGTGATCCCCATGGCTCTGTCCCCAAGGAGTTTCCCCAAAGCTCTGGCAGGTGATCCCCATGGCTCTGTCCCCAAGGAGTTTCCCAAAGCTCTGGCAGGTGATCCCCATGGCTCTGTCCCCGAGGAGTTTCCCCAAAGCTCTGGCAGGTGAACCCCATGGCTCTGTCCCCGAGGAGTTTCCCCAAAGCTCTGGCAGGTGAACCCCATGGCTCTGTCCCCAAGGAGTTTCCCAAAGCTCTGGCAGGTGATCCCCATGGCTCTGTCCCCGAGGAGTTTCCCCAAAGCTCTGGCAGGTGAACCCCATGGCTCTGTCCCTGAGGACTTTCCCAAAGCTCTGGCAGGTGATCCCCATGGCTCTGTCCCCAAGGAGTTTCCCAAAGCTCTGGCAGGTGATCCCCATGGCTCTGTCCCCCAAGGAGTTTCCCAAAGCTCTGGCAGGTGAACCCCATGGCTCTGTCCCCAAGGAGTTTCCCAAAGCTCTGGCAGGTGATCCCCATGGCTCTGTCCCCAAGGAGTTTTCCCCAAAGCTCTGGCAGGTGATCCCCATGGCTCTGTCCCCGAGGAGTTTCCCAAAGCTCTGGCAGGTGAACCCCATGGCTCTGTCCCCAAGGAGTTTCCCAAAGCTCTGGCAGGTGATCCCCATGGCTCTGTCCCCGAGGAGTTTCCCCAAGCTCTGGCAGGTGAACCCCATGGCTCTGTCCCCAAGGAGTTTCCCAAAGCTCTGGCAGGTGGTTCCTGCCCAGCTGCATCACCCCAACAAACCCAACCCTCCACAGCTCTGGCAGGGAAGGGCGAGGGCTCCTTGGGAAGAGCCCGGGGCGAGCCCGCAGAGGGAGCCAGGAGGGATCTCCTGGAGCAGGGATCGGCTGGGGAAGAGGCACCACCCGCACCCCAGCTGGGCCTGGGTGTTGCCCAGCTCCCTCTGAGCTCCCTTTTCTCTGCCCTAATTGCTGCTGGCAGGGCCTGGGAGCCCGGCTGGGCCCTGGGAAGCCGTGGCCTCTTTCATATTTTGTGGGTGTAGCCTGAGAAGAAGCCCCAGGAGCTTCTCCCAGTGTCCCTTCCCTGCCACGCCTGGAGAGTCCCCAGGACAAAAGTCCACCATGGATGTGGAGTGAGGGGTGGATCGGGCAGAGCTTTGGATTCATCCCCAGCTCTTCATTTGGGGAATCAAATAAATCTGGTCCTTGCACAATCCTGTGCAAGCAGTGCCTTCCACGTGCAATCCCAGCATTTTTAGGAAAAGGGAAAAGCTGATCTGATGGGTGGCTTTGTATGGGAAGGTGTCACAGGCCCAGAAGAAAGAAGTTTTGGGGTTGATGGGGCTGAGATGGTGCTTCTCTTATCATGGACCGAGTTTGCAAAGTAGTAGGGATCAAATTTGCAAAGTACACTTGTTCTAATGCTTTATTTTATAAAAATATAAACATTTATAATGTCTATATTTACTATAAATAATATTAATAATAATAAATAATATATAATACTATAATATTATTATAATATTATTATATAATTATATATATTATATATTATATATTATTATAGATATCAAATATATAAAATACATAATATTATTAGAATACATATAAATATAATATATACTATTATATTATATATTATATTTTATATAATATAATATAAAATATATAAATATATTATATAATATATAAAACAAAATATTATAATATAAATAATATATAGTAATATATAGTAATAGATATAATAATATATAATAATATATATTTATATATAAAAGATATCAACCACTTGGTTTACACTTTATGACATAAATAACACAAATTATAAATAATCAAAACAAATAAAAAATAAATAATAACATTTCTTCTTTTAAATCAAAGAAGAAATAGTGGAGCGCCTTCCCCAAACAACAAGGAAAAGCATTTCCAGGTATCCCAAACAGCGAACCCAGGCACAGCTCTGAGCTGAGCCACACAAATCCTTCCTGAGGAGCTAAAAAAATTGTAAAAAAAAATCACCAAAAATGTTGTAGGAAGAAATTTGGTAACGAGGGATGGACAGGGAATGGGAGCATTAAATGTGGAAAATAAAGTGGAGCGAGGAAGGGGCTGGTGGGCAGGGAGAGGAGGGGAAGGTGGATCCACCCGGGCACATCCAGTGCAGGGAATGAGGTCTGGAACCAGCCCTGGACGGGGCAGTTTGCCATGAACTGGCCCAAATCTGGAGTCTGGAGCTTTCTTATCAGCACCTGGGACTGCCCTGATCCCTTCAGCCTTGGGGGGAGAGCACAGAACACCCCCAAAAACCCCACATGGATCCCACAAAACCCCGCAGGCCCCGGGGAGCAGCTCAGGTTTGTGCTGCCTCCATAAAAAATCCCTTTAATCTGTGACCATCTCCCCCTCCAAAACAGGGAGAATAAACTGCTTTTTCACCACTTTTTTAAAAAAAAAACCAAAACATTCAAGCCCAGCTCTGAGCAGGGTGAGGAAATTCCCTCCCCAGCTGCTCCAGCCACCGAGGCTTTGGTGCTCTTGGCCTTGTTTTTGTGCCGAGGGTTGGGGTTGCCATGGAGCTGCACCACATGCTCCCCCTCTGTCCCTGCTCTCCTCCAGCACAGAAACGGGCAAAGAAACCTGGAAATGGGCAAAGAAAAGCAGATTTTGGGCAACAAAAATTCCTCCCAGCCCGGCTGAGCTGCGCTTTGGCAGCCCAAGACACATTCTCAGCACCTTTAAAAAAAAAAAAATTAAAAAAAATAAATTCCTGTCGTGTGGTTTTGGCCAAAGCGGGTTTTGGGTTTGTTGTTTTGTTTTTACTTCTCATTTCTAAGAAAAGAAGAAATCTCTTTTTCGTAGCTGCACGTCAGCAGGGAAGGGGGAAATCCTGCAATCCACCCCTCCAGCCTGCCTTAGAAGGAAAGGGGTGAGAGGGACACAAGGTTTGGGCTGAAAAACTCAGGGGGATGGGAGGAAATTTGGTTTCCCACTGAGACAGACCCAAGGTTTGGGCTGCAAAATTCAGGGAGATGAGAGGAATTTTGGTTTCTTACCAAGACAGACCCAAGGAGGGAGGTTTGGGCTGAAAAATTCAAGGAGATGAGAGGAATTTTGGTTTCTTACTGAGGCAGACCCAAGGAGGGAGGTTTGGGCTGAAAATTTCAGGAAGATGAGAGGAATTTTGGTTTCCCACTGAGACAGACCCAAGGTTTGGGCTGCAAAATTCAGGGAGATGAGAGGAATTTTGGTTTCTTACCAAGACAGACCCAAGGAGGGAGGTTTGGGCTGAAAAACTCAAGATGGGAGGAATTTTGGTTTCTTACTGAGACAGATCCAAGGAGAGATGTTTGGGCTGAAAAATTCAGGCAGATGAGAAGAATTTTGGTTTCTTGCTGAGGCAGATCCAAGGAGGGAGGTTTGGGCTGAAAATTTCAGGAAGATGAGAGGAATTTTGGTTTCTCACTGAGACAGACCCAAGGTTTGGGCTGCAAAATTCAGGGAGATGAGAGGAATTTTGGTTTCTTACTGAGGCAGATCCAAGGAGGGAGGTTTGGGCTGGAAAACTCAGGGAGATGTGAGAAATTTTGGCCTCTTACTCCCCCAGTGCTGTGTCCTGATTGGGTTTTTCTGGCTCAGAACCAGCACGTGGCACCTCCAGGCTGGCTTTCCTCCACTCTGGACCCAGGCTGGCCCCGAATTCCTCGCAGATTCCCATCCGTGGGCGCTGACAAGGACTTTGTGTCATCCCCCAGCGCTGGCCTCACCTGTCCCCAGGTGTGCAGGGGCGGGGAGCGGCTGTTTTGACTGGAGTCCGTGTTTACCCTGGGAGTTTCCAGAGGGGAAAGAGCAAGGCCACACCCTCGATAAGGAGGAATTAGCGAGGGGCAATTTGCCTGTGCCCAGCCGTGCCCCCCACGTGCTGTTTATCCTGGGCAGGGGGGGAGATTTTTATCTCGGGGTTTGGGGTGGGGCACGCCCTCACCTCTGTCCCTGCTCTGTTCCCAGGGCTCTGGAGTCCTTTTATCTCCTAAACCAACAGGGCTTGCTCCAGGTTTTCCAGCTGCCAGCTTTCCCTGGAGCTGGCCCTGCAAACGTCACCTCAGCTGGGTGTCCCTTCTTGTGACAAGGACAGGGGTGGGTGGAGGCGGCGGTGGCAAGGGAGGATGTGGAAAATAAAAAAAAAAAAAAAAGAACAATAAACCCAGCTGAAAGGACAGGAAACCATCTCTGAGCTCATCTCCAAACCTTCCCCGCCGAGGCTGAGGCTTCCTCCCCGAAAAGGTCGAGATCTCGCCGGGTTCTTCTTGCCCAACACCACAACGTCAGCAGGAAGCTGTGACCGAGGAGAAAACCCACCCCGAGCACCCTGGGAGCTCAGCAGGGGTGGAAAATGAAACCCAGAGCCCTGGGGAGGGTGAAGAAAAAGCAAAGTTTGCTTCCTAGAACGGATGGGATGGTGGCAGTGGGTCGGACAGGTTGTTCTCCAGGAGGGAATGGGGACGTGGAGCAGAGGGGAGAGGCCTTTGCAGTCCGAAACCTCCAATGCTGGGTGGAAATGCAGCCCCCAGCCACACAAATCCAGCCAGGAGCCCAAGGGGGATATTTAAAGCTCCTTTATAGGATGAGGGAAGCTGCCTGGACATGCCCCAAACGTGTCCTGGCGTGTCCCCCGCCCGCACGTCCCCCAGGTCCCCAGGGGGGATTTACAGGCGACAAAACAAAGC
>JADMLD010000253.1:0-20000 GCA_017589585.1 Phylloscopus whistleri | reverse complement strand
TCAAAGCCCAGGGCTGGGCCTCCCTCCCACTGCTCCTTAGCTCGGGGCTGGTTTCAGCAGGAGCTCCCTGGGCAGCGTGGCGGGGCCAGCTGGGCCAGCTGCGGGCTCCTGGTGGCTTCCAGGTGCTGCTTCATCATCCCCCAGCATCAGGGCTGCTTCTCCTGGGCCAGCTGCGGGCTGCTGGTGGCTTCCAGGTGCTGCTTCATCCTCCCCCAGCATCAGGGCTGCTCCTCCTGGGCCAGCTGCGGGCTGCTGGTGGCTTCCAGGTGCTGCTTCATCCTCCCCCAGCATCAGGGCTTCTCCTGGGCTGGCTGGGAGCAGCTGGAGCCTCCCTGCTCTGCTCCTCTCCGTGCTTTGCCTGGGCTTGTCCTGCCGGGGTGGGATGTTGCAGAGGACATGAAGAGCTCACACCCACGCCTTGTGATGTCCCAGGTGGAAAAAGGAGAGGTTTATTTGCAGAATTAACGTTTATTGAACTCCAGCAGTGATCAGGGATTGGAGGAAGAAAATCTTCTTCTCCAACCACGCTGGGCAACCCAACAGTCCATCTACAGTCTGCTCCTTGTGAAAAGAATGCAAACATTGCTGGATTTTACAATAACAAGTGGCTCGTTTATACCAAAGTGTATCTGACTCCAAAAACACAAAAAGCTAAAAATAAAACTTTTACACACTCCTTAAAGGGGACAGAGGAGAACGGCAAAAACCCAGACAACAGTGGGACACGTCCCCGGCGCTGCAGACACCTCCTGCTCTTCCTCCAGCCTGGATTTTGGCTGGAAGGGCTCAGCTCTCACCTCAGGTGCTCCTCAGGCACCCCTGTCACTCCCTGTCACACTTGGGAGGTTCTCCCTCCCTCCCTCGGGGAGCTCTGGGAGGGGTTGGCCTTGCCCAAGGGACGCGGATCCGTGGATGTGTCTCCAGGAGGGACTTTTGGGAGTGTTGTCTGGGTCACCAATGCCACCCCCTGCCATGGGCAGGGACACCTCCCACCATCCCAGAGAGTTCCAACCTGGCCTTGGACACTTCCAGGGATCCTCTGGGTGGCTGTGCCAGGGCCTCCCCACCCTCACAGGGAGGAATTTCATCCCAATATCCAGCCAAAGCTTCCCCCTTCCAGTTTGAAGCCATTCCCTCAGTCCTGCCCCTCCATCCCTCATCCCAAGTCCCTCTCCAGTCCCTGTGTCCCCATGTCCCTGTGTCCCTGTCCTGTCCCTGTGTCCCTCTCCTGTCCGTGTGTCCCTGTCCAGTCCCTGTCCCACTGTGTCTGTGTCCATGTGTCCCTGTCCCTCTCCCTGTCCCCTTGTCCCTGTGTCCCTCTCCAGTCCCTGTGTCCCCCTGTCCCTGTGTCCCTGTCCGCGTGTCCGTGTCCCTCTCCTGTCCCTGTGTCCCTCTCCTGTCCCCCTGTCCCTGTGTCTCTGTCCAGTCCCTGTCCCCCTGTCCCTGTGTCCCTGTCCAGTCCCTGTGTTCCCCTGTCCCTGTGTCCGTGTGTTCCTCTCCTGTCCCTGTGTCCCTCTCCTGTCCCCCTGTCCCTGTCCCCCTGTCCAGTCCCTGTCCCCCTGTCCCCATGTCCGTGTGTCCCTGTCCAGTCCCTGTGTACCCTTGTCCAGTCCCTGTGTCCCCCAGTCCCTGTGTCCCCCTGTCCCTGTGTCCATGTGTCCCTGTCCAGTCCCTGTTCCCCTGTGTCTGTGTCCGTGTCCCTGGCCCTCTCCCTGTCCCCCTGTCCCTGTGTCCCTGTCCATGTGTCCCTCTCCCTGTCCCCCTGTCCCTGTGTCCGTGTGTCCCCCTGTCCCTGTGTCCCTCTCCTGTCCCCCTGTCCCTGTGTCCCTGTCCCCCTGTCCCTGTGTCCGTGTGTCCCTGTGTCCCTCTTCCGTCCCCCGTCCCCCTGTCCCCCTGTCCCTGTGTCCCCCCGTCCCCTCCCCCCCCCTCACCCCGATCCTCCCCCGGTAACCGCCCCCCCCCCCCCCCGTGCTGTGACGTCACCGCGCTGAGCTCAGCCGCCATTTGCATACCGCCATTTCCATTCCCTCGTTTGCATGCGGCCCGGGCCAATGGAACGCCGCGTCCGCGCCGTGACGTCACGCCCAGCCGCTCTATATAAACGCTGCACGCAGCCGCCGGCGCAGACCGAGCGCCGCGGAGCCGCCGAGAGAAGGTCGCGGGTGTCCCCCCCCCGTCCCCGCCGGGATGAGCCAGCGCCACAGCCACCGCCGCGGCCCCCGGGCCGACATGGTGCCCGAGATCGCCGCCGCCGTGGGCTTCGTGTCCGGCCTGCTGCGGACGCGGGGCTGCGTCAGCGAGCAGCAGCTACAGGTCTTCAGCGGGGCGCTGCGGGAGGCGCTCACAGGTGAGAGCTTTGGGGAAGGAGAAGCGCGGCGACAGAAGCCCCCCCCCCCCCCCCCCCCCAATTGGTGGCCGGACTCTTCTTGTAGCCATCGGGAGCAGGCGCCCGCTGGTGTCCGTCCCGAGTGTCCGCCGTGTGCCTTCCAGGACCTGGTGTCCCTTCGAGTGTGATCCGAGGACCTGGTGTCCTTTCGAGTGCCCTCTGTGCTCCTTCCAGGACCTGGTGTCCCTCCCAAGTGCCTCTCGTTGTTGGTCGGAGGACCTGGTGTCCCTCTCGTCTTGGTCCCGGGACGTGGTGCCACTCCCGAGCGTCCCTTGTGTCGCTCCTGGGATCTCTTGTCCCCTCCCCAGTGGCTCCCGTGTCCCCTCCGGGACCTGGTCTCCCCTCCCGAGTGTCCCTTGTGTCGCTCCTGGGATCTGGTGTCCCCTCCCGAGTGGCTCCCGTGTCCTCTCCGGGAGCCGGTGTCTCTCCCGGGACGTGGTGTCCCTTCTTGGTGGCCCCCGTGTGCCTTCCAGGACCTGGTGTCCCTTCTTGGTGGCACTCCCGTGTTCCTTCCAGGACCTGGTGTCCCTTCTTGGTGGCCCCCGTGCTCCTTCCAGGACCTGGTGTCCCCTCCCGTGTTGTTCCCGGGACGTGGTGTCCCTCCCGAGTGGCCCACCCCGTGTTCCTTCCAGGACCTGATGTCCCCTCCCGGGTCCCGATGTCCCTCCTGAGTACCCCCGGTGTCCCCTCCCGGGTCGCTCCCGGGTCCCGGTGTCCCCTCCCGGGGTGCTCCGAGGTGTCCCCCCCTGGCCGGGCGCCCATCGGGGCCGTCCGGTGCCCGCTCCCGGTGCCCGCTCCCGGTGCCCGGTCCCTCTCTGTCCCGGGTGTCCCGAGCCCCGTGGGTCCCGGTGGGGTCCCGGCTGCAGCCGCCTCCCTCCGGGGCTGACCCCACAGCCCATCCCAATGATTCCACCGATGACCCCAAACCCCTCCCGTGCCCCATCCCGGTGTCACCGGAGCCTCCCGTCCCTCCCGGGTGGCTCGGGGGTCCCCTCCCCGCCCCGGGGCCGTTATCGGCCGCAGGGAGGGATGGCCGGGTGGCGATAAGGGCATCGGGGCACGGCCCGGCCGCGCCGTGGGACGGGGGAGCTTTGGGGTGGGCGATACCCTATCTGCCCCGGCCACCCCGGTCCCGGCCCCACAAACCCCGCCGGGGATTTTTGGGGTGAAGGAGCTGCGGGCAGGGGCTGAGCAGTGTGGAGCTCTCGGCCTCGGGAGCTGTGGGCTGCCAGCGCTGCCCCTTCCCCTCTTGGCAAAGGGATCTGGGTCCTGTCTCTTTGATATGAAACTTTCTATGGGGTTTAATTCTCACTCCTGTGCCCTGCCCGTTTCCTTTTGTGCTCCAGGGTTTCAGGGAGGCTCTGCCCCTGGTGTGTTTTTTAGGATTTGGCCTCTAAACCCCAAATTTAATCAGACTTAAAGGCCCTAAACTCCACCTGCCAGCTGGGAAGGAGAATTTCCTGGGGTATCCCTTCAGCCTCCCTTCCCAGAGCACCACAAACACTTCTGGTTCCCCCAGAAACCCTCCAAAGGGTGTAGTTCGGGATTTGGCCTTTAAACCCCAAATTTAATCAGACCTAAAGGCCCTAAACTCCATCTGCCAGCTGGGAAGGAGCCTTTCCTGGGGTATTTCTGCTCACTGCTCTTTGCCCTCCCTTCCCAGAGCACCACAAACACCAGTGGTTCCCTGAGAAACCCTCCAAAGGGTGTTCTTTAGGATTTGGCCTTTAAACCTGAAATTTAGTGGCGGGTAAAGGCCCTAAACTCCATTTACCAGCTGGGAAGGAGCCTTTCCTGGGATATTCGTGCTCATTGCTCTTCTCCCTCCCTGGCAGAGCACCACAAACACCACTGGTTCCCTGAGAAACCCTCCAAAGGGTGTAGTTCAGGATTTGACCTCTAAATCCCAAATTTTGTGGCAGCTAAAGACCCTAGAAGGGTGTTCTTTAGGATTTGGGCTTTAAACCCCAGATTTAATGGGACCTAAAGACCCTAAACTCCATTTTTTTGCTGTGAAGGATCCTTTTCCAGGACACCCTTTCTCACACTGCTCTCCTTCCCTCCCCCAGAGCACTACAGACACCACTGGTTCCCTGAGAAACCCTAAAAGGATTTTTCTAGGATTTGACCTTTAAACCCCAGATTTAATGGGACCTAAAGACCCTAAACTCCATTTTTTTGCCTTGAAGGAGCCCTTTCCTGCAATACCCCTTCTCACACTGCTCTCGTTCCCTCCCCCAGAGCACCACAAACACCACTGGTTCCCTGAGAAGACCTTCAAAGGGCATTGATCAGGATTTGACGTTTAAATCCCAAATTTAGTGGCAGCTAGTTCTTTAGGATTTGGGTTTTAAACCCCAAATTTAATGGGATCTAAAGGCCCTAAACTTCATTGTTTTGCTGTGAAGGAGCCTTTCCTGGAATTCCCCTTCTCACACTGCTCTCCTTCCCTCCCGCAGAGCACTACAGACACCACTGGTTCCCTGAGAAACCCTCCCAAGGGTGTTGATCAGGATTTGACCTCTAAACCACAAATTTAATGGGACCTAAAAGACCCTAAACTCCACCTGCCAGCTATGAAGGATCCTTTTCCAGGACACTCCTTCTCACACTCCTCTCCTTCCCTGCCCCAGAGCACTACAGACACCACTGATTCCCCAAGAAACCCTCCAATGGGTGTAGTTCAGGATTTCACCTCTAAATCCCAAATTTAATGGAACCTAAAGGCCCTAAACTCCATTTACCAGCTGGGAAGGAGCCTCTCCTGGAATATCTCTTCTCAGTGCTCTCCTTCCCTCCCCCAGAGCACTACAGACACCACTGCTTCCCCGAGAAACCCTCCAACGGGTGTAGTTCAGGATTTGACCTTTCAACCCCAGATTTAATGGGACGTAAAGACCCTAAACTCCATTTTTTTGCTGTGAAGGATCCTTTTCCAGGACACCCCTTCTCACTGCTTTTCTCCCTCCCTGGCAGAGCACCACAAACACCACTGGTTCCCCGAGAAGCCCTCCAAAGGGCGTAGTTCAGGATTTCACCTCTAAACCACAAATTCAGTGGCACCTAAGGACCCTAAACTCCATTTTTTTTTGCTGCAAAGGGAGCCTCTCCTGGAATACCCCTTCTCACACTGCTCTCCTTCCCTCACAGAGCACTACAGACACCACTGGTTCCCCGAGAAGCCCTCCAAAGGACATTGCTTAGGATTTGAGCTTTACACCCCAAATTTAATGGGAGCTAAAGGCCCTAAACCCTAAAGACCTATTTTTTTTGCTGTAAAGGATCCTTTTCCAGAATACCCCTTCTCACACTGCTCTCCCTCCCTCACAGAGCACTACAGACACCACTGGTTCCCCGAGAAGCCCTCCAAAGGCTCCGGCTACCGCTGCATCCGCATCAACCACCGGCTGGACCCGCTGCTGAGCGGGGCGGCGGGGCAGATCGGACTGAGCCCCCCGCAGCTCTACCAGCTGCTGCCCCGCGAGCTGACGCTCTGGGTGGATCCCTACGAGGTCTCCTACCGCATCGGGGAGGACGGCTCCATCTGCGTCCTCTACGAGGGCAAACCCCGCCCCGCCGCCGCCTCCGCCGCCTCCTCCTCCTCCTCTTCCTCTTACCACGGAGGGATGCTCACCTGCAAGAACCAGATGATGCTGGGCCGTGCCAGCCCTTCCAAAAACTACATCATGACTGTCTCCAGTTAAAAAACAAACAACAAAACACCAAAAAAAACTCCCCTACAAAAAAAAAAAAACACGACAAAAAAAAACAACAAAAAATTTTTTTTTTTTTTTCCCCTCTCTGTCCTTACACTGCCAAGACACAGGCTACTGTAATAACCCTCGAGCTGAGGATTTATTTTTCAGACGAAGAGCTATTTATATTTTTTACAAAAAAAGAAAAGCGAGAAAAAAAAAAAACAAACCTTCGGAGAAAAAAAATCCAAAATTAAAATGTCGGGCGCCGCTCCTGAGCCCGGGCGGCGCCCCCGGTGCCTTTTCTAAAGCTGTTGCAAGCTCGTGAGTTTTTTGTGATTTTTGGGGTTTTTTTTAATTAATTGTGAAGCTGAGATCTGCCTGATTGAGCGTCGGATGGTGATTTTGGGGGGCTGGCTTTGCTGACCTCGGAGGATCCTGGAGTGGGGGGTGAGGGGGAGAAGCTGTGTCCCGTCTCTTTGATATGAAACTTTCTGTGGGGTTTAATTCCTGCTCCTGTGCCCTGCCCGTTTCCTTTTGGGCTTCAGGGAGGCTCTGCCCCTGGTGTGGTTTTTGGGATTTGGCCTCTAAACCCCAAATTTAATGGGACTTAAAGGCCCTAAACTCCACCTGCCAGCTGGGAAGGAGAATTTCCTGGGATATTTCTGCTCACTGCTCTTTGCCCTCCCTTCCCAGAGCACCACAAACACCCTGAGAAACCCTCCAAAGGGTGTTCTTTAGGATTTGGCCTTTAAACCCCAAATTTAATGGGACTTAAAGGCCCTAAACTCCACCTGCCAGCTGGGAAGGAGAATTTCCTGGGATATCCCTTCTCCCTCCCTTCCCAGAGCGCCACAGACACTGCTGGTTCCTCAAGGAACCCTCCAGAGGGGGTGTAGTTTGGGATTTGGCCTTTAAACCCCAAATTTAGTGGGACCTAAGGACCCTAAACTCCACCTGCCAGCTGGGAAGGAGAATTTCCTGCAATTCCCCTTCTCACTGCTCTCCTTCCCTCCCCCAGAGCCCCACAGACACCGCTGGCTCCCCCAGGAACCCTCCAAAGGGGGTGTAGTTTGGGGTTTGGTTGGCTGTGGTTGTGTCTCAGGGCTGGAGGTGCTGCCCTGACCCCTCTGGGGCCTGGATTTGGTGTCACCTCGGGGGCTGGGTGGCCTTGGGGACACTGGGATCCTCCTCTTGGTCTGCTCTGGCCCTCCAAGGGCTCCCCTGGGGTGGCAGAGGTGCCCTGGCGGTGTCCCCAGGGTGTCTCAGTGTCCCCAGGGTGCCCGGTGGTGGCACTCAGGGGACACTCCTGGCCCTGCCAGCCCCCTGCTGTGTCACCACAGGCTGCCCCAGACCCTGCACCAGCTGTGAACTCCCAAAGCTTTTCTGCTCAGCCCTGCCCTGGTGGCCTCTCTGTGTCCCCAGCCTGTGTCCCTTCCCCCGAGGAACTGCAGCCACTCCTGGTCCTGCAGAGCTTGGTGGCCGCCACCCCCTTTCTGCTGCCTTTTCCCCTCAAATCTGGAGATTTCAGGGGTGTCTGGCACCCCCTTTCTGCTGCCTTTCCCCCTCAAATCTGGAGGCTTTGGGGGTGGCTGGCACCCCCTTTCTGCTGCCTTTTTCCCCTCAAATCTGGAGGTTTGGGGGGTGTCTGCCACCCCCTTTCTGCTGCCTTTTCCCCCTCAAATCTGGAGGTTTTGGGGGTGTCTGCCACCCCCTTTCTGCTGCCTTTTCCCCCTCAAATCTGGAGGTTTTGGGGGTGGCTGACACCCCCTTTCTGCTGCCTTTTTCCCCTCAGATCTGGAGGTTTCAGGGGTTCAAAAAACTCCTGAGATTCTTGGAGCTTTTCCTCCCTGTTTTTTGTTCAGGTGTTTTGGGGTCCTGGTGTTGCTTTTTGAAGCCACAGCACTTCCCCCCCTCCTCCCCTTGGAAAAAAGATTTGGGTCCAGTTTTGGGACAAAACTTTTTGGTACAAAACTTTCTGCTCAATTTTCACTTCCTTCCCTTGTGCTCTCCCACCCTGAAGGCCGGGACAGCAAAAGGAAAAACCCTGGTGGGTTTTTTTTGGGGGGGGATTTGGCCTCTAAACCCCAAATTTCCTGGCAGCTAAAGGCCCTAAACCCCACCTGAGAGCTGGGAAGGAGAATTCCCTGGGATATCCAGGAATTTCCTGGGCTATCCAGCACCCACTGCCTTTTCCCCAACCCCTGGTGCTCCCCCAGGGATTCTGGGGCAGGGATGTGTTTGGCTGTAGCAAAACTCCCCGGATTTGGGATTTTTCCTCTCAGCTGAACCTTCCCCTTTCTCCTGAGCTGGCAGAACCAGAGCTGTGCTGGCCCAGCCTGTGCTGGCTCGAGTTCTCAGACGTTTGTGCAATACATTTCCAAATCCTGGGAGAGGAAGGAACCTCCTGTCTGCTTCTTTAATCCTTTCAATAACACAGCCCTGACTTCTGACATTCAGATTTTATTTTTTTTTTAATTTTTTTTTGTTGGTTTGGAAGCTCCAGAACTGGAAAATCCACCTCGGTTCTCAAATAGGTTTTAATTTTTTTTTTTTTGAAATGTCAGGTCGTTGTTTGTGCTTGAGGAGATGAGAGCAGAGTCTGGGGTTGCATCACTTCCCTCTTCACTCGAATTTCTCACGTCAGCAGAGCAGAAAAGGAAACCCTGCGGGAGGTTTTCCCCCCGGGGGGGTGAACTTGTGCAATAGGTGACCTCACCCAAAGGGGAGTGCCTGGTTCCAAAAAAAACAACAAAAAAAACCCAAATTCCCTCTTCCAGGAAAAGGAATCTCAGTGCTTATTTTATTTTATTTTTTATTTTTATTATTTTATTTTATTTCATTTTAAATTTCATTTTATTTTATTTATATTACTTTGTTTTAATTTTATTTTAAATTTTATTTTATTTTAAATTTTATTTTATTTTAAATTATATTTTCTTTTTATATATTTTATTTTTGTTTTAATTTTATTTTAAATTTTATTTTATTTTATTTTAAATTTTATTTTATTTTAAATTATATTTTATTTTTATATATTTTATTTTTGTTTTAATTTTATTTTAAATTTTATTTTATTTTATTTTAAATTTTATTTTATTTTATTTTATTTTATTTTATTTTATTTTATTTTATTTTATTTTTCTTGAGATTCCTTGCTTTCCCCTCCTGCTGTGGAGAACCCACCACGGGAGCTGCCCCAGGAGAATTTTGGGCAGGATCAGAGCAGCCTCCAGGTTTGATTTATCCCCTCCCTCTCCCTGAGGAATTTTCCAGGCGTTTCCCACCAAAGGAACCCCCAGAACCAAACCAGCCTCGCCCTCCTCTCCCCTGGGGTGGAGGAGCCTCATGCCCGAGGTGTCTTTATTTTTTTTTTTTTTTTATTTTAAGCTTCAAACCCAACCAAATTGGGGTAGAATCCTCTCCTCTCTCGTAGCTGGTGACACAAAAAGCTGTGAATTCCTGTGCTCTTGTTGCCTTTTGCCTCCAAGCCTGATGTGATGTGGACTTTGAGACAGTGTCTTTGAGGGGGGTTCTGTAATTTTATTTTATTTTGTTTTATTTTATTTTATTTTATTTTATTTTATTTTATTTTATTTTATTTTATTTTAATATTTTATTTTATTTGTATTTTTATTTTTTATTTTTTATTTTTTATTTTTTTTTAATTTTATATTTTATTTAATTTTCATTTTATTTTATTTTAATTTTTTTGAGCCAAGCTGGACTGTTGAACGGGACCTGCTCATTTGTTGTTTTTTTTTTATTTATTTTATTTTATTTTGGTTTTTTGTTTGTTTGTTTGGGTTTTTTGTTGGGGTTTTTTTTGGTTTTTTGTGGGGTTTTTTTTTGTGTTTTTTTTTGTTTGGTTGGTTTTTTGGGTTTTTTTTTTGTTTGTTTGTTTGTTTATTTGGGCGTTTTTGGTGGTTTTTTTTTCTTTTTTTTTGGTGAAAATGGTCAGAATTCCATGAGGAATCAGAGGAGGGAGCATCTATTTCCTGGTGTACAGCAGTTTTATACCCCCAGTGTACAGACCCCTCCCCGTTGCCTTTTTTTTGTTACTTTATAATAAAAACCTGAGCGTGGTGAGCCAGCCTGCCTCGTTCCTGGGAGCTCAGGGAGAAGATTTGGGATTATTTATTTGGGATTATTTGGGATTATTTGGGATTTTTTTGGGATTATTTGGGATTATTTGGGATTATTTGGGATTATTTATTTGGGATTTCAGCCCCAAACCCCACGCTGGGAATGTCCTGACTGGGAATTTCCTGGCTGCCTCACCCAGGGGAGGTTCAGCAAAGCTGCTGACTCAAGGTGCTGACTCAAGCCTGAGCCTCCAAATTCCAGGAATTCAGGCTGGGAATGACTCACAGGGAGCCTGGCAGGTGAAGGAAACCCTCCTGAATCCCATAAAAAAATCCCATAAAAAATGGAGTTTTGGGGCCAAAATAGCACAAGGTCCTTGAAGGAAGTTCAGTGGTGGAGGGAATAGTCACAGGGAGCCTGGCAGGTTAATCCAACTCACCTAAATCCCATAAAAAAAAGGAATTTTGGGGTCAAACTCCCCAAGTTTGGGATGGAGCTGAATCATCCCAAAGGCCCTTAAAGGAAATTCCCTGGCAGGTGAATCCAGCCCTCCTAAATTCCATTAAAAATGGAGTTTTAGGGCTAAAATAACACAAGGCCCTTGAAGGTAAAGGGGAATGGGCACAGGGAGCCTGGCAGGTGAAGGAAACCCTCCTGAATCCCATAAAAAAAAGGAATTTTGGGGTCAAAATAGCACAAGACCCTTGAAGGAAGTTCAGTGGTGGAGGGAATGGTCACAGGGAGCCTGGCAGGTGAACCCAGCCCTCCTGAATTCCATAAAAAATGGAGTTTTGGGGCCAAAATAACACAGGGTCCTTAAAGGTAGAGGGGAATGGGCACAGGGAGCCTGGCAGGTTAATCCAACCCACCTAAATACCATAAAAAAGGCAGTTTTGGGGCTAAACTCCCCAAGTTTGGGATGGAGCTGAGCCATCCCAAAGGCCCTTAAAGGCAGTTCCCTGGCAGGTGAATTCATCCCTCCTGAATTCCATAAAAAATGGAGTTTTGGGGCCAAAATAACACAGGGTCCTTAAAGGTAGAGGGGGAATGGTTTGCAGGGAGCCTGGCAGGTGAATGAAACCCTTCTGAATCCCATAAAAAAGGCAGTTTTGGGGCCAAATTCCCCAAGTTTGGGATGGAGCTGAACCATCCCAAAGGCCCTTAAAGGAAGTTCCCTGGCAGGTGAATCCAGCCCTCCTAAATCCCATAAAAAATGGAGTTTTGGGCTCAGAATCAGCCCAGGCTGGCTGATCCAGGTCCCAGGAGCGCTGGTGAGCCACTCCCAGGGGTGAGGGAGGTGCGGGGTCACCGGATGGGGACGGGGAGGGTGCTGGGCTCCGTCAGCACCAAAGCAGCCGGGGCTGAGTCACGGCAGATCCTGTTTGGGCTGGGGGAGAAACTGGGAGAAGCTGGGACCCCTCTGCCCGGCTGGGGACCCCCCCTCTGCCAGCAGAGCTCCAGGGACCTTGGCTCAGCCAGCCTGGGCTGGTTTTGAGCCCAGAACTCCCTTTTTTAGGGGATTTAGGAGGGCTGGATTCACCTGCCAAGCTCCCTGTGACCATTCCATTCCCTCCACCACAGAACTTCCTTTAAGGGCCTTTGGGATGGTTCAGCTCCATCCCAAACTTGAGGAGTTTGGCCCCAAAACTCCTTTTTTTTATGGGATTCAGGAGGGTTTCATTCACCTGCCAGGCTCCCTGTGCCCATTCCCTTCTACCTTCAAGGGCCTTGGTGTTATTTTGACCCCAAACCTCCTTTTTTTTATGGAATTTAGGAGGGTTTCCTTCACCTGCCAGGGAACTTCCCTTAAGGGCCTTTGGGATGGTTCAGCTTCATCCCAAACTTGGGGAGTTTGGCCCCAAAACTCCTTTTTTTTTTATGGGATTCAGGAGGGTTTCCTTCACCTGCCAGGCTCCCAGGGATGCCCGAGGGGGGCACACCCTCTGCCCCCTCTCACCCTGCAGAGCACCCAGCACCTCCTGCCCAAAACCATTTGTGGGCGGATTTGGGCGCTGCCTCAGAACCTCTCCTCTCCTTTTTTTATTTTTTTTTCTGAGCTCAGCCCTTCCTCAGCCTCCACCAACACACCCCAAATTATCTCTGCTGCTGCCGCTTGTGCAACCTCACCGGGGGCAGGGCCGGGCCGGGCCGGGCTGGCATCACCTGCGGAGTCACCCCGCGGAGTCACCCGGCTTCAAAGCCTTCCCGCAGTCAGCTGCTGGAGCTTTTCCCTCCCTCCGCCTCTCCCGGACCCGCATTCCGGGCTCCCCGCCCGTTCCCAGGCCGGCCCGGCGTGCCCTGACCCGTGCCCGGCATTTGGGGCTGAAATTTGGGTCGCTCCCAAGCGCGGATGAAAACGCGGCTGTGACGGCGCGGGGAGGCTGAGGAGGCAGCCCCAGCCCTCCCTCCCTCCCTCCCCGCCGCCCTGACGAAGCTGCTATTTTTAATTTCCCCGTCATTTTATTTTTTTTTTTCTGGGCTGGGAGGGTGGCAGGACCTGGGCTGGGAGCCGGGTGAGCTCGGGGTTTCACCTCTGCCCGGCCTTTTCCTCCCGGTTTGGTGCCATCCACAGAGTTCCCCCCTCAGGGGAAAAACCCCCCTGGCTCTGGGAAAGAGTGAAAGCAGCAAAATCCACCTGTTGGAATCGGGGTTTGCTTCCCGCTGCTGGGTTTCTGGTGGGATTTTATTTTCTTTGGTTGGTTTTGGATTTTGGTTTTTGTTGGTTGATTTTTTTGGTGGGTTTTTTTTTTTTTTTTTTGGTGTTTTTTTTGGGGAGGGGTTGGGTTTGGTTTTTTTTGGTGTGTATGTTTTTTGGGTTTTGCTTTGTTTTGTTTTGTTTTTCCATTCAGGCAGGGCAGGGAAGTGTCTGGTTCCAGGAGCTGGGTCAGGGCTGTAATCAGAGACTCCCCTGTTGCATAAGGGAGCCTTCGGTGTGTCCTGGCAGAGCTGCCCGGGCTTCCAGCTCCTTCCTGGGATCCCTCTGGAGAGAGGAACCCAAGGGAATCCACAGATTGACCCTCTGTGTGTGAATTCGGCTGAAAAAGCAGGATCCATCCTTCCTGGGATCCTCCTGGAGAGAAGAACCCATCCCCATCCCCATTCCCATCCCTATCCCCGTTCCCATTGCCATTCCCATCCCATCCCATCCCATCCTCATCCCTATCCCTATCCCTATCCCTATCCCTATCCCTATCCCTATCCCTATCCCTATCCCTATCCCTATCCCTATCCCTATCCCTACCCCTATCCCTATCCCTGTTCCCATTCCCATTGCCATTCCCATTCCCACCCCATTCTCACCCCATCCCATCCCATCCCACCCCATTCCCATTCCCATTCCCATCCCCACCCCCACTCCCATCCCCATCCTCATCCCCATCCCCATCCCTATCCCCGTTCCCATTCCCATCCCCATCCCCATCCCATCCCATCCCATCCCATCCCATCCCATCCCATCCCATCCCATCCCCATTCCATTCCATTCCCATTCCCATTCCCATTCCCATCCCACCCCATCCCCATCCCATCCCCAGCCCATCCCATCCTCATCCCTATCCCTATCCCTATCCCTATCCCTATCCCTATCCCTATCCCTATCCCTATCCCTATCCCTGTCCCTGTCCCTATCCCCATTCCCACCCATTCCCCGTCCCCATCCCATCCCCATCCTCATCCCTATCCCCATTCCCATTCCCATTCCCATTCCCATTCCCATTCCCATTCCCATTCCTATTCCTACCCTGTCCCCATCCCATCCCATCCCATCCCATCCCATCCCATCCCATCCCATCCCATCCCATCCCATCCCATCCCATCCCATCCCATCCCATCCCATCCCATCCCCATCCCGGCCCCTCCTCCGGCTGCTCCCGGCCCGGGCGCGGCTCCCTCGCTCCGGTTTCTGCCCCGGGGGGTGAGAGGCGTTTGTTCCCCGCCGCCGCTGTGCGGGGGCAGCTGCTGCCGTCTGTCCGCCGGGCCGAGCCGGGCCGGGCCGGGGCCGCCGTTCCGTGTCTCCCTTCACGCACCGCTGAACTTTGCACCTTTTGTTCCCCGGGAAAGGCTCGGGAGCCGGGGGAAGCGGCCCCGGCACCGCGCGGGTCAGGGCAGGGCCCGCCCGGGGCTCTGCTGGGGTTTCTTCTCCGTTCCCCTGGGGATCGCGGTGGTCGGAGGGGGCCGGCGGGGCCGGGTCCCTGCTCGGCCCCCGGGAGGTGTCCGGACCTGTCCCTGTCACAGCTGCCGGGGCTGGGTGGCCTCGGAGGGACAGCGGTGCCCGGCCAGGCCTGAGGGGGCTGTGCCCTGGTCCCCAAGGGACGCTGGGGCTCTGTCCCCAGGGGGTGCTGGTACTGCATCCCAAGGGACACCGTGTCCCCTGTCCCCAAGGGACATCGTGTCCCCTGACCCCAAGGGGTGCTGTGTCCCCATTCGAAGGGACATCCTGTCCCCTGTCCCCGAGAGGTGCTCTGCTCCTGTCCCCAAATGACACCGTTTTCCCACATCACAAAGGAATTCTGTGTCCCCTGTCCCCAAGGGATAATATGTCCCCATCCCTGAGAGAGCCCAGGGCACAGGCAGTGAGATGGCTGAGGGACAATGGGTGGCTAAGGGACAATGGGATGGCCAAAGGGACAATGGGATGGCTGAGGGGACAATGGGATGGCCAAAGGGACAATGGGATGGCTGAGGGGACAATGGGATGGCCAAGGGACAATGGGATGGCTGAGGGGACACTGGGATGGCCAAGGGACAATGGGATGGCCAAGGGGACAATGGGATGGCCAAGGGACAATGGGATGGCCAAGGGGACACTGGGATGGCCAAGGGACAGTGGGATGGCTGAGGGGACAGTGGGATGGCCGAGGGGACAGTGGGATGTCTGAGGGGACAATGGGATGGCCGAGGGGACAATGGGATGTCTGAGGGGACAGTGGATGGGACCCCCAGACCCCACCCCCGTGGGGATCCCTGTGCCCACAGGGCTGGGGCAGCTCGCGGTGTCCCTGCAGGAGGGGGTGACACAACCCCCGGTGTGTGTGACAGCCACACCCGCTGCTGCCGGGGACATCCAGGCAATGTCACCGGCTGCAGGGGACAGGAATCCCCGTCAGCTGCCGGCCGGAGGGCGAGGCTCCTTCCCCCCGGACGATGCCCCCGGAGCGCCGAGTTCGTTCCCGTTGTGGCCGCGGATAAATCGGGGAAGGGCCGGGCCGGGAGCAGCTGCCCCGCCTGGCTCGGCAGCCGCTTTGTCGGGATTAAAAAACCGGATTGGGATGGGACACAGCTGCGGGGTTCCCTCAACACTCACCGCCCTCCCCCTCCCCAGAGATCGTCCCTCTGTGTGTGAATCCTGCCCCAAAAACCAGGATCCTCTGGCTCTGGGATTTGAATCCTGTCCAAAAACCAGGATCCTCTGGCTCTGGGATTTGAATCCTGCCCCAAAAACCAGGATCCTCTGGCTCTGGGATTTGAATCCTGCCCCAAAACCAGGATCCTCTGGCTCTGGGATTTGAATCCTGCCCCAAAAAACCAGGATCCTCTGGCTCTGGGATTTGAATCCTGCCCAAAAAATCCAGGATCCTCTGGCTCTGGGATTTGAATCCTGCCCCAAAAAACCAGGATCCTCTGGCTCTGGGATTTGAATCCTGCCCAAAAACCAGGATCCTCTGGCTCTGGGATTTGAATCCTGCCCCAAAAAACCAGGATCCTCTGGCTCTGGGATTTGAATCCTGCCCAAAAACCAGGATCCTCTGGCTCTGGGATTTGAATCCTGCCCAAAAACCAGGATCCTCTGGCTCTGGGATTTGAATCCTGCCCCAAAAACCAGGATCCTCTGGCTCTGGGATTCGAATCCTGCCCCAAAACCAGGATCCTCTGGCTCTGGGATTTGAATCCTGCCCCAAAAAACCAGGATCCTCTGGCTCTGGGATTTGAATCCTGCCCCAAAAACCAGGATCCTCTGGCTCTGGGAGGGCATTTTCCTCGATTTGTGGGATTTTTAGGGGGTTGTGCCCCCCTTTCGGGGGGACCCCACAGAGGATCTCCCCCACAAATTCCCCTCTGGGCCCTCAGCGCAGATTTTGGGGCGCAGCCCTGGAGCTCTGCCCCAACCCCCAGGCTGACAATTCCCATTTCTCCCTTTCCCCCATCCCTAGCGGGGTTCAGCTCCATCCCAAGGCCGAGCTCACAGATCCCGGGGGTGTCACAACCACCCCAAACCCCCCGGGGCAGCAGGAGGGGCCATGCTGAGCCCGTGCCCCCCAAACCAGAGACCCCCCCGGGGCCCTGCCAGCCCCCAGCAGCTTTAGGGGGGGATTTAGGGGGGGCCAGGCTGCCGTTTTTGGGGCAGAGACAAAGCCCGGCTTGATATTTACGGCACGTGCAGAGGGAGCGTGGGGCGAGCGGGGACAGATGGCCGGGGGAACAAAAGGGGAGGCAGGAATGGGAGCTGAACGGATCGGGAATTTCCTGCCCAAAGCCTCTCCCTGCCAGTCCCAAAACACTCCCGGGCGGTGTGTGGGGATCCCATGGTCCCCACAAAGTGTTTGGGATCTCAGAGGAGAGCTCTGCATCTTCCCAGGGTGGATGGAGAGACCCCAAATCCCAAAAGCCCCAAATCCCCAAATGCCAAAACCCCAAAATCCCAGCTCGGTTTTACTCCTGATGTGGAGTTAACAGATCAGGAATTTCCTGCCCAAAGATCTCCCTCCCATTCCCAAAACGCTGCCTGGGGGGTGTGTGGGGACCCCATGGTCCCCAGAAAGTGTTTTTGGGATCTCAGAGGGGAGCTCTGCATCTTCTCAGGGTGAATGGAGAGACCCCAAATCCCAAAAGCCCCAAATCCCAGCCCGATTTTACTCCTGATTTGGAGTTAACAAATCAGGAATTTCCTGCCCAAACTTCTCCCCCTCCAAGCCCAAAACGCTGCTGGGATGGGGTGTGGGGACTTTCCCCATGATCCCCACAAAATGTTTGGGATCTCAGAGGGGAGCTCTGCATCTTCCCAGGATGGATGGAGAGACCCTAAACCCCAAAATCCCAAAACCCCAAAATCCCAGCTCGGTTTTACTCCTGATTTGGAGTTAACAGATCGGGAATTTCCTGCCCAAACCCTGCCTGGGGGGTGCGTGGGGAGCAGGACGTTCCCCATGTCCCCACAAAATGTTTGGGATCTCAGAGAGGGGAGCTCCGCATCTCCCTACAGCGGGTGCAGAGACCCCAAACCCCCAAAATCCCAACCCCCAAACCCCCCAAATCCCAAATCCCAGCTCCATTTCGGGGCCGTGGGAGCAGAGCCCCTCATCCCCCGCCCCGTTCCGGGAGCGGGATCTCCCCTCCCGGGAATCTCCCCCCGCCCTTCCCTTATCTCCTCCCGGCGGGTTGATTATTAATTATCAACTTTAATTACCGCCCCCACCCAGCCCTTGTCCCTTTGTCCCCGAGCCTCCTCCGGCCGGGAGAGGTTTTGGGGTTGGAGCCGAGCAGGATCGAGCGGAGGGGATGGGACACTGGTGACGCTTCCCCGAGTGCCACCCCCGGTCTGGGGCGCGTCCCGAGCTCCTGTCCCCGCTCCTGGGGGGGTTCTGCACATCCCGGACCCCTCTGGATCAGCCCAGCACCCGCTGCCTCGCTGCTTTTTTTGGGTTTTTTTTTTGTTTGTTTGGCGTTTTTTGTGTGTATGTGTGTGGTGGTTTTTTTGTTGTTGTTGTTGTTTTTGTTGTGGGGGTTTTTTTGTGTGTGTGTGTTTTTTGGTGGTTTTTTTTTTGTTTGTTTGGTTTGGTTTGGTTTTTGGGGGGTTTTTGTGTGGTTTTTTTTTTGGTTTTGTTTTGTTTTTTGGGGTTTTTTTGGGGGTTTTTTTCTGGTTTTTTTTGTGGTGTTTTTTTTTTGGTTTGTTTGGGTTTTTTGTTGGGTTTCTTTTTTTTTCGTGCTTCTCCAAAGGGAAATATTCGCAGGGGTTGTTTTCCAGCAAGGAATTCGAGCTTCCTGAGGAAACATCCTGAAGGGAATGTTTACAAACAGTCTGGGAAGTGTTGGAGCCCGAGGGAGAGAGGCTGCAAAAAGGAGAGAGGGGGAAAATGAAATAAAATAAAACAAAACAAAACAAAATAAAATAAAGTAAAATAAAATAAAATAAAAATAAAAATAAAATAAAATAAAATAAAAATAAAATAAAAGCAAGGGGAGGAGGAGGATTAGAGGGGAAATGTGGGAAGGAGTAGAGGTGGAATTTGGGGTTTTCAGGGAAAAATCGGGGAGGTTCTGGAGCACCCAGTGTCAAAACTGGGGGTGCTGACATCCCCCAGCCCAGGAGAGTCCTTGGGGGAACCCCAGAGCCCCGATGCGATTTTTGGGGGGTGGGGGTCTGCAGCAGCGCCCCAAAACCCCCTCGGGGGGGTTCTTTGGGTTGGTTTGGGGTTTCCCCCTCTTTCTCCCTGCTCTGTGGGTCTGGACAAAGCCCTGCGTTCCCCCCTCCTCCTCCTCCTCCTCCTCCTCCTTCCCGGTGGGATCCAGGGGCCCCCCGGACCCCGCAGCTCCTCCCGGCAACAGGAGGAGGAGGAGGAGGAGGAGGAGGAGGAGGAAGGGGATGAGGAGGGGCAGCCGCCCCCCGTTCCCCGCTGTTCCCACCGCAACAGGGCAGAGATTGGGCGCCCGTGGGACCAATGGGGGCTGTCCCCGGATTTTGGGTCGGGGGGGGTGCCCTGACCCTCTGCCCCCTCCCCTCGCCCCCCAGCTGGTGGGAATCGGGAATCCCCCCCGGCCTCGCCTGGATCCTCCAGCAGCTGCCGCGGGAGCTTTGGAGCTGCTCCCGGGTTTTGTTTGCTCCTTTCCCCAGATCCTGCTGAAATTGTGGGATTTGTGCTCCCTAAAATCTCCTCAGCCCCTCTGGTTGCTCCCTCTGGACCATCCTTACCAGATCCCTCAGAAATTATGGGATTTGAGCTCCCGAAATCCCCTCCCCAACTCCCTAATTGCTCCCTCTGGACCATCCTTCCCAGATCCTTTGGAAATTGTGGGATTTGGGCTCCCTAAATCTGCCCCAACCCCTCTGATTGCTCCCTCTGGACCGTTCTTCCCAGATCTTTTGGAAAATGTGGGATTTGGGATCCCTAAACCCTCCCCCACCTCTGGACTGTCCTTCCTCTGGACCATCCTTCCCAGATCCTTTGGAAATCATGGGATTTGGGATCCCTAAAACCTCCCCAACCGCTCTGGTTGCTCCCTCAGGACTGTCCTTCCCAGACCCCTCAGAAATTCTGGGATTTGGGCTCCCTAAATCCCCTCTGGCTGCTGCAGGCCGGGGTTTGGGAAGGAGCGTGGCTGCTCTGGCCCAGGAATGAGGGCAGACGGGATCCAGCAAACCCTGCCCGTGCTGGGCACCCCTGGGCGCTGCTGCCTGGGGGGGTGACACTCGGCCAGGGCCACCCAGGGCCACCCAGGGCCACCCAGGGCCACCCTGGCAGCCTGGAGAGGCCCCTCAGTGACATCCAGGGCGTTCCCGGGGTCCTGCGGTGTGGTGGCATCCAAAATGTGGTCCTGGTGCCTCTGGGGTGGGGTTTGGGTCTCCTGGGATGGTGTTTGGGAGGTTGGGATGGGTTCTGGATCTCTGGGATGGGATTTGGATCTCTGGGATTGGGAGAAAAAAGGAAAGGAAAGGAAAGGAAAGGAAAGGAAAGGAAAGGAAAGGAAAGAAAAGGAAAGAAAGGAAAGGAAAGGAAAGGAAAGGAAAGGAAAGGAAAGGAAAGGAAAGGAAAGGAAAGGAAAGGAAAGGAAAAGGAAAGGAAAGGAAAGGAAAAGGAAAGGAAAGGAAAGGAAAGGAAAGGAAAGGAAAGGAAAGGAAA
>JADMLD010000258.1:185000-251914 GCA_017589585.1 Phylloscopus whistleri | reverse complement strand
ACATCCCAGATCCAGGGGCACATCCCAGACCTAGGGGCAGATCCCTGATCCAGGGGCAGATCCCAGACCCAGGGGCACATCCCGGATCCAGGGGCAGATCCAGAGGCAGATCCCAGACCCAGGGGCACATCCCAGACCCAGGGGCACATCCCAGACCCAGGGGCACATCCCGGATCCAGGGCACATCCCAGACCCAGGGGCACATCCCAGACCCAGGGGCACATCCCAGACCCAGGGGCACATCCCGGATCCAGGGCACATCCCAGACCCAGGGGCACATCCCAGACCCAGGGGCACATCCCAGATCCAGGGGCAGACCCAGGGACACATCCCAGACCCAGGGCACATCCAGGGGCACATCCCAGACCCAGGGCACATCCCAGATCCAGGGGCACAACCCGGATCCAGAGGCACATCCCAGACCCAGGGGCACATCCCAGACCCAGGGGCACATCCCAGACCCAGGGCACATCCCAGACCCAGGGACACATCCCGGATCCAGGGCACATCCCAGACCCAGGGGCACATCCCAGACCCAGGGGCACATCCCAGACCCAGGGCACATCCCAGACCCAGGGACACATCCCAGACCCAGGGGCACATCCCGGATCCAGGGGCACATCCCAGACCCAGGGGCACATCCCGGATCCAGGGACACATCCCAGACCCAGGGGCACATCCCGGATCCAGGGGCACATCCCAGACCCAGGGGCACATCCCGGATCCAGGGGCACATCCAGGGACACATCCCAGACCCAGGGCAGATCCCAGACCCAGGGACACATCCCGGATCCAGGGGCACACCCAGGGGCACATCCCAGACCCAGGGCACACCCCAGACCCAGGGCACATCCCTGCTGACCCCGGCCGAGCAGCGCCGCGGCCCCGCCCGCCGATGGGATCAGCGTGGGAGATGCCGGGAGCGGCCCGGCCCGGCCCGGCCCGGCTCAGCCCCTCCCGCTCCCGAGCCGTGCTGAGCTGGCCCGGGCTGCTGCAACCCCGGGCTCAGCCCCGTCCCGCCCGGGATGTCCCGGTGCCCCGGGGGGCTGGGGAAGGGGCTGGGGGGCGGTTCCGGGGCTGCTCCTGCTCCTGCCCGGGCTCCTGGCTCCCTGCACAGCTCCCGGAGCGGGGCCGTTCATTCCCTGCGGAATTCCGGGCGGGATGGAGCGCACGGGGCTGAGCCCGGGCCCCAGTAAATCCCAGTAAGCGCTGCTGGGGCTGCGGGGGGTGGAGGGGGCCGGGCCTTGGGGAGCTCTGACCCCGCACTGACACTCTGACCTTTCCCGACCTTCCCGACCTTTCCCCTCCTTCCCAACCTTTCCCATCCTTCCCAAACTTTCCCATCCTTCCCGACCTTTCCCATCCTTCCCAACCTTTCCCATCCTTCCCGACCTTTCCCATCCTTCTCGACCTTTCCCATCCTTCCCAAACTTTCCCATCCTTCCCAACCTTTCCCGTCCT
Source organism: Phylloscopus whistleri (assembly GCA_017589585.1). Taxonomy (NCBI): domain Eukaryota; kingdom Metazoa; phylum Chordata; class Aves; order Passeriformes; family Phylloscopidae; genus Phylloscopus; species Phylloscopus whistleri. Next base: position 250,453 of record JADMLD010000258.1, on the reverse strand, counting down.
TCCCAACCTTTCCCATCCTTCCCAACCTTTCCCATCCTTCCCGACCTTTCCCATCCTTCTCGACCTTTCCCATCCTTCCCAAACTTTCCCGTCCTTCCCAACCTTTCCCATCCTTCCCAAACTTTCCCCTCCTTCCCAACCTTTCCCATCCTTCCCAAACTTTCCCATCCTTCCCAACCTTTCCCGTCCTTCCCAACCTTTCCCATCCTTCCCAACCTTTCCCATCCTTCCCAAACTTTCCCATCCTTCCCAACCTTTCCCATCCTTCCCAACCTTTCCCATCCTTCCCAAACTTTCCCATCCTTCCCAACCTTTCCCGTCCTTCCCAACCTTTCCCATCCTTCCCAACCTTTCCCATCCTTCCCAAACTTTCCCATCCTTCCCAACCTTTCCCATCCTTCCCAACCTTTCCCGTCCTTCCCAAACTTTCCCATCCTTCCCAACCTTTCCCATCCTTCCCAACCTTTCCCGTCCTTCCCAACCTTTCCCATCCTTCCCAAACTTTCCCGTCCTTCCCAACCTTTCCCATCCTTCCCAACCTTTCCCATCCTTCCCGACCTTTCCCGTCCCGAGTCAGGACGCAGCCTGCAAACCTCTCCGGAATTCCCGGCTGGGAGCTCTGGGAATCACAGAACCTGGAATGGTTTGGGTGGGAAGGGACACCGAGACCCCACAGGCAGGGACATCTCCCCAGGTTGCTCCAAGCACCGTCCAGCCCGGTCTGGAACCTTTTTCCAGGGACGTGGCACCTGCCAGTGAGGGAATGTCCGGAATTCCCGGTGGGGAGCACCGGGAGGGCACCAGAACCAGCCCGGGATGGGGAGCAGGAGGAGGCTCTGTCCCCTCCTGGCAGCGGTGGCACCGCAGGACAGCCCCTCCAGGCGAGGGATGAGCCCAGCAGATCCTTCTGGACGAGCTGATCCGCCCAGAGGAGCCAGCCAGCCCATTTCCATGCAGGAATTCCGCACGACTTGTCTGTGCAAACGTTCCAGCCGAGCCCCCGGGCAGCCAAAAAGAAAATTCAAATTAATATTTTAATTTTTTATAATTTTTTTTTGGAGCTGCTGTTCGAAATGAGCTCTCCTGCTTTGCTTACAGCCCTTCCCTCCCCCCTCCTGCCCTCCAGCCCCTCAGGGCTCGGAGCTGCCGCGGCGTTTCCAGGATCTGGGAATGTGCTGAAGCCGAATGCAGATTCGGGGGGTGGCTGGTTTGGCTGTTGGGAAAGGGGCTGGCAGCGGGAGGAAAACGGGTTCGGTGGTGCCTGGGTGGGGAAATCTCGGCTGGAGCTGCAGCTGGAGCCTGGGGAGGGTTGAATTCAGGAGAAATCCTGGCTCCCCTTCCCCGTGGGAATGAGGGTCTGGCCCCAGGGGTGCAGAGGGGGCAGGGAGCTCCCTGAGCCCCGGGGTTCCAGAGCTGTGCTGGGGTCCCCTCTACCCCACTTCTGGAGGTCATCATCTCCCCCAGTTTGGGGTCCCCTCTCCCCCAGTTTGGGGTCCCCTCTTCTCCCAGTCCAGGATCCCTTCTCTCCTCAGTTTGGGGTCTCTTCTCCCCCAGTTCTGGATCTGTTCTCCCCCAGTTCTGGATCAATTTTCCTCCCCGTTCTGGATCTCCTCTCCCCCAGTTTGGGGTCCCCTCTCCCCCAGTTCTGGAGGTCATCTGCCCCAGTTTGGGGTCTCCTATCCCCCAGTTTGGGGTCCCCTCTCCCCCGATTCTGGAGGTCATCTGCCCCAGTTTGGGGTCTCCTATCCCCCAGTTCTGGATCTGTTCTCCTCTCAGTTTTGGATCCCTGCTCCTCCCAGTCCTGGATCCCTTCTCCCCCAGTTCTGGATCTGTTCTCCCTCAATTCTGGATCCATTTTCCTCCCAGTTCTGGATCTCCTCTCCCCCAGTTTAGGGTCCGTTCTCCCCCAATTCTGGCTCTCCTCTCCCACAGTCCTGGATCCCTTCTCCCCTCAGTTCTGGATCCCTTCTCCCCTCAGTTCTGGATCCCTTCTCCCCCAGTCCAGGATCTGTTCTCATCTCAGTTTTGGATCCCCTCTCCCCCAGTTTTGGGTCCCCTCTCCCAGTTCTGGATCCCCTCTCCCCAAATTTTGGAGTTGCTCTCCCCCACTTCTGGATCCCCTCTCCTCCCAAATCCAGGATCCCTTCTCCCCCTCAGTTTCGGGTCCCTTCTCCTCCAGTCCTGGATCCCCTGTCCCCCAATTCTGGATCCCTTCTCCTCCTAGTCCAGGATCTGTTCTCCTCTCAATTTTGGATCCCCTCTCCCCAGCTTTGGATCCCTTCTCCCCCAGTTTTGGGTCCCTTCTCCTCCAGTCCAGGATCTTTTCTCCTCTCAGTTTTGGGTCTTTCCTCCCCCAGTTTGGGTCTTTCCTCCCCCAGTTTGGGTCTCCCCTCCCCCAGTTCGGGTCTCCCCTCCCCCAGTTCGGGTCTCCCCTCCCTCCCTCCCGGATTCCCGGTGGATTCTCTTCCCTCCCTGCTCCATCCCCGCCCCGGAGCTCCCCGGGAACACCGAGCCGCTTTCCCCCCGTCCCCGGCCGCCCGTTTATTTTTGGAAGCCGCAATCCCCGGGCACGCGGCCCCGGCAATTAGGGAGAAAAGCGCTTTTCTTCGGCAGGCCCAATTACCCGGCCTCTAATTGCCGTAATTATTATCTTGTGCTTTCCTAATAACATCGATTGAGCGCCACAAACCCCGGCTGGCAGCGCCGCGGTTCCATCCTGGCAGGGCCCTGCGGGAAGGGGGGATCGATACCGGGAGGGAGGGATCGGCAGGAATTCCTCCCTGTCCCGGGGAAATCGGCAGGAATTCCTCCCTGTCCCGGAGAAATCACCAGGAATTCCTCCCTGTCCCGGAGAAATCACCAGGAATTCCTCCCTGCCCGGGGGAAATCACCAGGAATTCCTCCCTGCCCGGAGAAATCGTCAGGAATTCCTCCCTGCCCCGGGGGGGAGGCCCTGGCACGGGTTTGCCGTGGAATTGGGATCCCTGGAGCATCCCAGGCTGGGATGGACCGGGCTGGAAGGGACCTGGGATGGGGGAAGGAAGTTGGGATGGGAGAGGAACCTGGGATGGGAGAGGAACCTGGGATGGGGGAAGGAATTTGGGATGGGGGAAGGAATCTGGGATGGGGAAACCACGGCAGGGCTGGCACGGGATGGGCTTTAAGCTCCTTTCCAACCCCACCATTCCCCCATTCCGGATGCTCCCGGTGACTCCCCGCTCCTGGCAGAGCCGGCCCTCCCATCCCACGGGCCCGGATCCCGGGATGTGCCCGGCTCCCGTCCCCTTCAGTGCAGGGGGTGGCACCGAGGGCACCCCGGGGTGGCACTGAGAGCACCCCGGGGTGGCACTGAGAGCACCCCGGGGTGGCACTGAGAGCACTCGGGGTGGCACTGAGAGCACCCCGGGGTGGCACTGAGAGCACTCGGGGTGGCACTGAGGGCACCCAGGGTGGCACTGAGAGCACCCGGGGTGGCACTGAGGGCACCCAGGGTGGCACTGAGGACACCGGGGGTGGCACTGAGGGCACCCAAGGTGGCACTGAGGGCACCCGGCGTGGCACTGAGGACATCCTGGGGTGGCACTGAGAGCACCCGGGGTGGCACTGAGAGCACCCAGGGTGGCACTGAGAGCACCCGGGGTGGCACTGAGGACATCCTGGGGTGGCACTGAGGGCACCGGGGGTGGCACTGAGGGCACCCTGGGGTGGCACTGAGGACACCGGGGGTGGCACTGAGAGCACCCAGGGTGGCACTGAGAGCACCCGGCGTGGCACTGAGGACATCCTGGGGTGGCACTGAGGGCACCCGGGGTGGCACTGAGAGCACCCAGGGTGGCACTGAGAGCACCCGGGGTGGCACTGAGGACATCCTGGGGTGGCACTGAGGGCACCGGGGGTGGCACTGAGGGCACCCTGGGGTGGCACTGAGGACATCCTGGGGTGGCACTGAGGACACCCTGGGGTGGCACTGAGGACACCCCGAGGTGCCCAAACCCCAAACACTCCCATCCCACGGGGTGTGCCCGGCTCCCATCCCCCTCAGTGCAGGGGGTGGCACTGAGGACACCCTGAGGTGGCACTGAGAGCACCCAGGGTGGCACTGAGGACACCCCGAGGTCCCCAAACCCCAATCCCTCCCGTCCCTGCCCCGCTCCCCCGGCCCATCTGTCCGCCTGGCCGGTCTGTCTGCCCGCAGCAGCCGCGGTTTGTTCCCTTTCCTTTCCTTTCCTTTCCTTTCCTTTCCTTTCCTTTCCTTTCCTTTCCTTTCCTTTCCTTTCCTTTCCTTTCCTTTCCTTTCCTTTCCTTTCCTTTCCTTTCCTTTCCTTTCCTTTCCTTTCCTTTCCTTTCCTTTCCTTTCCTTTCCTTTCCTTTCCTTTCCTTTCCTTTCCTTTCCTTTCCTTTCCTTTCCTTTCCTTTCCTTTCCTTTCCTTTCCTTTCCTTTCCTTTCCTTTCCTTTCCTTTCCTTTCCTTTCCTTTCCTTTCCTTTCCTTTCCTTTCCTTTCCTTTCCTTTCCTTTCCTTTCCTTTCCTTTCCTTTCCTTTCCTTTCCTTTCCTTTCCTTTCCTTTCCTTTCCTTTCCTTTCCTTTCCTTTCCTTTCCTTTCCTTTCCTTTCCTTTCCCCGGTCCCGGCAGGAGCTCCGAGCTCTTTTAGCCCAGTGCCAAACCTGCGGGTGAATCCCCTCGGCCCAGCCGGGAACCGCCCGGAATCCTCACCCTCCATCGCTCCGGAGCGCGGCGGTGACGGGCGAGGTGGGAACAGCGAATTTCCCCGAGCCACAAATCCCCGGGGAGGGGCTGGATGCGCTGCCGGGGTGATCAATCTTTCATCTTCCCCGCTTTGTTTGCAAACGGCCCCCGGAGGACGGCGCTGGAGCCGGGCCGGCACTGCCACCGCGGTGATTTTATTTTGGGGTGTTTTTCCGGCTCTGACAGCTTTCTGGGGAGCTGCTCGGTGCATCCCGGAGGTGCTGGCACGGCTCGGCTCGGCTCGGCCCTGTCCCGGTGTCACCTGCCCCGGGCGGGACCCGGCCAGCCGCGCCCCTGCCCCGCCAGCCCGCGGGGTTAAAGGTTGGGGAAGGCCTGGGAAGGTCAGGGAGCCCCGGCACGGCCGTGGTCACCCCCAAACCCTGTCCCACAGCCGCACGGGTGTGGGGCTTTTGGGGGTTTTTTTTTTCGGGGTTTGGGGTTTTTTTGGGTTTTTTTTGTTTTTTTTTTTTTGGTGGTTTTTTTTGGGGGGGGGGTTGTTTGTTTGGGGTTTTTTTCCCTGTTTGTTTTGTTTTGTTTTAGGGGTTTTTGGTGGGTTTTTTTTGGGGTTTTTTTTTGCGGGTGGTGTTTTGATTTTTTGGTGGGGTTTTGGTTTTTTGGGGATTTTTTTGGGTTTTTTGGGTTTTTTGGGGGGGTTTTGTTGGGTTTTTTTTGGGTTTTTTTGGTTTTTTTTGTAACGTGGTCTTCCAAGAGATCCTTGTCCCCGTTTTCTCCAGGGATGGGGATGTGCCGGTGGCTGGCAGGGGCTGGCACGGCGGAATTGCCCCCGGGGCAGGGAGGCTCCAGCCGGTTCTGCCCAGCCGGGTCCCCCCACCCCCGGCTCCCCACGAGGAGAGGATTCCCGGTGCGTTCCTGCCCCGCGGGCCCTCGCTCCCAGCGCTTCCGTCACTCAAACCTCACCCCGCGGCCAATCCCGGCTGGATCCCGGCGGCTCCGGGGGTCGGGACGGGGCAGGGGGAGCACGGGGTGCGCCCAAAGCTCCGCGGGGAGGGGCTGGGCTGGGGCTGGGGTTGGGGTTGGGGTCGGTTTGTTCGGCCCGGGGAGGGAGGGAGGAGAGGAGAGGAGAGCAGGGAACCCCTGGGGATGCTCCCGTCAGGTGATCCCGCTCCCAGCACCGCTCCCACCCCTCTGCTGTCTGGGTTTGTGCCGTGCTCCTCTGTCCCCTGTAAGGAGTTTGGAAAAGTTTTAATTTTTAGCCTTCTGTGTTTTTTGAGTCGGATACACTTTGGTATAAACGAGCCACTCGTTATTGTAGAATCCAGCAATGTTTGCATTCCTTTCATAAGGAGGAGGCTGCTGATGGGCTGTTGGGTTGCCCAGTGTGGTTGGAGAGGAAGATTTTCTTCCTCCAATCCACGGTCACTGCTGGAATTCTATAAATGTCGAGGTCTGGAAATAAATAAATCGCCCCCCCTTTTTTTTTTTTTTTTTTTTTTTTTTTTGCCTTGGACATCTCACCGTGTCAGTGTCGTTGTTTTGTGTTGAATTGTGCCAGCACAGGGTGCCCAGGGCAGCTGTGGCTGATCCCTGGATCCCTGGAAGCTTCCAAGGCCACTCTGACTCTGTGGCTGATCCCTGGAATGCCCCAGGCCGGGCTGGAGCAGCCTGGGACGGTGGGATCCGTCCCTGCCCCGGGCTGGGATAATTCCAGTGCCCCATCCCTTGCCGGAATCCTCCCGATCGCTCCCATCCATCCCGCCCTCGGGGATGCCACCAAAGCGTTCGGGGCAGCCCTTTCATCTGCTGAATCGCTCATTCGGGATTTGCATGAGGGCTGGAGTGCCTGCTCCAAAGGGCTGTGCCCAGCAGACTCCGCAGTGGGAATTCTGCAGTGGGAATTCCGCATCCCGGGAGCAGCCCCGGAACCAGTCTGCCCTGTTGTTGGGAATGCCAGGAGCGGCCCGGCTGCTTCTTTTAAAAAGCTTTTAAAAAATCACCCGACTTCCTTGAAGTCATTACAGCCTCACCTTTAAACCCCGGGAGTCTAATGGTCGGAGCCAGGCAGAACACCTGCGATAAATCGGCTTTTAATCGGCTCCCCGTGGGCTCCGGGGGAACGCGGGAGGTGCGGGCTGAGCACAGCCCCCTCCCCTGCCCCGATTTATCCGTCACCTGTTCCACAGAGCGGCCTCGGGGTTTATTAACTACTGAAAACACGCCCAGAGCTGTTAAAAAAAGCAGCGTGTGAATCTCGGAGATGCGTGCCGCTCGGTTTTATGGAGGCCGATGATGAGTTAATGGTCGGTGGGTGATTAACAGCGACCCCCTGGCTGAGGGGCAGGAGCTGTGGGGGCACAGCCCAGCCACCTGAGGTGGGGTTTGGGGCAGGGATTGTTCCTGGCAGGGTGGGCAGGGCTGGCACAGGGTGCCCAGAGCAGCTGTGGATCCCTGGCAGTGCCCCAGGCCGGGCTGGACAGGGTTTGGAGCTCCCTGGGATGGTGGGAGGGTCCCTGCCCTGGCAGGGGTGGGACAGAGTCGCTCTGTTTTTCTGAAGTTCTGCTGGAGCCTTCTGGTGTTTCACTTTTTAGATGGAGTTTCTCACACTTTTCCTGTAAATAATGATTGTTTGGCATTCCTTCCTGCAGGAGGAGAGAGCTGATGGGCTGTTGGCGTGACCAGTGTGGTTGGAGAGGACAATTTCCATCCTCCAACCCACGGTCACTGCTGGAATCCTATAAATGCCGAGGTCTGGAAATAAATAAACTGCCCCTTTCTGCCTTGGACACCTCAGTGCTGAGTGTCGTTCATTTGTGTGGTGCTGTGACATTTGTGTCGTCCATCGGTGTGACAGGATGGGACGAGCTTCCACGTCCCTTTCCACCCGAACCATTTGGAATTCCAGGATCCTGTGATTTTACACGGACTGGAAAGCCCTGACTGCTCAATCCCTGACTCCCCAGTCCCTGACTCCCCCATCCCCAACTCCCCAAACCCCAACTCCCCAATCCCAACTCCCCAAACCCCAACTCCCCAATCCCAACTCCCCAAACCCCAACTCCCCACTCCCAACTCCCCAATCCCAACTCCCCAATCCCAACTCCCCAATCCCAACTCCCCAATCCCTGATTCCCCAATCCCCGACTCCCCAATCCCTGACTCCCCCATCCCCAACTCCCCAATCCCCAACTCCCCAAACCCTGACTCCCCCATCCCCAACTCTCCAATCCCTGACTCCCCACTCCCCAACTCCCCACTCCCAACTCCCCAATCCCCAACTCCCCACTCCCCAACTCCCCAATCCCTGATTCCCCAATCCCAACTCCCCACTCCCCAACTCCCCAGTCCCCAACTCCCCACTCCCCAAGTCCCCAATCCCTGACTCCCCAATCCCAACTCCCCAATCCCAACTCCCCAATCCCCGACTCCCCAATCCCTGACTCCCCAATCCCAACTCCCCAATCCCCAACTCCCCAATCCCTGACTCCCCAATCCCTCACTTCCCACTCCCCAACTCCCCAATCCCAACTCCCCAATCCCCGACTCCCCAATCCCTGACTCCCCAATCCCAACTCCCCAATCCCCAACTCCCCACTCCCCAACTCCCCAATCCCAACTCCCCAATCCCAACTCCCCAATCCCCGACTCCCCAATCCCTGACTCCCCAATCCCAACTCCCCAATCCCCAACTCCCCAATCCCTGACTCCCCAATCCCTCACTTCCCACTCCCCAACTCCCCAATCCCAACTCCCCAATCCCCGACTCCCCAATCCCTGACTCCCCAATCCCAACTCCCCAATCCCAACTCCCCAATCCCCAACTCCCCAATCCCCGACTCCCCAATCCCTGACTCCCCAATCCCTCACTTCCCACTCCCCAACTCCCCAATCCCAACTCCCCAATCCCCGACTCCCCAATCCCTGACTCCCCAATCCCTGCTCCCCAATCCCCAACTCCCCACTCCCCAACTCCCCAATCCCTGACTCCCCAAACCCCAACTCCCCAATCCCCAACTCCCCACTCCCCAACTCCCCAATCCCCGACTCCTCACTCCCCAACTCCCCAATCCCAACTCCCCAATCCCCAACTCCCCAATCCCCGACTCCCCAATCCCTGACTCCCCAATCCCTCACTTCCCACTCCCCAACTCCCCAATCCCCAACTCCCCAATCCCTGCTCCCCAGTCCCTGACTCCCCCATCCCCAACTCTCCAATTCCTGACTCCCCAATCAGGGGTTGGGAGTCAGGGGTTGGGAGTCAGGGATTGGGAGTCAGGGATGGGGGAGTGAGGGACTGGGGAGCCAGGCTGGCTTTGGGGGCACTGTGGACTCAGCGCTCCAGCCCCACAGTGACACCGCCCCAAAGGAGCCACCCCAGCATCCCGGGAGCTCCGGGGGCAGCGCTGAGCTGGGGCCGCTCCCGCTGCAGCTCCCGCGCTCGGCCCTGAGCCTCCTCCTGCTGAAAAGCTCTCCAGATCACAGGGGCAGCTTGTTCGGACATCTGATCAGCCACCGAGAACAACTCGAGAGCGCTCGAGTGGCTCAGGGAGGGAGGGAGGGAGGGAGGGAGGCAGCGAACTCCGCTCGGGCCCTTCCCGGGAGCCGCCCCGGGCAGGGGCGGCGGGCGGGCAGCGCTCCAGGCCGAGATAAGCGAGCTGCCGGCAGAGGAGAGGAAGCGCTGAGCTGAAAACTGCTCCTTCTGCTCGCTCCGACTCACAAACCTCACCCACAGCATCCCCCCGACCCCCAGCGCTGGATGGTACCGAGGGCCCGGCCGGGGTGACCCCCCTGTCCCCACCTCCCGGCACACTGCCGGTCTGCCCGGGGGATGGTTCAGTGCCTCCCGCTGCTGTTAAAAGTGCAAACGGACCCCGAGGTGTGCGCGCTGGGCTCCTGGAGCGGCCGGCCCGCTGAAACGCTCGGGTTCCAAATCACTGACCTGCCGGCCGGAGGGGAAGGGCGAACTGCTTAAGGACTCGGCAACAGGAAAAAGAAAAAACGATCCCTTGGATATCCACCCCAAAAAAATCCCTTGGATATCCCCCCCAAAAAAACCAATCCTTTGGATATTCGCCCCCCAAAAAAAGAATCCCTTGGATATCCACCCCAAAAACCAATCCCTTGGATATCCACCCCCCAAAAAAACAATGCCTTGGATATCCACCCAAAAAACCCCAATCCCTTGGATATCCCACCCCCCCAAAAAACCCCAACCCCTTGGATATCCCCCCCAATCCCTTGGATATCCCCCCCAAAAAAAACCAATCCCTTGGGTATCCCCTCCCCAAAAAAACCCCTTGGATATTCTGTCCCCCCAAAAAACCCCCAATCCCTTGGATATTCACCCCCAAAAAAACCGAATCCCTTGGATATTCACGCCCCAAAAAATCCCTTGGATATCCTCCCAAAACCCAATCCCTTGGATATCCTCCCAAAACCCAATCCCTTGGATATCCACCCCAAAAAAACAATCCCTTGGATATTCCGTCCCCCCCAAAAAACCCAATCCCTTGGATATCCCCCTCCCAAAAATCCCTTGGATATCCCCCCAAAACCAATCCCGTGGATATTCACACCCCCCCCCCACCCAAAAAACCCAATCCCTTGAATATCCCCCCCAAAAAACCCAATCCCTTGGATATTCCACCCCAAAAAAGAATCCCTTGGATATCTCCCCCCCAAAAAAAACCCAATGTCTTGGATATCCCCCCCCAAAAAAACCAGGCGGGATCCCGGGAGGGTTCGGGGCTCACAGCCCCGGTCCCGTTCCCGTTCCCGTTCCCGTTCCCGGCCCCTCCCGCGGCCACCGGCGGGGCGGGAGCAGCCCGGGCAGCCGCGCTGGGCAGCGGCAGCGGCCGAAGAGAAACCCCCTCATCCATCCCTGAGCGAAACCGCGGAGCTCCTGCCGAGTCACGGCCGCCGGGGAGCGCGGGGAGCGATCACCGCCCCGGTCTGGGAAGGCATCCCGGACAAATCGGCGATAATTAACGAGCGGCGCGATGGCACCGGCAGCGCCATCAGCAGCCCCGAAGCCGTTTGCAGTGGAATACCCGTAATTAGGGCTCGGCACAACCGGGCCTGAGCTCCTTGACCCGGGAGGGCAGGGCAGGGCAGGGGAGCCGGGGGTGGCGGGCACGGGACAGCGCCCGGGAGCACCCGGGAGTGCACAGGAGCATCCAGGGAAATCCAGGAGCGCCCAGGAGAACCCAGGAGTGCCCAGGAGTGCTCAGGAGAACCCAGGAGAACTCAGGATAACCCAGGAGCATCCAGGAGTGCCCAGGAGAACCCAGGAACATCCAGGAATATCCAGGAATATCCAGGAGAACCCAGGAACATCCAGGAAAATCCAGGAACTTCCAGGAGCACCCAGGAGAATCTGGGAGAACCCAGGAGTGCCCAGGAACATTCAGGAGAACCCAGGAACATCCAGGAGTGCCCAGGAGCATCCAGGAGAACCCACGTGCACCCAGGAGTGCCCAGGACCATCCAGAAGCACCCAGGATAACCCAGGAACATCCAGGAGCATCCAAGAGTGCTCAGGAGAACCCAGGAACATCCAGGAGAACCCAGGAGTGCCCAGGAGAACCCAGGAGAACCCAGGAGTGGCCAGGAGCATCCAGGAGAACCCAGGTGCACCCAGGAGTGCCCAGGAGCATCCAGGAGCATCCAAGAGTGCTCAGGAGGACCCAGTAGCATTCAGGAGAACCCAGGAGAACCCGGGAGCATCCAGGAGCACCCAGGATGAACTTAGGAGCATCCAGGAGCATCTAGGAGTACCAAGGAGCATTCAGGAGCACACAGGAGAGAACCCGGGAGCGCCCAGGAGAACCCGGGAGCATCCAGGAAAATCCAGGAGCATCCAGGAACACCCAGGAGCATCCAGGAGAACCCAGGAGTGCCCAGGAGAACCCAGGAGCATCCAGGGATCTCCCGTCACGGCGAGCTGCTCCGGCCCCTTCCTGGTGCTTCCCGGTGCTTCCCGGTGCCTCCCGGTGCCTCCCGGTGCCCCCCGGTGCCCCCCGGTGCCTCCCGGTGCCTCCCGGTGCCTCCCGGTGCCGCTGCCCGCGGATCCCCGCGCCCAGCCCCGCAAAGCCCCGGGGCCGGAGGGGCGCAGGGCTGAAGTTTCTCCTGCCGGGAGCAGGCAGAGCCCGGCTCCCCGCACAGCCGGACATCCGCGCTCCCGAAATCCTCGCTGGGATAAAGCGGAAATCTGCCGGGAGCCGCGCCGAGGGCAGGCGATGTCACCTGTCGTGTGACCACGGACACCGCCGGGACCGCGATAAAGGCACCGCCGGGGGCGGAGGGGACACGGGGGACACGGGGGACACAGGGGACACACGTGTGTGAGGCCGGGAGTCGCCTCCGGGCCCGCCGGGGATGGCCCGAGGGAGCTGCGGGCGCGGGGACATCGCGGGGACATCGCGGGGGTCCCCGAGGCGGTCCCGCAGGAGGCCGGGGGTGGCCGGGTGGATGCTCGGAGCCTTCATCGCTGCCCTCACCCTGCGGGATTCTCCCTCCCCGGCGCTCCCGCAGCTCCTCCTGGGGGGTTTGAGGGGGGTGTGGACACCCCCGAGGGGTCACTGGGGCCGGAGGGGTGGGGACAGTGCAGGAGGTCCGGGAAGGGGAAGGGGAAGGAAGGGCAGCTCCGAGGGTTTCCCCGAAAGGCTGCTGGGGACAGGGCGGTGTCACCGAGTGTCACAACGCCCTCGCGGCCAGGAGCCGAGGCCGAGGTTTGTCCCCGGATGTGGGGAGGGAACATCTGCAGCTTCCCTTCCCCGGCTGTGCCACCTCACCGGGCACCAGGAACGGGGCGAGGACACCCTGGGAGCCGTGACAGCCCCAAAACCCCAATCAGTCCCCGTGGGGACACCAGCCCAGGGGACACTGCCCTCTGCAAGGAACAGCAATGGTGACATGGAGCGCCACTGCACGTCCTCAAAGCCTTCATCCTCATCTTCATCCCCATCCTCATCTTCATCCTCATCCTCACCTGGAGGTGTCCCCATCCCCGTGGGGAGGAGGGACACGATGTCCCCACCGATGTCCCACCGATGTCCCACTGATGTCCCACTGATGTCCCACTGATGTCCCATTGATGTCCCCACTGATGTCCCACTGATGTCCCCACTGATGTCCCACCGATGTCCCACTGATGTCCCACTGATGTCCCCACTGATGTCCCATTGATGTCCCCACTGATGTCCCACTGATGTCCCCACTGATGTCCCACTGATGTCCCACCGATGTCCCACTGATGTCCCACTGATGTCCCATTGATGTCCCATTGATGTCCCACTGATGTCCCCAGTGATGTCCCATTGATGTCCCCACTGATGTCCCACTGATGTCCCATTGATGTCCCACTGATGTCCCCATTGATGTCCCACTGATGTCCCATTGATGTCCCCACTGATGTTCCATTGATGTCCCATTGATGTCCCCATTGATGTCCCCACTGATGTCCCATTGATGTCCCCACTGATGTCCCCACTGATGTCCCCACCATGTCCCACTGATGTCCCACTGATGTCCCCACTGATGTCCCATTGATGTCCCACTGATGTCCCATTGATGTCCCACTGATGTCCCCACAGCAGCTTCTCCCACTGAGGCTCCTCCTAAGATCCCCCAGAAAACCAAAACCCAACCCGGAAAAAAGAAAAAAACCCACAAATTCTGGGAAAAGATCAGGGGTTTTCTAATTGGGACGTGCAAACATCAATTTAAGCAGCCCTTAAATCAATATGAGCCAGAACGTTTCCTTTCACCCCTAATCGTTCTTTTGATTCTTTTTTTAATTTTTTTTTTTTCCCCCCCCAACCAGGTGAGTTTTAATAAGCTAAAATAAAACATCTCCTCTTTCAGTGCAGGAGGAATATCAATTACCCAGAGCCGTCCTCGGCCCGTGGAGCTCACCACAGCAGCGCTGGAGCTGCGGCTCGGTGGGGAATGGGAGGAAAATTACAACCTTTTCAGGGAAACCATTAAGTAAAAATCAGAATTTGTCCACGAGCGCCGCGGGGGGAGGGGCAGAGCCCAGCTAATGGCTTCTATTTCCAGCAATAAAGCGAATTTTCAGCGCAGAATCGCCGCTTTCTGTTCCTCTCCCCGCGGCCTCACGTCCCCTGGGCCTGGCCCTGGAAAGTCCCTGGGACGGGGAGAGTCTGGCTCGGCCCCACCACGGGAATCACCCCCTCTGCCACCTTCTCCAGCTCGGTGGGGACTGGACAGGATCCCTGAATGCTGGAGCTGCTGGGAAGGGACCTCAAAGCCCCTCCAGTGCCACCCCTGCCATGGCAGGGACACCTCCCGCTGTCCCAGGTTCCAGCCTGGCCCTGGGCACTGCCAGGGATGCAGGGGCAGCCACAGCTGCTCTGGGAATTCCAGCCCAGCCCCTCCTCACCCTCACAGGAAGGAATTCCTTCCCAATATCCCCCCTAAATCTCCACTTTTCTGCTATGGAGCCATTCCCTGTGTCCTGTCCCTCCATCCCTCATCCCCAGTCCCTCCCCAGCTCTCCTGGAGCCCCTTCAGGCCCTGCCAGGGGCTCTGAGCTCTCCCTGGAGCTTCTCCTCTCCAGGTGAACATTCCCAGCTCTCCCAGCCTGGCTGCAGAGGAATTCCAGCTCTGGGAGCAGCTCTGGACCTGCTCCAGCAGCTCCAGGTCCCTCTGATGTTGGGATCCAGTGGGGTCTCACCTGGGGGGGGGGGGGGCAGAGGGGGACAATCCCCCCTTTCCTGCCGGGAACGAGCCCGGGATGAGCTGGGAAGGAGGGCAGAGTGCTGGGGAAGGGCAGTGTGTCCCAAGGGGAGAGCTTCCAGCTGCTGCTCCCTTTGCTCTGGGATCTCCTGGGACTGTGACACCAGGAGCTCTGGCCACGTTCCTCACTGAATCTCCCTCACCGTGGCTGCTGCAGAGGGCACTTTGCAGGAGGAACCTGGCAGTGTGTGACACCAGGAGCTCTGGTCACGTTCCTCACTGAATCTCCCTCACTGTGGCCACTGCAGAGGGCACTTTGCAGGAGGAACCTGGGAGTGTGTGACACCAGGAGCTCTGGTCACGTTCCTCACTGAATCTCCCTCACCGTGGCTGCTGCAGAGGGCACTTTGCAGGAGGAAGAGGGACCAGGGTCACCAGGAGTGTTTTCAGCCCTGTTCCTTGCCATTAATTTTCGTTGTTTCTCTGGCACCGGCGGTTCCGGGAGCTGCTCCTGCTCTGAGTACTTTGGAGAGCTGTGCTCCCACATCATCCCATCATCCCAGCCTCAGGGTCTGCCTGCCAGGGGGGCTGCGCTCCCCCATGGGCACCACCATGGGCATCCCGATGGGGCACTCGATGGACACCCCGGGGGATGCCAATGTCCATCCCAATGGGCACCCAATGTCCATCCCAGTGGGCACCCAATGGGCACCCAGTGTCCATCCTGATGGACATCCCAATGGGCACCCAACATCCATCCCAATGGGCACCCAATGTCCATCCCGATGGGCACCCAATGTCCATCCTAATGGACACCCCAATGGGCACCCAATATCCATCCCGGTGGGCACCCAATGTCCATCCTGATGTCCATCCCAATGGGTACCCAACGTCCATCCCAGTGGGCACCTCTTAGCACCCAATGTCCATCCCAATGGGCGCCCAATGTCCATCCTGATGGACACCCCAATGGGCACCCAATGCCAATCCCAATGGGCACCCAATGGGCACCCAGTGTCCATCCCAATTAATGCCCCAATGGACACCCAATGTCCATCCCAATGGATGCCCCAATGGGCACCCAATGTCCATCCCGACAGATACCCCAATGGACACCTCTGTGTCACCCAATGTCCATTCCAATGATGCCCCAATGGACACCCAATGTCCCTCCTGATGGACACTCCAATGGGCACCTCTGTGGCACCCAATGTCCATCCTGTTGGACACCCCAATGGACACCTGAATGGGCACCCAATGTTCATCCCAATGGTGCCCCAATGGAAACCCCAATGGACACCTCTATGGGCACCCAATGTCCATCCTGATGAATGCCCAAATGGGCACCCAATGTCTATCCTGTTGGACACCTCTATGGGCACCCAATGTCCATCCCAACGGACACCCCAATGGGCACCCAATGTCCATCCCAATGATGCCCCAATGGGCACCCACTGTCCATCCCAATGGGCGCCCAATGTCCATCCCAAAGGGTGCTCAATTGGATACCCCAATGGATCCCCCCTCTTCACCCCTTGGTGCCCCGTGCAGTGCAGGTGATTCACAACGAGCTGCTGCCTCGACAAGGAAAAAGCCGAAAAAGAAAAGGCGAAGGCGGCAGAACGGGGGAATTGGGAAGAGCTGGGAACGGCGGAAGAGGCGGGAAAGGCGCGGGGGCAGCGGCCCCGCCGTGACTCCGCTCCGCGCCGTATCCGCACCGCGTTTTGCGGCGCTCCGGCCGCGCCCCACGTGGGGCAGGGGCGTGGCCGCGGCGGCGGCAGCCAATGGGCAGCGCCGGGCGCTGACAGCGCTCGTCACGTCAACAACCGGAACGCGCCCAATTAGCGGCGGGCGCGGGGGGGGGCACCGGGGCACCCCCATCCCGCAGCCCGGGGGTCAGCGGGGCGCTCGCACCCCCCCACGCCGGGGAACGGGGCGGGGGAGGGGGCGGCATTTCGGGGCGCTTTGCCCAACCGTTTATTATTGAAGCGGCGGGCGCTTCATTCTTGTCGAGCAAGCGCCGAGCCGCGGCGTTGCCGCAGAGATCGCGGCGGTGCCGCGGCCCGCCCGGCTCGGCGGTGACAGATTGTTTGAGCTGGAGGAAGCGCCGGCCCGGGCTAATTACGCCGCCATGGCGGGCGGGCGGCGGGCGGGGGCTGCGCGCCGGCGGCCCCGCGTGGCTTTGATTGACAGCGCCGCTCCCCCGCGGCCAATAGCGATGGAGCGGCGGCCCGCTCCGCGCCGTGATTGGCGGAGCGGCGGTGAGCGACGGGCGGCCCCACGTGGGGCGGAGGCTCCGTCTGACGCGCGGGCGAGCGGCCATTTTGTGCGCTGGGCCGGGCCCGGCCCGCCCGTGGAGCCGCGGCTGCCCCGGGCCCGCTCCCTCCGCTCCGCCGGGACCGGGGCTGCTCCCACCGCGCCGCGACGGGCGAGGAGTCCCCCTCGGGGGCGCGGCCGGGTGTCCCCCTCGGGGGCGCGGCGGGAGGGTCTGACGTTAACGCCATTACCCGTGTTCCTCGTTAAACCCCCTCAGGCGTGAGGGGAGGCGCGGAGGGGGGAGCAGCGCGGCCCTCACCACACATCAAAGGGGCCGCGCGGCCGCCGAGGGAGGCTGGGCGGCCTTGCCGCCGCCCGCCGGTGCGGGGGGCTCGCACCCAGCGCTTTCTCGGTGCGGCTACCGGCGCGTCCCGGTGACAAAGCGCCTCTGTTTGTTCTACAGCCCGAACCGGGCCGCCCGAACGGGGTTACGGCAGCGCCGGGCCCGAGTCACGGCCGGGCCGGGCCGCGGGGGGGGCGCGGGGCGGGGCGGGGCCCGCGCGGGGCGTGGCCGGCGGGGGGGTGTGGGCGTGGCCGGCGGCCGCCCCTCCGTCAGACACAAGCTGCCATTGTGACGTCGCGCCGGCACCACCCAATCACCGCGCTCCTCCCGCGGCCCCACGTGGGCGCGGCGCCACGCCATTGGCCGGCGCCGGAGAGGCCGCCCGGGTTTTGTCCCCCCGCCCGCCGCCCCGCTCCGCCCGGGCGCTGTGGCGGCACCGCGTGCTCGGGCGCCGCTGCCCCGCTCCGCGCCCGCTCCGCGATGGCTCCCGGAGTTACGGCGATCCCGGCTGGACGCAGCTGAACGAACGGCCGACCCCCCCCCTCCCCCGCCACCGCCGGGCGGGGGACCCGCTCGCACCTCGCATGTCCGCGGCGCCCGGGAAGTCGGATGTGTACGGCCTTCCTCCCCCTCCTCCTCTCCTCCATGGCCGTCGTGCTCCGGCGTTAGTTCCTGGCTTTGCTTCCCCTTCTCCCGGCCGCAGGAATACCGCGGGACCTTCCTCCCGCCGCCGCGTTGTTGTTGTTCTCGTCGCTGTGGCTTTTTGATCTATTTTTTTTTCCTTTTTTTTTTTATTTTTTTCTCGGAGAGAGGGGGGGGGGGGGTAATTTTTCTCTTTTTTTTTTTTTTAATTTTTTTTTTTTTTTTTCCGCCAGCGAGTGCCGGAAGGAGGCGGGGGGGGGGGTGGTGAGGAAACGGAGGCCCGCGGAGCTCGGCGGCCGGGGTTGGGGAGGGGGGGGTCGGCACCTGGCCCCGGCGCTGCGGGGCTGGGCTCGGCTCCGCGGGCGCCTCCCCGGCGGTTGCGGGGCCGGGAGGGGGGGGGGGGAATGTGCGGGGGGGAACCGGCCGGGCCCGCTCCCCCCCCCCCCCACCCCCCCTCCGCCACCAACCCCCTCCGCCCTCCCTCCTCCGCCCCCCGCACGGACTTTCCTCTCGTCCCTTTGTTCAGTTCTCGGCCTCTCCGGGAGCGCTCCGAGGCCGGCGGGCAGCAGCGGCAGCTCCGCACGTCGCGATCGCCGTAGCGAGGCTCGGCGCGGCTGCTCCCAGTGACCGCGCCCCAGCCCGGCCATGTACCCCCAGGGCCGGCACCCGGTGAGTCCCGGTACCCCCCTCCCCACCCTCCCTCCTCCCGGTGCTCCCCCCGCCCGCCCCCGGTAACCCCCGCGGCCGCTCCCCGCAGGCTCCGCACCAGCCGGGCCAACCGGGCTTCAAATTCACCGTGGCCGAGTCCTGCGACCGGATCAAGGACGAGTTCCAGTTCCTGCAGGCCCAGTACCACAGGTGAGCCCCGGAGGGGGAGACCCCCCCCGGCCGCCCCCTTTCCCCGGAGCCCCCCCGGTTCCTGCGGGGGTCTCACCGTGCGCTCTCTCCCCCCTCTCTCCCTCCCTCCCTCCCCGCAGCCTCAAAGTGGAATATGACAAGCTGGCGAACGAGAAGACCGAAATGCAGCGCCATTACGTTATGGTGAGAGACTTTAATCAGATTTCGGATCAGCCTGCAAATGTCATTAGCTGCCAGCCCTGCGAACGAGGGGAGGGGGGGGGAAAACCGGGGGGACCCCCCCCCGTGGGCACCGGGCAGACCCCCGGGGCAGGGGGGGGGCGGCGGTGCCCGGAGCTCCGAGCCGCAGCCAGGGGCTGGAAGCGCGATCCCAAGTTTCCTGTTAACCCCTTTGGAGCCGGCGGGGGGGGGGGGGCGGGAGCTGCCACCCCCGAGCTCGGGGTGCTGCTGGGGGTCCCCCCTTTGCTGTCCCCGGGAGCCATCCCGGCTTTTCCCCCCTTCCCCAGCTCATCCCTCCCGAGGGAAACCAGCACTTTTGTCGCCTCAAAAAAGCGCTTTTTTCCGACCCAAATCAGCCCCGCGGGCGCCCGGGTGGGCTCGGTGGGGTTTGGGATGGGGTTGGCAGCACCCAGCCCCTCCTTTCCCCGGGGATCCCAGAGCTGCCCCGCTCCCTGAGGGGGGAACAGATCCCAAATTTCCCCCCCCCCGGTGAGAAGCTGGGTTTTTTTGGCCAGACTCCGGGCCGTACCTGTTCTGCCAGGGCTGAGCAGACGCCTGTCACCCGGCTCTGCGCCTCTTTTGTTTTTCTAAGTAGCTTAGGAGGAGAAAACAGGAGTCCAGAGGAGTGTCCCCCTCGTTAAGTGCCTGCCAGTTAAACCCATAAACATCTGCTTATTATAAGGTGTAATTTCCTTGGCTACCCGTGCTTTTAAGCCCAGTTTTGCCCGGGATGCTTTTTTGGTAATGACCTTATGCAAATACCTTCTGTGAATTGAATTCAAATTCTCCCCGGCTCTGCTGTTTAATTGAATTTATTTCTGGTTTGTGTTTTTTTTCTTCTTCCCTCCCTCCCTCCTCCTCCTTCCCCAGTACTACGAAATGTCGTACGGTTTGAACATTGAAATGCACAAACAGGTGAGTAATTTCGAGGGGGGGGAAGTTGCTTTGATTGATTGATTGATTGATTGATCTCCTGTTGCCCTTTTCCTGCACCTGAGGTTAAAATCGGCCCTGATTGCGCTAAATGGGGGAATAAGTGCTGGAGGCAGGGATGTGACTCCAGGTGGGGATCCCGCGGCTGCTCAAATCGGCTCGATGGCGCTCGGTGGGGTTTGCTCCGTCGATACCCGCCAGGAATTTGGGTTTTAGAGGCGGGGTGTTTATGCGGGGAGGTGAGAACAGCCTGGCCTCCCGCGCCGGGGTGCTCCATACCTGGGATTGCGCCTTCCCGAGGCTGGGAAAACACCGACCGGGGCTGTTTGCGAGCTCATCCCCCGCTCCCGGAGCGTGAGACCCGGCTGGGAATTATCTCCCGAGCTCACCGTGTTGTGTGTTGCTCAATGTCACCGGAGTTGTCTTTGCATCTGGGAAATGAAGCAATGTTTGGGGTTTTGGTGTTTTGGTTTTTTTTTTTTTTTTCGGTCGCGTTTGTTGTTTTTTTTGGTTTTTTTTTTTTCCCCTCCTTTCCAGTCTCCTCTAATGTGTAACTTGCCTGAAGGAAAAAAAAACAACAAAACAAAACAAAAAACCTAGAGAAGGCCCCAGCAGAAAATGTGGTGTGCTACCTTGATAAGATTATCGGTAAAGAGCCTAAAGGCTGCGCACATGATGGTAAAACTTAAAGGAATAAAGTTATTATTGAGATTAGACCCGATTATTTGTGCTGCCGCTGCTTACTGGTTTTAGAAAGAGTTCTAATTAAGAACTTAAGGCAGATAGAAGTTGACAGCAACTTCGCCGCTCGCGAAAATCAGCCCCCATTCAACTCCCGGAGTGGTTTGGGCTTTAACAGCGGCGGCATCGCCCTCCTCCGAGCAGCCTGGGCGCTGATGAGATGCAAAGCAGCGTCTCTGAACGCTCCTCTCCTCCTCTCCTCCTCCTTCCCCTCGCCGAGTCACGGGGCAGCGAAAATAATTCCTGCTTAGTCCTCAGTTTTTTTGTTTTGGTTTTTTTTTTTTATAAATATCTCCTTCCCAGGCGGATAATCCCCGCTGCCCGGCACGGGGGTCGGGGTGCGGGGAGCCCCCCGGGATTGGGGAGGCCCCTGGGGCGGGGAGGGGACAGACGGGGGTGGTGTGGCCGGAGGGACGCGGGGCCTGCGGGCACCCGGGGGGACTGGGGTGACCCGAGCTCCTCTTCCCGCTGCTTTGTGGGGTGTTGGATGGTGCTGGGAGGTGCTGGGATCACACCTCGGGAATTTGGGCTGATTCCCTTGCTGGGATGACACCCCAGGAATTTGGGGTGATTCCCTTGTTGGGATCACACTCCGGGAATTTGAGTTGATTCCCTTGTTGGAGATGCTGGGATCACACCCCAGGAATTCGGGTTGATTCCCTTGTTGGGATGATTCCCTTGTTGGACATGCTGGGATCACATCCCAGGATGTTGGGTGATTCCCTTGCTGGGATGACACCCCAGGAATTTGAGTTGATTCCCTTGCTGGAGATGCTGGGATGGCACCCCAGGATGTTGGGTTGATTCTCCTGCTGGGATGACACCCCAGGAATTTGGGTGATTCTCTTGTTGGGATCACACCCCAGGAATTCGGGTTGATTTTCTTGTTGGAGATGCTGGGATCACACCCCAGGATGTTGGGTGATTCCCTTGCTGGGATGACACCCTGTGATGCTGGGTTGATTCCCTTGCTGGAGATGCTGGGATGGCACCCCGGGAATTTCAGTTGATTCCCTTGCTGGGATCACACCCTGGGAATTTGAGTTGATTCCCTTGTTGGAATGACATCCCAGGAATTTGAGTTGATTCTCTTGCTGGGAGATGCTGGGATGACACCCTGGGATGCTGGCTTGATTCCCTTGTTGGAGATGCTGGGATGGCACCCCAGGAATTTTGGTTGATTCCCTTGTTGGGTTGATTCCCTTGCTGGGAAATGCTGGGATCACACCTCGGGATGATGGGTGATTCCCTTGTTGGAGATGCTGGGATGACACCCCAGAAATTTGGATTGATTCTCTTGTTGGGATCACACCCCAGGAATTTGAGTTGATTCCCATATTGGGTTGATTCCCTTGCTGGGAGAGGCTGGAATGACACCCTGGAATTGGGGGTTGATTCCCTTCCTGGGATCACACCCCTGGAATTGGGGTTGATTCTCTTGCTGGAATCACACCCCAGGAATTGGGGTTGATTCCCTTGAATTGGGGTTGATTCCCGTGCTGGAATCACACCCCAGGAATTGGGGTTGATTGCCTCGCTGGGAGCTGCTGGAATCACACCCCGGGAATTTGAGTTGATTCCTGGGTTGATTCCCTTGCTGAGATCACACCCCGGGAACTGGGGTTGATTCCCTTGTTGGGAGCTGCTGGAATCACACCCCGGGAACTGGGGCTGATTCCCTCGCTGGGAGCTGCCGTTCCCAGGACCTGCCCGGTGTTTTTCCAGGTTCCCCCCGAGGTTTGGCCGTGCCGGGCGAGCCTGGGGAGGCGCGGATGGGGCAGCCCCGTCCCCCCTCCCTGTGCCCCGGGGGAAACTCTGGGTGGCCGAGGAGCCTCAGAATTCCCGGTTTGGGTTCCTTCCCTGCCCATCCCGCTGCCCTGCGCTGATCCCGGCAGCATCCCGTGCCTGGCCCGGGCCCTTCCCGGTGACATCTGCTGCCTGCCGGGGGGACAAGCCGGGGCTGTCTCCTGCTTTAATTGACAGCAGCGCCGAGCAAACAAAGCTCCTTCCAGGCCAAAAACGGGGGGCGAGCGGCGAGCGGGGAGCTCCGGACCGCAGCGGCCGCCCGGGGACGGCGATTTTTTTATTTTATTTTATTTTATTTATTTTTTATTTTTTCCCCCCTTTTTTTCTTCGGGGCCGCATCCCCGGCGGCAGCAGCAGCAGCAGCAGCAGCAGCATCCCCCCGGCGGGCATCCCGCAAGGCATCCCGCTAATTGCGGCGTGGTCCTGCCGGCATCTGGCCGAGGGTGGCTGGTCCTGAACAAACAAGTTTTATCAGCTGACCTGTTTAGCGGTTGACTTGTGTTTATCTGCACACAATCAAGTAGACTGGAGTGCCTGAATTATTCATGCGGTGTCCTGCCCTCCAGACTTGACTGCTTGTGATTACATCTGCTCCAGACAAACATTGATGGATACTTCATCTTTAAGCAAAAGGGGATTGTCTGTCTGTGGGCTTATATAACAGATTATCTCTTCCACGCTGAATATTAAGTGTGTGCATATGTGGCTGCTGTGTGGGGTTGGGTTTGGTGGGTTTTTTGTTGTTGGTTTTTTTTTTTGTGTGTGTCTTCCCCCTCCCCCCTTTTCTTCTCGTTTTGTTTCTCGTTAGAGGAGAAAAAAAAAGAAAAAAAAAAAAAAGGAGTTTCATAAACAACTCCATATGCAAGGAAATATTTAGGAAGTGATTCCCCAGCCGCTTGCAGTGAGTCGCTCCTTACATCAGTCTTCCTGCTGAGCTCGACTCCTTCCCCGGGCTCGGCTTTCCTAAACCCGGCTCCAATCAGGAGTTTTCTTTTGAAACAACCCCGGCAATTTTTCTTTTTTTTTTTTTTTTTTTTTTTTTGTTCGGGTTAATTGATTTTTCCAAAAGAAACTCCGCTTCCCCCTGTGGGCCTTGCATTGTTTCTGTGCAGATCTCCGTGGATAATCGCCGAGGGCAATAACCATTCCAAAAGGAAAACTCTTTTTTTTTTTTTTTTTTTTTTTTTTTTTGCGTGTGGGGAAACGGGACACCTCGGGAGGACAGAACCTTTGATTTTTTTATTTTTTTTTTTTTTTCTCGCTGCGGCTCCACAGAAACGCTTCTTGTTTTCCTGCCCGGAACAAACCTTTAAACTCCCCCAACACTTCCAGGGAAAAAAGAGAGGCAGCTTTTCCCTGCGTGCCTTTCTAGAATATTCCAGGGGAACACAATATCCCTTTCTGCCGCGCTCGTTAGCGAGGAGTGCCAGGTAATAATTTGCTAAATACTTCAGAAAGCCGGGTAATTTGCGAGCTGCGGGCAGAGTGGGGGGGAGGGAGGGAATTCTGCCTTCTCTTTAATTTTTGGGGGGGCTCCCGGCTGAGTTTTGGGGGGTCCGGACCATCCTCCCCCCCTCTGCTGGCGATAATCCCCTAATGAGGGGTCGCGCCCTGCCCCTCCGACACCCCCGGCCCGAATTTAATTCTCATCAGCCGCGCTCTCCACTTTGCTAATAACGATAGCAGCCGCAAATAGCTTTCAACATGCCATTGACAGCCCGCGCGGAGAGAGCACTTGAAATAGTGGCAGACAGCTGAAAGTGCCCGTAATTGTGCGCCCGAGTGAGAACCACACCGCTCAAGGGCCTGATTTTCATGTGCTTCAAGAGACAATATCCTGCCTTCGACAAATGCTGCGGGTGCTGCGCGCCTCGGGTGGTTTCCTCCTCCTCCTCCTCCTCCTCCTCCTCCTCCTCCTCCTCCTCCTCCTCCTCCTGGCCTGGAGAGGAGGTTTTGGAGAGTTATGGGGGGGATCTGGAGGGCCCAGAGCGTTTGGGAAGATCCCGGGGTGGAGGGAGCTGTGCTCTGGAAGAGGAGGAGGAGGATGTTGGGGCTTTGAGAGTGGAGGTGCTTCACACCTTGTGGGATTTCCTCCTCTTCCTCCTGGCCCGGAGAGGAGGGGTTTGGAGAGTTATGGGGGGGATCTGTGGGGTGCAGAGCCTTTGGGAAGATCCCGGAGTGGAGGGAGCTGTGCTCTGGAGAGGAGGAGGAGGAAGAAGTTGGGGCTTTGAGAGTGGAGGTGCTTCACACCTTGCGGGATTTACTCCTCCTCCTCCTCTTCCTCCTGGCCCAGGGAGAGTTATGGGGGGTATCAGTGGGGTGCAGAGCCTTTGGGAAGATCCTGGAGTGGAGGGAGCTGTGCTCTGGAAGAGGAGGAAGAAATTGGGGCTTTGGGACTGGGGGTGCTTCACACCTTGTGTGATTTCCTCCTCCTGGCCCAGGGAGAGGAGGTTTTGGAGAGGAGAGAGGGGTCTGGAGGATGCAGAACCTTTGGGAAAATCCCGGCAGGATGTGTGTGCATGAAGGGAGCTGTGCTCTGGAGAGGAGGAGGAGGAGGAAGAAGTTGGGGTCCTGAGAGTGGAGGTGCTTCACACCTTGTGTGATTTCCTCCTCCTTTTCCTCCTCCTGGCCCGGGGAGAGGAGGGGTTTGGAGAGGAGAGGGAGGTCTGGAAGGTGCAGAACCTTTGGGAAGATCCCTTGGGGTGTGTGTGGAGAGAGCTGTGCTCTGGAAGAGGAGGAAGAAGTTGGGGCTTTGGGAGTGGAGGTGCTTCACACCGTGTGTGATTTACTCCTCCTCCTCCTCCTGGCCTGGAGAGGAGGGGTTTGGAGAGTTATGGGGGAGATCTGTGGGGTGCAGAGCCTTTGGGAAGACCCCGGGGTGGAGGGAGCTGTGCTCTGGAGAGGAGGAGGAGGAAGAAGTTGGGGTCCTGAGAGTGGGGATGCTTCACACCTTGTGTGATTTACTCCTCCTCTTCCTCCTGGCCCGGAGAGGAGGGTTTTGGAGAGGAGAGGGGGATCTGTGGGGTGCAGAGTCTTTGGGAAGATCCCGGGGTGTGTGTGTGTAGAGGAGCTGTGCTCCGGAGAGGAGGAAGAAATTGGGACTTTGAGAGTGGAGGTGTAATGTGTGCAGGGTGTTTGGGGTGCCCTGTGCAGGGTGTTTGGGGTGTTCTCTGCAGGTTTGGTGTTGCTGTTTGGGGTTTTTCGGGGCTGTCCTATGCAGGGTTTTTTGGGGTGTTCTCTGCAGGTTTGGTGTTGCTGTTTGGGGTGTTTTGGGATGTCCTGTGCAGGGTTTTTTGGGCTGTCCTGTGCTGGATGTTTTGGTGTGTCCTGTGCAGGGTTTTTTAGGGTGTTCTCTGCAGGTTTGGTGTTGCTGTTTGGGGTTTTTTTTGGTGTATCCTGTGCAGGGTTTTTTTTGGGGT
This sequence comes from Phylloscopus whistleri, assembly GCA_017589585.1. Classification (NCBI taxonomy): domain Eukaryota; kingdom Metazoa; phylum Chordata; class Aves; order Passeriformes; family Phylloscopidae; genus Phylloscopus; species Phylloscopus whistleri. The sequence goes on along the minus strand of JADMLD010000258.1, from coordinate 224,837 downwards.
GTTCTCTGCAGGTTTGGTGTTGCTGTTTGGGGTTTTTTGGGGCTGTCCTGTTTGGGGTTTTTTGGGGTGCCCTGTGCAGGGTGTTTTTGGGGTGCCCTGTGCAGGGTGTTTTGGGGTGTCCTGTGCAGGGTTTTTTGGGCTGTTCTCTGCAGGTTTGGTGTTGCTGTTTGGGGTTTTTTTTTGGTGTGTCCTGTGCAGGGTTTTTTTGGGGTGTTGTCTGCAGGTTTGGTGTTGCTGTTTGGGGTGTTTTGGGGCTGTCCTGTGCAGGGTGTTTGGGGTGCCCTGTGCGGGGTGTTTTTGGGGTGTTCTCTGCAGGTTTGGTGTTGCTGTTTGGGGTGTTTTGGGGCTGCCCTGTGCAGGGTGTTTTTGGGGTGTCCTGTGTAGGATTTTTTGGGATGCTGAGCAGTGCCTGTGGGGCCGCTTCCTGCAGGCAGCTCCATCCTGCCAGCCACAGGGAGCCCAGGAGGGATCCGTGTCCTGCCCTGTGCCTCGGGGGGGTCACCCCGGGGCTGGGCCATCCCTGCAGCCCCGTTTCCCTCAGGGACACCCAGAGCTGGGACAATTTGGCACAAGGAGCATCCCCCCTGCCCGGGCTGTCCCCCCCACACCTCAGATCCATCCTGCAGCTCTCCACTCCCACATTCTGGGTCGGTTCTGAGCCTGCCCTGCCTCTCCCGTGCTTTTTTCACCCCGGGGTTTATTTTTCCATCCCCCCTGCCCCATCCAGCTGTGCAGCTGGGGGCTCAGGGGCAGAGCCAGCCCCAGCTGAGCCCGGCTCCCCGTGTCCCCGAGATGCTGCTGGTGGCCCTGGCCATTTTAGGAGCGAGGTGACAGGAGTGCCAAGTGCTGCCCGGGGTGATTTATCACCGCTGCAGATGTTTGCTCTGAAACCCCACGCCGGGAGGTGCCGGGCAGAGGGAGAGCAGGGCTGCCTCCTGCCAGGGGCACAGAGCGAGGGGGGATTACTTGGGATTTCAGCTCCTGGCCCTTTTATTAACGGTCCCAATCCCAGATTGGCTTCCAGGGGTGTTGGGGAGGCTGTCCCTGTGCTCCCCCCGCGGGTGTTTGATCCGCCCTGGCCCGGGGGAGGATGCAGGGCAGGGAAGGGGATGCCGAGCTGGGATTGCCATGGCAACCAGCGCTGGGAAAGGGAGGCTTTCCCTGGCAGGAGCACGGCGGTGGCTGAGCCCTGGGAAGGGGAAAATGTCAGGTGTGGGGCCCTCCCCTGCTCCCAGCATCCCAGAGAAATCCCCTTCCCTCCCGGTGAAAGTTTGATGTGGGGACACACTGGAGTTCAGCGTGCCAGGGAGTGGGGGAAAAAGGGAGAGTGAGCAAATATTTGAGGACTATCGAGTCTGGTGCTGACAGGAAACCCCAGGGCTGTAAACATCATATTTGGGACATCCGAGATCTCTCTGTGCTGGCCGGAGCCCACGTGGGAAGGCTCCCTCCGTGTGGAGCGGGGAGTTTGGCTGGGAGGTTTTGGGTTGAGGGGTGGAAGCATCACCTGTTGGTGTTGGTGTTTGGGGTGTTTTGGGGTGTCCTGTGCAGGGTGTTTGGGGTGTTCTCTGCAGGTTTGGTGTTGCTGTTTGGGGTTTTCTTGGCGTGTCCTGTGCAGGGTGTTTGGGGTGTCGTGTGCAGGGTGTTTGGGATGTTCTCAGCAGGTTTGGTGTTGCTGTTTGGGGTTTTCTTGGGGTGCCCTGTGCAGGGGTTTTTGGGGTGTTCTCTGCAGGTTTGGTGTTGCTGTTTGGGGTTTTCTTGGCGTGTCCTGTGCAGGGTGTGTTTGGGGTGCCCCTGTGCAGGGTGTTTGTTTTTGGGGTGCCCTGTGCAGGGTGTTTTTGGGGTGCCCTGTGCAGGGGTTTTTGGGGTGTTCTCTGCAGGTTTGGTGTTGCTCTTTGGGGTGTTTTTGGGGTGCTCTGTGCAGAGTGTTTTGGGGTGCCCTGTGCAGGGTGTTTTTGGGGTGCCCTGTGCAGGGTGTTTTTGGGGTGTTCTCTGCAGGTTTGGTGTTGCTGTTTGGGGTTTTCTTGGCATGCCCTGTGCAGGGTGTTTTTGGTGTGTCCCGTGCAGGGTGGTTTTGGGATGCCCAGTGCAGGGTGTTTTGGGGTGTTCTCTGCAGGTTTGGTGTTGCTATTTGGGGTGTTTTGGTGTGTCCCATGCAGGGTGTTTTTGGGATGCCCAGTGCAGGGTGTTTTGGGGTGCCCCGTGCAGGGTGTTTTTGGGGTGCCCCGTGCAGGGTGTTTTTGGGGTGCCCCGTGCAGGGTGTTTTTGGGATGCCCAGTGCAGGGTGTTTTGGGGTGCCCAGTGCAGGGTGTTTTGGGGTGCCCAGTGCAGAGGGTTTTTGGGGTGCCCAGTGCAGGGTGTTTTTGGTTAACCCAGCTCCTTCCCCTCCTGCTCCGTGCACTCAGCCTGCCTGGGTGCTGTGTTTTCCCCAGGGTGCAGCCCAGAGAAGCTGGTGCTGGTGGTGCCTGGATCAGATCTGCTCTGGGAGCTGGGAGCTGCCAGGGCAGAGCTCCCGGAGCTCGCTGCATCCCCAGCCCGATGGCTGGAGCTGGAGGGATAAATCTTTAATGGAGCTGCAGCTAAATATAATCTGATCAAAGCGCCAGTGCCAAAAAGCCTGGGAGGAAGGAGCTTTTCCTGCGGCTGGGCACGGGGCTGGCTGGTGGCACCGGGCTTGGGTCGGCACCTGGAGCTTCCAGCCCGGTCCTGAGGGAGCTGCTGGGTGCTGGGTGACTGCTGGGTGGGTTCTGGGTGCTGTGTGGGTGCTGAAATCCTGCTGGGACCACCCCAGCCAGGTGTCCCTGCAGGGACAGGACACAGGGAACAAACCAGGGCAGGGATGGGGCGGGATTCCAGGAAGGAATCCTTCCCTGGGACACCTGGTGTGACCGTCACTGCCCCGTTCCTGGAAGTGTCCAGAGCCAGCTCGGAGCAACCTGGGCAGCTCCTGGAAGGTGCAGGGAGCGGGACTGGATCAGCTTTGAAGTCCCTTCCAAGCCAACCCTCCCCAGATTCCGTGATCCCCCCCGGGCTGGGTGCTGGCCGTGCCCACCCTCACGCCCGCGGTGATCCCGGTGGCCGTGCCCGGGCTCCCTGGGCCCAGGCCGTGGTCACTTCCAGCCGTCCCTGCCTTGGCACGCCGTGCCAGCACGTCCCCTGCCTTCGGAATCGCTAAGAAAAGCAGCAGGTGTAACCCAATCAGCGGGGCAGGGACATTCCTGTGGCTCTGCAGCTCCCCCGGGGACCCCTGGGCTGGCTGGGGTCCTGCCCTCCCCCGGGGGTGGGGCAGGATTGTCCCCGCTGTCCCCTGGGCTGGGGGTGGCACTGGGAGCGTTGGTTGTGCTGGCTGGGTTGTTCCTGTGGTGGGAGCAGGGGCTGGGCCTCCCTTGGGGGTTTTTTTCCCCTCCAGTTCTCAGGATATTTGGGGATCTTGATGGGGGTGCTGGAGGGCAGGGGTTGGCCGGGCTTGGAGGGAGGGAGGGAGAGGATTTGGGGAAGGGGAGGGAAAGGGGACAGGAATTTTGGGAAGGGACAGGGAAGGTGGGACAGGGATTTTGGGAAGGGACAGAGGGGATTTTGGGAAGGAACAGGGAGATGGGGATATTGGGAAGGGACAGGGAAAGTGGGACAGGAATTTTGGGAAGGAACAGGGAGAGGGGACCAGGGATTTTTGGGAAAGGACAGGGAGAGGATTTTGGGAAGGGACAGGGGATGCAGAGGAGGGGATATTGGGAAGGGACAGGGAGGGTGGGACAGGGATTTTGGGAATGGACAGGGAGAGGATTTTGGGAAGGGACAGAGAGGGAACAGAGGGGATTTGGGGAAGGGACGGGGAGAGGATTTGGGGAAAGAGCAGGGGATGCAGATGAGGGGGTATTGGGAAGGGACAGGGATTTTGGGAAGGGGCAGAGAGGGAACAGAGGGGATTTTGGGAAGGGACAGGGAGAGGATTTTGGGAAGGGACAGGGAAGGTGGGACAGAGATTTTGGGAATGGACAGGGAGAGGGGACAGAGATTTTAGGAAGGGACAGGGAGGGGATTTCGGGAAGGATCAGGGGATGCAGAGATGGGGATATTGGGAAGGGACAGAGAGGGAACAAAGGGGATGTTGGGAAGGGACAGGGAAAGTGGGACAGGGATTTTGGGAAGGGACGGGGAGAGGATTTTGGGAAAGGACAGGGATTTTGGGAATGGACAGGGAGAGGATTTTGGGAAGGAGCAGGGGATGCAGAGATGGGGATTTTGGGAAGGGACAGGGAAAGTGGGACAGGGATTTTAGGAAGGGACAGAGCTGCTGTGGGACCTTCCCAGGGAGCTGACCTATGTGAGCAGGAGGGTGAAGCCTGGGGGTGGCTGTGGGGTGCCGTGTGGGGCAGGGGTGGCTGTGGGGTGCCGTGTGGGGCAGGGGTGGCCGTGGCTGTCCCCGCAGGAGGCTGGCTGCCAGCAGGAGGCCGGAGCTCTGCGGTTAATCACCGTGTTATTGATAACGAGCTGCCGGGGTTAATCACTGTGCTATTGATAACGAGCTGCCGGGCCGGGCGGCAGGAATTTGGGCCCCTTTGATGCCCGGCCCGGCCATTGTTGTGGCGCTGGGTGCTGGCGGCCGCTGGGCCCTGTTTGGTTTGGAGCCCGAGCTGTTTTCACAGCTGCCCGGGCCGGGAGCAGCCGGGATTAACCCCTGGGAGCCGGGACACGGCCCTCCCGCCCCCCCGGGAGAGAGTGTGGTGTCACTGCAGGGGGACAGAGCCATCCCATCCTGCCAGGAGAGAGTGTCACTGCAGGGGGACACGGCCATCCCATCCTGCCAGGAGAGAGTGTCACTGCAGGGGGACACGGCCATCCCATCCCCTGGGAGTGTCACTGCAGGGGGACATGGCTGTCCCATCCTGCCAGGAGAGAGTGTCACTGCTGTGGGACAGAGCCATCCCCTGGGAGTGTCACTGGAGTGGGACACGGCCATCCCATCCCCTGGGAGCGTCCCTGGAATGGGATAGAGCCATCCTGCCAGGACAGAGTGTCACTGCAGTGGGATAGAGCCATCCCCTGGGAGTGTCACTGCAGGGGGACACGGCCATCCCATCCCCTGGGAGTGTCACTGCAGGGGGACACGGCCATCCCATCCCCTGGGAGTGTCACTGCAGGGGGACACGGCCATCCCATCCCCTGGGAGTGTCACTGCAGGGGGACACGGCCATCCCATCCCCTGGGAGTGTCACTGCAGTGGGACAGAGCCATCCCCTGGGAGTGTCACTGCAGGGGGACAGAGCCATCCCATCCCCTGGGAGTGTCACTGCAGTGGGACACGGCCATCCCATCCTGCCAGGAGAGAGTGTCACTGCTGTGGGATAGAGCCATCCCCTGGGAGTGTCACTGCAGTGGGACATGGCCATCCCATCCCCTGGGAGTGTCCCTGGAATGGGATAGAGCCATCCTGCCAGGAGAGAGTGTCACTGCAGTGGGACATAGCCATCCCACCAGGGAGTGTCACTGCGGTGGGACACGGCCATTCCATCCCCTGGGGTTGTCACTGCAGTGGGACACAGCCATCCCACCAGGAGAGAGTGTAGTGTCACTGCAGTGGGACAGAGCCATCCCATCCCCTGGGAGTGTCCCTGCAGTGGGACAGAGCCATCCCCTGGGAGTGTCACTGGAGTGGGACATGGCCATCCCCTGGGAGTGTCACTGCAGTGGGACACAGCCATCCTGCCAGGAGTGAGTGTCACTGCAGTGGGACATGGCCATCCCTCAGGGATTGTCCCTGGAATGGGACACGGCCATCCCCTGGGAGTGTCACTGCAGTGGGACAGGGCCATCCCCTGGGAGCATCCCTTGGAATGGGACACGGCCATCCCCTGAGAGTGTCACTGCAGTGGGACACGGCCATCCCTCAGGGAGCATCCCTGGAGAGGGGACAGGGGTCTTGGGAAGGGACAAGGAGAGAATTTTGGGGTGGGACAGGGATTTTGGGAAGGGACAGAGAGGGGATGCAGAGGAGGGGATTTTAGGAGGGGACAGAGGACAGAGGGGATGTTGGGAGGGGACAAGGAGAGGATTTTGGGAAGGCACAGAGGGGACAGGGAGGGGATTTTGGGAAGGGGCAGGGAGGGGATCTGTGGCAGGGGACAGGGAGGGGACACTGCCAGGAAGCCTCCTGCCGGGTGCTGACCGTTGCTTTTCCTTCTTCCCTTTTTCCAGACAGAAATTGCTAAGAGACTGAACACCATTTTAGCCCAGATCATGCCTTTTCTGTCACAAGAGGTGAGGACACCGGGGGTTCCCCTCCCTGGCAGGCGGTGCTGGCTCCCTGGGTGGGGCCAGAGATGTCAGAAATGGGATTTCAATCCTGCCTGGGTGCTGGAAAAACCCTCGGGACGGGCAGAGCTGGGCCCTGCTCAGCTCTGGGGGGGCTGCCAGGGGCTGGGAGGTGTCCCCAGGCTGCTGCACCCAAAATAGGGCGAAAAAAATGAGGGGAAAACGGGCAAAACAGAGCCCAAAAGTGCCTGGGGGGGTCCTGGGGGTGCCCTGGGCTGTGGCTGACCCAGCCCCCGTGTCCCCCCAGCACCAACAGCAGGTGGCCCAGGCTGTTGAGCGTGCCAAGCAAGTGACAATGACGGAGTTGAATGCTATCATCGGGGTACGTGGACTTCCCAATCTGCCTCTCACCGTGTGTATTCCCCTTTTATTCCTTCATTTACCATGGCCAGAGGCAACCCTGCCCTCAGGAGGGGAGGCAGGGCGGCTCCCGGGCCCCAGCTGTCCCAAAACAGCAAAAGTGCCCCAGTCCCAGAGATTCTGGCTGTCCTAAAACTGCCCCAGTCCCACAGCTCCTGGCTGTCCCCAAATTGCCCCAGTCCCACAGCTCCTGGCTGTCCCAAAACTGCCCCAGTCCCACAGCTCCTGGCTGTCCCAAAACTGCCCCAATCCCACAGCTCCTGGCTGTCCTAAAACCATCCCAATCCTACAGCTCCTGGCTGTCCCCAAATTGCCCCAATCCCACAGCTCCTGGCTGTCCCAAAACCCCAAAACCACCCCAATCCCACAGCTCCTGACTGTCCCCAAATTGCCCCAATCCCACAGCTCCTGGCTGTCCCAAAACTGCCCCAATCCCACAGCTCCTGGCTGTCCTAAAACTGCCCCAGTCCCACAGATCCTGGCTGTCCCCAAACTGCCCCAATCCCACAGCTCCTGGCTGTCCTAAAACTGCCCCAGTCCCACAGCTCCTGGCTGTCCCCAAACTGCCCCAATCCCACAGCTCCTGGCTGTCCCAAACCAGCAAAACTACCCTAATCCTACAGCTCCTGGCTGTCCCAAAACACCTAAACTGCCCCAGTCCCACAGCTCCTGGCTGTCCCCAAACTGCCCCAATCCCACAGCTCCTGGCTGTCCCCAAACTGCCCCAATCCCACAGCTCCTGGCTGTCCTAAAGCAGCAAAACTGCCCCAGTCCTACAGCTCCTGGCTGTCCCCAAATTGCCCAATCCCACAGCTCCTGGCTGTCCCCAAACTGCCCCAATCCCACAGCTCCTGGCTGTCCCCAAACACCAAAACCACCCCAGTCCCACAGCTCCTGGCTGTCCCCAAACTGCCCCAGTCCCACAGCTCCTGGCTGTCCCTAAAACCATCCCAATCCTACAGCTCCTGGCTGTCCTAAAACTGCCCCAGTCCCACAGCTCCTGGCTGTCCCCAAACTGCCCCAATCCCACAGCTCCTGGCTGTCCCCAAACACCAAAACCACCCCAGTCCCACAGCTCCTGGCTGTCCCCAAACTGCCCCAGTCCCACAGCTCCTGGCTGTCCCTAAAACACCAAAATTGCCCCAATCCCACAGCTCCTGGCTGTCCCCAGACCCCAACCCCGCCCCAGTCTGGGAGCTGCAGGTTCCAATTTGGATTTTCCCCGATCCGGGGGTTTGGGCTGGGAGCCTCCCTGGCCCTGAGGCCGGGTTTGTCTCTGTGGGGCTGTTGCTGTGCTTTGTGCTGCAGTTGTTGTTGTTCCCATGCATTGACCCCTCTGCCCTCCCCTGCCACAGATCCGGGGGTTCTGGGCTGAAAATTAACGATTTTAATCATTTCCTTAATTGCTGGTGCTGACCCGGTCCTGCAGCAAAGCCTGGGATGGGGGGATTCCAAATCCTGGGCTGGGGATTCCCAATCCACACCTGGGGATTCCCAATGCACACCTGGGGATGGATTCCAAAGTTACACCTGGGAATTCCCAATGCACACCTGGGGATGGATTCCCAATCCTCACCTGGGATTCCCAATGTGGAATTCCCAATCCACACCTGGAAATTCCCAGTGTGGGATTCCCAATCCTCATCTGGGGATTCCCAATCCACACCTGGGGATGGATTCCAAATTTACACCTGGGAATTCCCAATCCACACCTGGCAATTCCCAATCCACACCTGGCAATTCCCAATGTGGGATTCCCAATCCACACCTGGAGATTCCCAATCCACACCTGGCAATTCCCAATGTGGGATTCCCAATCCACACCTGGAGATTCCCAATCCACACCTGGCAATTCCCAATGTGGGATTCCCAATCCTCACCTGGAGATTCCCAATCCACACCTGGAAATTCCCAATGTGGGATTCCCAATCCACACCTGGAGATTCCCAATCCACACCTGGCAATTCCCAATGTGGGATTCCCAATCCTCACCTGGGGATCCCCAATGTGGGATTCCCAATCCACGCCTGGAGATTCCCAATCCACACCTGGAGATTCCCACTCCACACCTGGGATTCCCTGGTGGCTCCAGAGCTGCCCTGAGAGCACTCACTGATAATTGTCTGTCCCAGTGTCCCTGGGCTCCAGCCCTGGGTGGCTCTGCTGTCCCCAGCCTGCCCCAACACTGTGACCCCCAAACCACCCCCCAAAACAGTGCAAAGCTCTTTTTTTTTCCTTTTTTTGCCCCTTTTGAGACCAAAAACTGTTGATTTTATGTACCTGGGCCGTTGTCTGGCAGCTCCTGCACTCAGGGCCGGGCTGCAAGGTTAGGTTTGGTTTGGTTTGGTTTGGTTTGGTTTGGTTTGGTTTGGTTTGGTTTGGTTTGGTTTGGTTTGGTTTGGTTTGGTTGTAGCCCTGGAAATGATGGAACCCCCCTCACTGAATTTAACCCCGAGCCCAAGTGCTGACCCATGAAATCAGGAACAAAGGCACGGAGCCTGAGGGGCACAATCCAATTAAAGCCACTCCTGGCCAGCCTCCCTCCCAAATCTGGGAGCTGTCCCCGTGTCCCCACCCCGCTGGGGGACCCCGGGAGCTGCCCCGGGCTGGGTTTGGGGCATTGGTGTCCCCAGGCTCCTGTGTCCCCGGGATTTTGGGGACCTGCTGGGGACCTGCCAGCACCCCCAGCTGATGTTGGGGTTCAGCTGGAGCCCCAGAGCAGCGTCCTGAGGGGTCTGAGGTGTGGAGGGGCTGGGTCACGTCCTGATCCTGGAATGCTGCTCCAAATCCTTGGGCTGGGTGGGTCACCTGTCCATGGGGACCTCAGTGCCTGTGCAGGGGGATTTGGGGTTCCTGAAGGACCTCAGTCCCTGTGCAGGGGGATTTGGGGTTCCTGAAGGACCTCAGTGCCTGTGTGTGGGGATTTGGGGTTCCTGAAGGACCTCAGTGCCTGTGCAGGGGGATTTGGGGTTCCTAAAGAACTCTGTTCCTGTGCAGGGGGGTTTGGGGTTCCTGAAGAGCCTCTGTTCCTGTGCAGGGGGGTTTGGGGTTCCTAAAGAGCCTCAGTCCCTGTGCAGGGGGATTTGGGGTTCCTGAAGAGCCTCAGTCCCTGTGCAGGGGGATTTGGGGTTCCCAGAGAGCCTCAGTCCCTGTGCAGGGGGATTTGGGGTTCCTAAAGAACCTCAGTCCCTGTGCAGGGGGATTTGGGGTTCCTAAAGAACCTCAGTGCCTGTGCAGTGGGATTTGGGGTTCCCAGAGAACCTCAGTGCCTGTGCAGGGGGATTTGGGGTTCCTGAAGAACCTCAGTGCCTGTGCAGGGGGATTTGGGGTTCCTGAAGGACCTCAGTCCCTGTACAGGGGGATTTGGGGTTCCTAAAGAGCCTCAGTCCCTGTGCAGGGGGATTTGGGGTTCTTGAAGAGCCTCAGTCCCTGTGTGTGGGGATTTGGGGTTCCTAAAGAACCTCAGTGCCTGTGCAGTGGGATTTGGGGTTCCCAGAGAGCCTCAGTGCCTGTGCAGGGGGATTTGGGGTTCCCAGAGAACCTCAGTGCCTGTGCAGGGGGATTTGGGGTTCCTGAAGGACCTCAGTCCCTGTACAGGGGGATTTGGGGTTCCTAAAGAGCCTCAGTCCCTGTGCAGGGGGATTTGGGGTTCCCAAAGAGCCTCGGTCCCTGTGCAGGGGGATTTGGGGTTCCTAAAGAGCCTCAGTCCCTGTGCAGGGGGATTTGGGGTTCCTAAAGAGCCTCAGTCCCTGTGCAGGGGGATTTGGGGTTCCTAAAGAGCCTCAGTCCCTGTGCAGGGGGATTTGGGGTTCCTAAAGAGCCTCAGTCCCTGTGCAGGGGGATTTGGGGTTCCCAAAGAGCCTCGGTCCCTGTGCAGGGGGATTTGGGGTTCCTAAAGAGCCTCAGTCCCTGTGCAGGGGGATTTGGGGTTCCCAAAGAGCCTCGGTCCCTGTGCAGGGGGATTTGGGGTTCCTAAAGAGCCTCAGTCCCTGTGCAGGGGGATTTGGGGTTCCCAAAGAGCCTCGGTCCTTGTGTGTGGGGATTTGGGGTTCCTGAAGAGCCTCAGTCCCTGTGCAGGGGGATTTGGGGTTCCTGAAGGACCTCAGCCCCTGTGCAGGGGGATTTGGGGTTCCTGAAGAGCCTCAGTCCCTGTGCAGGGGGATTTGGGGTTCCTGAAGGACCTCAGTCCCTGTGTGTGGGGATTTGGGGTTCCTGAAGAGCCTCAGTCCCTGTGCAGGGGGATTTGGGGTTCCCAGAGAGCCTCAGTCCCTGTGCAGGGGGATTTGGGGTTCCTAAAGAACCTCAGTCCCTGTGCAGGGGGATTTGGGGTTCCCAGAGAGCCTCCCCATGCCCGGAGTGCTGCAGCAATCCCCCCTGACCCGGTGGTGCTGTTTGACCACAGCCTTTCCCAGGGCTGGGATGAGGGATGGGAGGGAAAGGGGCGTTCCCAGCAGGGGACACTCGGAGCAAACAGGAAAGCCCCACAGGAGCCAGGCTTTGTCCCCTCCCCGAGGCTCCGGGGTGTCATTCCTGAGGAGCTGGGAAGGAAGGAAGGACAGAAGGAAGGACGGAAGGAGCACGGGGGATTCTCCAGCAGCAGCCCAGGATGGGCTCCGGCCTCCTGGGCTCATCCTCCTCTCCTCACCACGGGAACGACCCACCTGGGACATGGGAATCACCCCCCTGGGACAGGCCTGGAGCCCTGCAGCCCTGCTTTGGGATCTGGGCTGGCGCAGGGACACGGGGACCACCACAGGAACCACCTGCCTGGGGTATGGCTGGAGCCCTGCAGCCCTGCTTTGGGATCTGGGCTGGCACGGGGGCACGGGGACCACCACAGGAACCACCTGCCTGGGACACAGGAACCACCCGCCTGGGACAGGCCTGGAGCCCTGCAGCCCTGCTTTGGGATCTGGGCTGTGACACTGGGAAACAGGGACCACCACAGGAACCACCCGCCTGGGACAGGGCTGGAGCCCTGCAGCCCTGCTTTGGGATCTCTCTGAGCCCTGCTTTGGGATCTGGGCTGATACAAGGACACAGGAATCACCCGCCTGGGACACGGCTGGAGCCCTGCAGCCCTGCTTTGGGATCTGGGCTGGCGCAGGGACATGGGGACCACCACAGGAACCACCTGCCTGGGACACAGGAACCACCCGCCTGGGACATGGCTGGAGCCCTGCAGCCCTGCTTTGGGATCTGGGCTGGCACAGGGACATGGGGACCACCACAGGAACCACCCGCCTGGGGCACAGGAACCACCCGCCTGGGACATGGCTGGAGCCCTGCAGCCCTGCTTTGGGATCTCTCTGCAGCCCTGCTTTGGGATCTGGGCTGACACAAGGACACAGGAATCACCCCCCTGGGACACGGCTTTGGGATCTGGGCTGTGACACCAGGACCACCATGGGAATCACCACAGGAACCACCTGCCTGGGACATGGCTGGAGCTCTGTGACCCTACTTTGGGATCTGGGCTGTGACACCAGGACCACCACAGGAACCACCTGCCTGGGACACGGCTGGAGCTCTGTGACCCTGCTTTGGGATCTCTCTACGGCTTTGGGATCTGGGCTGGCACAGGAATCACCTGCCTGGGACAGGGCTGGAGCCCTGCAGCCCTGCTTTGGGATCTGGGGCTGACATGGGGACATGGGAATCACCTGCCTGGGACATGGCTTTGGGATCTGGGCTGACACCAGGACCACCACAGGAACCACCTGCCTGGGACACAGCCCTGCTTTGGGATCTCTCTGAGCCCTGCTTTGGGGTCTGGGCTGACACTGGGACCACCACGGGAATCACCATGGGAATCACCTGCCTGAGACACGGCCCTGCTTTGGGATCTCTCTCTGGCCCTGCTTTGGGGTCTGGGCTGACACCAGGACCTGGCTCCAGGACGTCCCCCGTGGGTTCTGCTCTCCCACTGCCAGAGGGGACAAAACCACCAGCACCTGGAGGTGCTGCCCTGGGCCACCAGGGCCCTTGTGTCCTGACCTCGAGGGGCTGTTCCTGCAGCTCACCCTGGATGGATTTATCTGCTGGCACCTGAAAAGCCAGGAAGGAATCCCAGTTGTTTTTTTTTCTTCTCTGCTGGAGCAGCTCTGGGAGCTGATTCTTGGGGCTGTGCTGTCCCCTGGGTTGGAATTCCCATCCTGGGTTGGAGCTCCCATCCCGGGAGCTGGAGTGCTGCTGTTCCACCAGGCCACGTCCCCTGCTCGGGGTGGGCAGCTGCTGGTTTGAGTTACAGCTGCTGCAGACGTTTCTGGAAGCTGGAGGCTGCTGAGGATAAAACCTTGGGTCCTGGTGAATTCCAGGGCTGGGCACCACTGGAGAGCTGCCAGGAGAGGGATGTGGGGATGGCTGGAGGTGCTGGAAAAGCCCCTGGGGCCGTTCTCTGGGGTGATGCTCTGCTGCCACGGCCAGCCCTGCCTTGGATGGGTGGAAATCCTGTGGGATTGGGATTGGGAAGAGCCACGGATCTGCTCTGTTTGTGGTGGTGCTGGAGGGTTGCTCCTGGCCCTGAGGAGCTGCTGGAGCTCTGGAATGTCCATCCCGAGGGTGCCTCTGGCAGAAGCAGCTCCTGCCTTCTCAGGGGTTGGGGATTTATGGATTTCCTGCAGCAGGGGCCCCGTGGTCTCCTCCGTGTGGCTGCTGCTCCAGCCGGGATCTCGGAGCTGCTGTGGTGGATCTGCTGTGCCTGGGGCTGCAGGAAATGCCTCCAGCTCCCACCTGGAACCCTGCCCTGCATGGGGATCACACCTGGAACCCTGCCCTGGATGGGGATCTCACCTGGAACCCTGCCCTGGATGGGGATCTCACCTGGAACCCTGCTCTGCATGGGGATCTCACCTGGAACCCTGCTCTGGATGGGGATCCCACCTGGAATCCTGCTCTGGATGGGGATCTCACCTGGAACCCTGCTCTGCATGGGGATCTCACCTGGAACCCTGCTCTGCATGGGGATGGGGATCCCCCACCTGGAATCCTGCTCTGGATGGGGATCTCACCTGGAACCCTGCTCTGGATGGGGATCTCTCACCTGGAACCCTGCATGGGGATCTCTCACCTGGAACCCTGCTCTGCATGGGGATCTCACCTGGAACCCTGCTCCGGATGGGGATCCCCCACCTGGAACCCTGTCCTGGATGGGGATGGAGATCTCACCTGGAACCCTGCTCTGGATGGGGATCCCACCTGGAATCCTGCTCTGGATGGGGATCTCACCTGGAACCCTGCTCTGCATGGGGATCTCACCTGGAACCCTGCTCTGGATGGGGATCTCTCACCTGGAACCCTGCTCTGGATGGGGATCTCACACCTGGAACCCTGCCTTGGATGGGGATGGGGATCCCCCACCTGGAATCCTGCTCTGGATGGGGATCTCACACCTGGAACCCTGCTCTGGATGGGGATCCCACCTGGAATCCTGCTCTGGATGGGGATCTCACCTGGAATCCTGCTCTGGATGGGGATCCCACCTGGAACCCTGTCCTGGATCGGGATCTCTCACCTGGAACCCTGCTCTGGATGGGGATCTCCCACCTGGAACCCTGCCTTGGATGGGGATGGAGATCTCACCTGGAACCCTGCTCTGGATGGGGATCTCACCTGGAACCCTGCTCTGGATGGGGATCTCACCTGGAACCCTGCTCTGGATGGGGATCCCTCACCTGGAACCCTGCTCTGGATGAGGATCCCTCACCTGGAACCCTGCTCTGGATGGGGATCCCACCTGGAATCCTGCTCTGGATAGGGATCTCACCTGGAATCCTGCTCTGCATGGGGATCTCACCTGGAACCCTGCTCTGGATGGGATCTCTCACCTGGAATCCTGCTCTGGATGGGGATCCCCCTCTCCATCAGCCCCAGGGATGAGGAGGCAGCTCTGGACAGGCTGGCTGACCCAGCCAGGGTCTGCTCCATCCTGCTGTGTCCCTGGAGTGGGGCAGGACCTCACCTCCTGCTGCCCTTCCCTCGGGAATGGGCCACAGCTGCTGTCCCACAGCCTGGATGTGACGTGGGGAAACCTGGCCACGGAGTCCTGGGATGCTGTGGGTGGGCAGGGACCTCAAATCCCACCCAGACCCACGGGCAGGGGGCACCTCCCGCTGCCCCAGGGTGCTCCAAGCCCTGTCCAGCCTGGCCTGGGGCACTGCCAGGGGTGCAGGAGCACCTGGATGCACCTTCTGCAGCTCTGGGGAAGGTGTGCTGGGAATTCCCTCCACGGAACCGTCGGGAGCAGGGACGGAGCCCTGGGGGCGGCCTGGGGGCGGCCTGGGGGTGGCCCTGGGGGTGGCCCTGGGGGTGGCCCTGGGGGTGGCCCTGGTGCCAGCAGGCCCTGCTGGCCATCCCTGCCCCTCGGAGTGCTCGGGGACAAATCCTGATCCAAGCTGCTTGTGGGGGCCTGGAGTGGCCTGGGGGGCTCTGCTGCGGTCCAGGTGTCCCCCTCATTCCAGATGTCCCCCTATTCCAGGTGGGGGACATTTCGTTCCAGGTGTCCCCCTCATTCTGGATGTCCCCCTCATTCCAGGTGTCCCCTCATTCCAGGTGTCACCCTCATTCCAGATGTCCCCCGATTCCAGGTGGGGGACATTTCGTTCCAGGTGTCCCCCTCACTCCGGGTGTCCCCCTCATTCTGGATGTCCCCTCATTCCGGGTGTCCCCCTCATTCCGGGTGTCCCTCTCATTCCAGGTGTCACCCTCATTCCAGATGTCCCCCTATTCCAGGTGGGGGACATCTCATTCCAGGTGTCCCCTCGTTCCAGGTGTCCCCCTCGTTCCAGGTGTCCCCTCACTCCAGGTGTCCCCTCGTTCCAGGTGTCCCCTCGTTCCAGGTGTCCCCTCGTTCCAGGTGTCCCCTCACTCCAGGTGTCCCCTCGTTCCAGGTGTCCCCTCGTTCCAGGTGTCCCCTCACTCCAGGTGTCCCTTCACTCCAGGTGTCCCCCTCACTCCAGGTGTCCCCTCACTCCAGGTGTCCCCTCACTCCAGGTGTCCCCTCATTCTGGATGTCCCCTCGTTCCAGGTGTCCCCTCACTCCAGGTGTCCCCCTCACTCTGGGTGTCCCAGCCCGTGATTCCCGTGCCGCCCAACTGCCCAGCTGTGCTTTGCAGCTGCCCAGCTGTGCTTTGCTGCTGCCCAGCTGTGCTTTGCTGCTGCAGGAGGGGCCGTGGCTGCAGGCAGGAGGGTCCCAGGCAGCAGCCCCAGCTCCAGGACCCTCCTGGCTGCACCGGGGCTGTCTCTGGGAAGCAGCTCCTTGGATTTCAGCTGCTTTTTCCCGCAGGGTGCTGTTTGAAGCAGGGAACGTCTCTGCTTTTGCCTTTCCTCTCCCCAGGGCTGCAGCTCAGCTCTTCCCAGCTGAGCTGGAGCCAGCAGGGAACCCCCGTGGCTGGATGGGTGCTGGGGGGGCTGGGATTCACTCCCAAAAAACCCCTGGGAGCTGCTGGGCTCCAGGGGCTGTGGGGAGTTCTGTCCAACCCCACGGTGGGAATGGGGGATCCCTGCAGGATTTACCTGGGATCCCTGCAGGATTTACCCCCTCACTGCCAGGGATTCCTGCAGGATTTACCAGGGATCCCTGCAGGATTTACCCCCTCACTGCCAGGGATCCCTGCAGGATTTACCAGGGATCCCTGCAGGATTTACCCCCTCACTGCCAGGGATCCCTGCAGGATTTACCTGGGATCCCTGCAGGATTTACCCCCTCACTGCCAGGGATCCCTGCAGGATTTATCCATTGCCAGGGATCCCTGCAGGATTTACCCCCTCACTGCCAGGGGTACCCAGGGGGGGCTTCTCCTTCCAGGAGGGGCTTCTCCTTGCAGGGAGAACTTCTCCCTGCAGGGAGAGCTTCTCCTTCCAGGGGTGGCTTCTCCCTCCAGGGGTGGCTTCTCCCTCCAGGGAGAGCTTCTCTTTCCAGGAGAACTTCTCCCAGGGAGAGCTTCTCCTTCCAAGGGGGGGCTTCTCCTTCCAGGGAAGGCTTCTCCTTCCAGGAGGGGCTTCTCCTTCCAAGGGAGGTTTCCCCTTCCAAGGAAGAGCTTCTCCTCCCAGGGGTGGCTTCTCTTTCCAGGGAAGGCTTCTCCTTCCAGGGAGAACTCCTTCCAAGGGGGGCTTCTCCTTTCAGGGAGGGCTTCTCCTTCCAGGGAGAACTTCTTCTAGGGAGAGCTTCTCCTTCCAAGGGAGGTTTCTCCTTCCAGGAGGAGCGTCTCCTTCCAGGAGGAGCGTCTCCTTCCAGGGGGGGCTTCTCCTTGCAGGGAGAGCTTCTCCTTGCAGGGAGAACTTCTCCTTCCAGGGAGGGCTTCTCCTTCCAGGGGGAGCTTCTCCTTGCAGGGAGAACTTCTCCCAGGGAGAGCTTCTCCTTCCAAGGAAGAGCTTCTCCTCCCAGGGGTGGCTTCTCTTTCCAGGGAAGGCTTCTCCTTCTAGGGAGAGCTTCTCCTTCCAGGGGAGAACTTCTCCTTCCAGGGAGAGCTTCTTCCAGGGAGGGCTTCTCCTTCCAAGGGGGGCTTCTCTTTCCAAGGGAGGTTTCTCCTTCGAGGAGGAGCTTCTCCTTCTAGGAGGGGCCTTCTCCTTGCAGGGAAGGCTTCTCCCTCCAGGGAGAGCTTCTCCTTCCAGGGGTGGCTTCTCCTTCCAGGGAGAGCTTCTCCTTCCAGGGGAGAACTTCTCCTTCCAGGGAAGGCTTCTCCTTGCAGGGGAGAACTTCTCCCAGGGAGAACTTCTCCTTCCAAGGGGAGGTTTCTCCACCCAGGGAGAGCTTCTCCCTGCAGGCTCCCCCGCAGCGGGGCTGGCTCCGTCCCTTGCCCCTTGCTGCCTCACTGGCGCTCTCGTTGCAGCAGCAGCAGCTCCAGGCCCAGCACCTGTCCCACGCCGCCCACGGGCCCCCGGTGCAGCTGCCCCCGCACCCCTCGGGGCTGCAGCCGCCCGGCCTCCCGCCCGTCACCGGCACCAGCTCGGGGCTGCTGGCCCTCGGCGCCCTGGGCAGCCAGGCACACCTGGCCGTCAAGGACGAGAAGAACCACCACGACCTGGACCACAGAGGTGAGGGAGAGGGGCCTCCCGTGGTGGTTTGGTTTGGTTTGGTTTGGTTTGGTTTGGTTTGGTTTGGTTTGGTTTGGTTTGGTTTGGTTTGGTTTGGAAGGGAGGGAAAGGTTGAAAATGTTGAAAACGACGCCGTGCGCTGTCCCCAGGGTGCTCTGAGCTGGGTTTGGGCTCTCCTCAGGGCTCCAGGGGCAGCCACAGCAGCTCTGGGCAGCCTGTGCCACCTCTGCCAGGGCCTCACCACCCTCCCAGGCAGGAATCCTGTCCCATATCCCACCGAAATCTCCACTTCTCCACTCTGAAGCCGTTCCCTGTGTCCTGCCCGTGTCCCCAGTCCCTCTGCAGCTCTCCTGGTGGAGCCATTCCCTGTGTCCTCCCCGTGTCCCTCTCCTGGAGCCCCTTTAGGCCCTGGAAATGCCTCTGAGCTCTCCCTGGGTCCTTCCCTTCCCCAGGTGAGCATTCCCAGCTCTCCCAGAGGGGCTCCAGCCCTGGGAGCAGCTCCCTGGCGTGGCTCCAGCAGCTCCAGGTCCCTCTGATGCTGGTGGAACGCCCTGGTCCTGTCACAGCCCATTTCCCACCAGCCCATCCCTGGGCTCAGCTGCCAGCCAGGCCATGGGGTTGGCCTTTGAGGGATGCAGAATTCCCAAAATGATGCTCAAATGGAGCCTGGCTGCACTTCCTGTGCTGCTTTCACCCTCCTCCTCCTCCTCCTCCTCCCGTCCATCAGAGCCTTCCCCTGGGCAGGGGTGCAGCTCTGTGCAGCAGGAACTCGGTGGTTTTTCCCCATTTTTAGGGATTCATCTGTAGGCTGGGAGGATCTGTGATTCCAGGTGATCCCAGCAGCGTTCAGGGTTGTCCCAGGAGTTGGGATATTCCCCCATGGGCAGGGCAGGTTCCCAGAGCCTCTCTGAGCTGTTGGGCTCTGCTGGGAGTGGGGATTTGGGGTGGGGAAAAATAAAAATAAAAGCAGTGGGATAAAACTCTTGGTGGCAGTGATCCCGTTCCATCCCCTTTGGGATCCTTCCCTGATTGCCAGAGGTGCTGGGGGGGATGTGCACATCTGGGTACAAACCAGGGGCTGAGCCACGTCTGGGGTGTGGAGGGACAGACAGACAGACAGCTGGGGCTGCTGCCCTTCCCTGGGCCTTCAGGGCATTTCCAGCCGGGGTTTGGCCAGATAAATCACCTGGACCAAAAGGGGTTGGATGGGAGAGCTGGACGGAGGGAGATCTGAAAGCTGGAGAGAGCCCAGAGCTGGAGAATGAAGTGGATATTTATTAAAGGAGATATTTATTAAAGGAGATATTTATTGAAGCAGAGATTTATTAAAGCAGAGATTTATTAAAGTAAAGATTTATTAAAGTAGATAATTATTAAAGTAGATAATTATTAAAAGGCTTCCAGGACCCACCCTGGGCATTACAGTTCAGGGGGTGGAGTTGGGAGCGTGAGGAGGTTCTGGGTTCATTTTCCTGCTGTTCAAGGCTTGTCCTAACTTGCTTTTTTTCCTGTCCCTGTTCTGGCTGTGCCCTCCCCTGTGCCCCGGCACCTCCTGAAGAGCGAGACTCAAGTGCAGTAAGTCCTGTTCCTTCCCTTTTTTTTGCTCCTGCTTTTCTGGTTCCTGCCATTTTATCGATCCCTTAAAAAAACCAAACCCACCCACCTGGTGGCTGCAGGGCTGCCCTGGGCAGGGCTCTGGTGAAACAATAAACCAGGCAATGAAACCCCTGGTGCTGCCTGCAGGAGCTGTGCTGGGATGGGCAGGAGTCACTTCCCCCGTGGTGGGGGTTTGGAAATGGGATTTAAATCCCTTTGGTGGTGGGCAGAGCGGCAGGAAATTCCATGGTTTGGGCTGAAATCAGCGTGGCCAGACCCTGGAGTCTTCAGTGGTCAGGGAAGCTGCTGTGTTCTGATGGCTCCCCAATTATCTGGGGTTGGGTATTGCTCCCCGTTCAGCAGCACTTGGGAAGCTCAAGCAGCTCCTGACCAGGGAAATCCCGGGATTTTGGGGGGCTCTGGCAGCTGGGAGGCTGTGCTTGGGATGGATTCCCTGGAGCAGGGATGGAGGATGGACAGGAGCCAGGTGAGGGCTACCATTCCCTTGGGATGGATTCCCTGGAGCAGGGATGGATTCCCTGGAGCAGGGATGGATTCCCCTGGAGCAGGGATGGATTCTCCTGGAGCAGGGATGGATTCCCCGGGAGCAGGGATGGATTCCCCTGGAGCAGGGATGGATTCCCCTGGAGCAGGGATGGATTCCTTGGGAGCAGGGATGGATTCCCCTGGAGCAGGGATGGATTCCCCTGGGAGCAGGGATGGATTCTCTTGGAGCAGGGATGGATTCCCCTGGAGCAGGGATGGATTCCCCTGGAGCAGGGATGGATTCCCCTGGAGCAGGGATGGATTCCCCTGGAGCAGGGATGGATTCCCTGGAGCAGGGATGGATTCCCCTGGAGCAGGGATGGATTCCCCAGGAGCAGGGATGGATTCCCCAGGAGCAGGGATGGATTCTCCTGGAGCAGGGATGGATTCCCCTGGAGCAGGGATGGATTCCCTGGGAGGAGGGATGGATTCCCCTGGGAGCAGGGATGGATTCTCCTGGAGCAGGGATGGATTCTCCTGGAGCAGGGATGGATTCCCCGGGAGCAGGGATGGATTCCCTGGAGCAGGGATGGATTCCCCTGGAGCAGGGATGGATTCCCTGGGAGCAGGGATGGATTCCCCTGGGAGCAGGGATGGATTCCCCTGGGAGCAGGGATGGATTCCCCTGGGAGCAGGGATGGATTCCCCTGGGAGCAGGGATGGATTCCCCTGGAGCAGGGATGGATTCCCCTGGAGCAGGGATGGATTCCCTGGGAGCAGGGATGGATTCCCTGGATTCCCCTGGAGCAGGGATGGATTCCCCTGGAGCAGGGATGGATTCCCCTGGAGCAGGGATGGATTCCCCGGGAGCAGGGATGGATTCCCTGGGAGCAGGGATGGATTCCCCTGGAGCAGGGATGGATTCTCCTGGAGCAGGGATGGATTCCCTGGGAGCAGGGATGGATTCCCCTGGAGCAGGGATGGATTCCCTGGGAGCAGGGATGGATTCCCTGGAGCAGGGATGGATTCCCCTGGAGCAGGGATGGATTCCCTGGGAGCAGGGATGGATTCCCCTGGAGCAGGGATGGATTCCCTGGGAGCAGGGATGGATTCCCCTGGAGCAGGGATGGATTCCCCTGGAGCAGGGATGGATTCTCTGGAGCAGGGATGGAGAGGACACAGAGGGTGAGCAGGAGCCAGGTGAGGGCTACCATTCCCTTGGGATGGATTCCTGGGAGCAGGAATGGATTCCCGGGAGCAGGGATGGAGAGGACACACACAGGGTGAGCAGGAGCCAGGTGGGCGCTGCCCAGCTCACGGGATGGGGCTGCTCCAGCGCCTCCCACCCCGGAGTTCAGGGAAAACGGGACATCAGGAGGAGTTTCTCCATGGAAAAGCTCTCTCGAACACGGGCTGGGCAGCGCAGGGAGGTGTCCAGGGCAGGCCTGGACGTGTCCCTGAGCTCCGTGTGCTGCTGACAAGAGGCGGGGCCGGCTCGGGGAGGAGGGGTCGGGCTCTCCTGGGCGCTTTTTCCCCAGCCCTCCGTGTGAAAAGCTGCCAGGACAAAGCCCCGGGCCGATCTGCGGCTTGGCAGCCGCTCCCCCCGGCAGCCCCGAGCCCACAAACGGCCCTTTGGAGAGCCGGGGGAGAGGCAGAGGGGAATTGGGCATCATTAACCCGCTCCTGGGGCGGGCAGGGGGCCGCCGGAGCCCGGGCAGCTTCCCAATCCATAAACTGCCAGCCGGGGTATTCCCCGTGGGGAGGTTTAATGCCTGCCATAATCAGCCTTAGTCATTCATATTATTTTTTTTTTTTTTTTTTTTTTCCCCGAGCCTTTGCCTGGCGCAATAAAAAATATTTAGTTCCTTGGCGGCGGGCCAGGAGCGGGGCTGAATGGATCGATGCCTCTAAATGCCTGACATGATTCTCTGGGAGCTGCGAGGGTTTTTCAGCATGACTGCCTGGGAAGAAAGAGCTCCGTGTTAGCCAAAGCTGCTTAGCGGGGAGCGAGGGGAAGGAACACGAACCGCTCTGCTTCTTCCCTTTCAGCCCCGGGGGGAGGAGAGGCGGGCACGGCTCGGGGAGCCCGGGGGGCTGAGGGGAGGGAAGGGGCTGGGATGCAGGATCAGGGCCGGGCATCCTGCTGGTTGTGCTGCCAGCTTTGCTTCCAGTGTTTCCTGGGATTTCCAGCATCTCCCGGGCTTCTCTGGGTGAATGAATTCCCCCTGCCACCATTCCCGGTCGTGTGGGTTTTCCAGGATGTTTTGTGGATGTCCTTTGGGCTCCAGGATGGGGTGCAGCCATTCTTTGCTCCTCCTGGATGAGGCTCCTGGCTCTGTCAGAGGGAGAGCTCCTGAGCTCTGGAGTTTTCCTGGGAATTCCAGCATCTCCCAGGCTTTGCTGGGTGAATGAATTCCCCCTGCCACCATTCCCGGTCATGTGGGTTTTCCAGGATGTTCTGTGGATGTCCCTGGGCTCCAGGGCCATTCCTTTGCTGCTCCTGGATGAGGCTCCTGGCTCTGCCAGAGGGGGAGAGCTCCTGGGCTCTGGAGTTTTCCTGGGAATTCCAGCATCTCCCAGACTTTGCTGGGTGAATTCCCCCTGTGCTCTGCCGTTCCTGGCCATGTTGGTTTTCCAGGATGTTCTGTGGATGTCCTTTGGCTCCAGGATGGGGTGCAGCCATTCCTTTGCTCCTCCTGGATGAGGCTCCTGGCTCTGCCAGAGGGGGAGAGCTCCTGGGCTCTGGAGTTTTCCTGGGATTTCCAGCATCTCCCGGGCTTTGCTGGGTGAATGAATTCCCCCGCCACCATTCCCGGTCGTGTGGGTTTCCAGGATGTTTTGTGGATGTCCTTTGGCTCCAGGATGGGATGCAGCCATTCCTTTGCTGCTCCCAGCTCTGCCAGAGGGGGAGAACTCCTGGGCTCTGGAGTTTTCCTGGGAATTCCAGCATCTCCCGGGCTTTGCTGGGTGAATGAATTCCTCCTGCCACCATTCCCAGTCGTATGGGTTTTCCAGGATGTTTTGTGGATGTCCTTTGGGCTCCAGGATGGGGTGCAGCCATTCCTTTGCTGCTCCCAGCTCTGCCATAGGGAGAGAGCTCCTGAGCTCTGGAGCTTTCCTGGGAATTCCAGCATCTCCCGGGCTTTGCTGGGTGAATTCCCCCTGTGCCACAGGCTCTGCCCTTCCTGGTTATGTTGGGTTTCCAGGACATTTTGTGGATGTCCTTTGGCTCCAGGGCCATTCCTTTGCTCCTCCTGGATGAGGCTCCCGGGTCTGTCAGAGGGAGAGAGCTCCTGAGCTCTGGAGCTTTCCTGGGAATGCCAGCACCTCCTTGAATCAGGGACAGAATTCCCAAGGAGCAGAGCTGTGTCCCAGGCGTTCCTGCCCCTGTGGGTTTCCCCAGGTGTTTTTATAGACAGCAGCCTCCTCCTGCCTCCTCCTGCAGCAGAGGAGCTCCTGGGCAGCCTCACAAGGAGCTCAGGTGTCCATGGGCATCCTCACAAGGAGCTCAGGTGTCCATGGGCATCCTCACAGCATTCCCAGCCAGGCTGGGGTTGGATCCTGGGGCAGGGCCGTGCGTGTCCCCTTGGGAGCTGTGATGCCTCGGGAAGGCTGACCTGAAACAGGCTGGACAGAGCTGGAGAATAAAGTAGATATTTATTAAAGGAGATATTTATTAAAGGAGATATTTATTAAAGGAGATACTTATTAAAGAAGATATTTATTTAAAGGTTTCCCGGACCCACCCTGGGCATCACAGCCTGACCAAGGCTGCACCCAGGGTGGGTTGGGAATGGCCACACAAAATGGCTGCTGATCACGAGATTTTACATTTTTATCAGTTTTGGTCCATTTGCACATTGGGGTTTAATTGTGCAATTGCAGCTTCAGGTTGTGAGGTCCCATCCTTCCTCTTCCTCCCTTCAGTCCACCCTTGTTTGTGCTTTTTGGGGCTGAAAGTTGTCCTTGGTGTGCAGAAGGAAAGGATTTGTTTTGTGTCTGCTTGTTCTGTGAAGAGCTGACTGGCACTGAATGTGAGGCTCAGAACTGCATCCTTAGCTGTAGAATCTGAAACTGTGAAAGCTGAAATCTGATGGCTGGTGGAGTCCCCTTCCCCTGTGCTGCCCCTGCAAAGGCTCTGCTGTCCCCCCAGAACAATTCCGTGTCCCCCTCGGAGAGCCTGCGGGCCAGCGAGAAGCACCGCAGCTCCACCGACTACAGCCTGGACTCCAAGAAGAGGAAAGCGGAGGAGAAGGACAGCATGAGCCGATATGTGAGGGACAGGGACACCCTGGGGTGGCACCTGGGGGGGGGACAGGGCGGGATTTGGGTGCTGTTCTCCGGGTGTGACTGGGGCAGAGAGCCGCGGGATCGCTCAGGCTGGAAAAGGCCTTGGTGGGGCCCAGCTGTCACCCAGCACTGCCAAGGCCACTGTGATCCAGGTCCCCAAGTGCCACATCCACACCACTGACTGACTCCACCCCTGCCCTGGCTGCCTTTCCCATGGAAAAATTCCCCCTGCTCTCCACCCCGAGTGTCCTGCTGCTGTTGGGGGTGGTTTGGCTCCTCGGGGGGCTGATCCTCCCACCCCAGTTTCTGGAGCTCCCTGCGGGGCTGTGACACCTTCTGCCTTCCAGGACAGCGATGGTGACAAGAGCGATGACCTGGTGGTCGACGTCTCCAACGAGGTGAGGCCTGGCTGGGTTTGGGATGTGGGTTTGGGATTGGAGAAGCACTCCTTGGTCCCTTACCTCACTCCTCACCCCCCTTCCCATCCCTCTCACTGAACCCCTGTTTTAAGGCAGAACAAGGAGTTCTTGTATCCTGTTCCTCAGCCCCTTGTCCCATTCCCTGGCCCCGTATCCCGTTCCTTGGCCCCTTATCCCACTCCTTGGCCCCTTATCCCATTCCTCAGCCCCTTATCCCATTCCCCGTCCCCTTATCCCACTCCTCAGCCCCATATCCCGTTCCTTGGCCCCATATCCCATTTCTCAGCTCTGTATCCCGTTCCTTGGCCCCATATCCTGTTCCTCAGCCCCTTACCCCACTCCTCACCCCCCTTCCCATCCCTGTCACTAAACCCCCATTTTAAGGCAGGACAAGGAGTCCAACGCTGCCATTAAAGCCGAGATTGGGGTTTCTGCCCTGGGGGTGTGGGGCTGATCCCATCCCTGGGGATGGTTTGGGATGACACAGAGGAGCAGGAGCGTGTCCCAGCTGCTTCCTGCAGACCCCAAACCCTTGGCTGGTTCCCCTTCCTGCCGGGGGGCAAACACCAATCACTGAGCAGGGGGGGAAGCAGGGGCTGCCCGGGGGTCACGGGGGTGGGAGGGAAGCTCTTTCCACCTGGGGCATTCCAAGGCTTTTCCCACCCGGCAGGACCCCGCCACGCCCCGAGTGAGCCCGGCCCATTCCCCCCCGGAGAACGGCCTGGACAAAGCCCGCGGGCTGAAGAAGGGGGACGCTCCCAACAGCCCGGCCTCGGTGGCCTCCTCCAGCAGCACTCCCTCCTCCAAGACCAAGGACCTGGGCCACGTACGTCCCCTCCCTCCCACGGGGTCACCGGGGGGAGCTCTGTGTGTCCTGCCAGCTGGGGCTCACCCCGTGTTTCCCATCCCTTCTCCCTTCCAGAACGACAAATCCTCCACGCCCGGCCTCAAGTCCAACACTCCGACGCCCAGGAACGACGCTCCCACCCCGGGCACCAGCAGCACCCCGGGGCTGCGGCCCATGCCCGGCAAACCCGGCGGCATGGACCCCCTGGGTGGGTACTGGGGGTGGCACCCGCGGTGTCACCGCTGTCCCCAGCGTGGCTCCTGCCAGCAGGGAGCGGCAGCTTGGGGGTGGGATTGCGTTTATGGGGGGTGCAGTGGTGGAGGGAGCGGGGTTGGGATGAGGGGCGCAGCCTCAGGCTGTGCCAGGGGGAGCTGGGGTTGGCCATCAGGAGGAGTTTGTGCCTGTGGAGGGTGCTCAGGCCTTGGGATGGGCTGCCCGGGGAGACGGGGTGGAGATCCCGTCCCTGCAGGTGTCCAGGGAACACCTGGATGTGGCACTGGGTGCTCTGGGCTGGGGACAAGGGGCTGTTGGGCCGGGGGTTGGACTCCACGGTGTTGGGTTTTTCCGTGGCCGTGCTGTGCTCTGCTGCTCTCCCTGCCCGTGTCCCCAGCCCTGCCCATGTCCCCAGCCCCTCCGGCGTCCCCAGCCCCTCCGGTGTCCTCAGCCCCTCCTGTGTCCCCATCCCTGCCCATGTTCCCTGCCTGTGTCCCCAGCCCTGCTGGTGTCCCAGCCATTCTGTGTCTCAGCCCTGCTCCTGACCCCAGCCATTCCATGTCCCCTGCCCACATCCCCATCCCCGCTCATGTCCCATCCCTGCCGGTGTCCCCATCCCCTCCTGTGTCCCCAGCCATTCTGTGTCCCCAGCCCCGCCCATGTTCCCTGCCCATGTTCCAGTACTGCCCCAGCCCTGCCCGTGTCCCCATCCTTGCCCATGTCCCCAGCCTTTCCATGTCCCATCCCCGCCCGTATCCTAAGCCCTGACAGTGTCCCCTTGATGTCCCCGTCCCGCCCGTGTCCCCTCCCCACCCATTTCCCCATCCCCACCCATTTCCCCATCCCCGCCGCTGTCCCCATCCCTGCTCGTGTCCCCATCCCTGCCCGTGTCCCCTCCTCGCCCGTGTTCCTTCCCCATCCATGTCCCCATCCCTGCCCGTGTCCCCTCCTTGCCCGTGTTCCTTCCCCATCCATGTCCCCATCCCTGCCCGTGTCCCCATCCCTGCCCTGTCCCCTCCCTGACACTGTCCCTCCCGCAGCCTCAGCCCTGCGGACGCCCATCTCCATCGTGGGCTCCTACACTGTCCCCCTCCCTGCCCGTGTCCCCATCCCCACCCTGTCCCCCTCCCCACCCTGTCCCCTCCCCACCCTGTCCCCTCCCCACCATGTCCCCTCCCTGACACTGTCCCCTCCCGCAGCCTCAGCCCTGCGGACGCCCATCTCCATCGCGGGCTCCTACGCGGCGCCCTTTGCCATGATGGGGCACCACGAGATGAACGGCTCCCTGAGCAGCCCGGGCGCCTACGCGGGGCTGCACAACCTCCCCCCCGCAGATGAGCGCCGCCGCCGCCGCCGCCGCCGCCTACGGCCGGTCGCCAATGGTGAGCTTTGGAGCTGTACGTAGCACTTTTAGCTCCTTTCTCCTGGGGGGCTGCCGGGGGGAGTGGGGGGCCGGGGAGACTTGCCCCTGAGGCCGGCCGGGGGTTCGGGTTGAAGGGGTGTGGGGGTGCTTCCTGCTGGGGTGATGCGCGTGTGATGCTGGGTTGGGGGTTCTCCTTCCCGTTCCTCAGCCCCTTGTCCTGCTCCTCAGACCCTTATCCTGTTCCTTGGCCCCTGGTCCCGTTCCCCAGCCCCTTATCCCACTCCTCAGCCCCTTATCCCGTTCCTCAGCCCTGTATCCCATTCCTCGGCCCCTTGTCCCATTCCTCAGCCCCTTATCCTGTTCCTCAGCCCCATATCCTATTCCTCAGCCCTTTGTCCCACTCCTCGGCCCCGTATCCCGTTCCTTGGCCCCTTATCCCACTCCTTGGCCCCTTATCCCATTCCTCAGCCCCTTGTCCCATTCCCCGTCCCCTTATCCCACTCCTCAGCCCCATATCCCGTTCCTTGGCCCCATATCCCATTTCTCAGCTCTGTATCCCGTTCCTTGGCCCCTTACCCCACTCCTCACCTCTTTTCCCCTCCCTCTCACTAAACCCCCGTTTTAAGGCAGGACAAGGAGTCAAACGCTGCCATTAAAGCCCAGATTGAGGTTTCTGCCCCAGGGGTGTGGGGCTGATCCCATCCCTGGGGGCTTGGGATGACACAGGGGAGCAGGAGCGTGTCCCACCTGCTTCCTGCAGACCCCAAACCCTTGGCTGGTTCCCCTTCCTGCCGCAATCCCTGAGCAGGGGGGGAAGCAGGGGCTGCCCGGGGGGTCACAGGGGTGGGAGGCTCCATGGTGTTCCCGGCCCTGTCCGGCCTCACCCGTGTCCACCCTTCTCTGGCAGGTGGGGTTTGACCCACACCCCCCCATGAGAGCCCCGGGGCTGCCCTCCAGCCTGGCCTCCATCCCCGGAGGGAAACCGTGAGTCTGCTCGGGGTTTTGTGGGGTTGGAGGGGAGGAGTGGCCGGGAGGGAGCGATGCCTTGGGAGGGCTGAGCTGGAACAGAGACTGGACAGAGCCAGAGAATAAAGCAGGGGTTTATTGAAAGGCCTCAGGATCCACCTTGGGCAGGACAGGACCTGGCCAGGGCTACATCCATTTGACAGGGCGAGACCCTCCGACCTTTATTCTGTGTGACTCCAGTTCTGTGGTATTTACACCCAGACCACGGATTGGAGAATGAGACTGCCACCTCTCCAATCACACTGGTCAAACCTTTATTCTGTTTGACTCCAATTCTGTGGTATTTACACCCAGACCATGGAGAGTGAGATTGCCACCTCTCCAATCACATTGGTCAAACTAAAAGCCCATCAACTGCTCCCTCCTCAGAAGAGGAGCAAAAAACCCACTCCTATTTACCATAAACATCATTTCTATCTATAACACCCACACGAGAAAGAATTCACCACCTGTAAAACCATCAGGAGGCTGAAAAAAGTATTGTGTCCAGTTTTGGGCCCCTCAGTTTAGGAAGGACATTGAGATGCTTGAGCGTGTCCAGAGGAGGGCAACAAGGCTGGAACACAAACCCTGTGAGGAACGACTGAGGGAGCTGGGGGTGTTCAGCCTGGAGAAAAGGAGACTCAGAGGTGATCTTATCACTCCCCTACAACTTCTGAGGGGTGGTTGTAGTCAGCTGGGGATTGGTCTCTTTCTCCAGGCAACAACTGACAGAACAAGAGGACACAGTCTTAAGCTGCGTCAAGGGAAATATGGGTTGGATATTAGGAAAAAGTTTTTCACAGAAAGAGTGATAAAGTATTGGAATGGCCTGCCTGGGGAGGTGCTGGAGTCACCACCCCTGGATGTGTTTAAGAAGAGACTGGTTGTGGCACTGGGTGCCGTGGTCTGGTTGAGGTGTTAGAGCTGGGTTGGACTCGATGATCTTGAAGGTCTCTTCCAACCTGGAGATTCTGTGATTCTGTGATTTTCTGAAGTCAAAACATGGCGGGCACAAACCGTGGCTACAGGGGGGAGTGTCACTGTAGAGCACGATATCAGGACACAGACTCGTCAGAAGGCTGGAGATTCAAATTTGGCTTTATTATCAAAACCTGCCTTTTGTGCTTTTTCACAACGAGCCCACCTAAGAGGTGGGAGCCTTGGGCCCACTGGTCACACCAAGGGGCCATCAAACAAATTCCCTCCTCTGGGAAATAATGTAGAAAAACAAGATAGTTTACAATAACATGCCCTTGTTTACAACAAGAGTCCCTTGGGAAGGAATTTTCCTAAATCAAAACATGGCAGGCACAAACTGTGGCTACAGGGGGGATGGACACGAGGTGCCAGCCGGGCTGTCCCTGCCCGGGAGCTGACCCCTTTGCCATCCCCGTTTGGGCAGGGCGTACTCGTTCCACGTCAGCGCCGACGGGCAGATGCAGCCGGTGCCGTTCCCGCACGACGCGCTGGCGGGGCCCGGCATCCCGCGGCACGCGCGGCAGATCAACACGCTGAGCCACGGCGAGGTGGTGTGCGCCGTCACCATCAGCAACCCCACCCGCCACGTCTACACCGGCGGCAAGGGCTGCGTCAAGATCTGGGACATCAGCCAGCCCGGCAGCAAGAGCCCCATCTCCCAGCTGGACTGCCTGGTGAGGGAGGGAGGGAGGGAGGGTGGGTGGCTGCTGCTGCTGCTGCTGCTGCTGCTGCTGCTGCTGCTGCTGCTGCTGCTGCTGCTGGCCCCGGGGATGTGTGCCCTGTGTGTCACCTCCTCCCCGCTGATGTCACCGTCTCCTCCCCGCGTCGCCCTCGGTGTTTCCTCTTTGCCCCGCTCCCGTTCCTCTTCCCCCGTAACGTCCTGGTGCTCTCTCCCATTACCAGCTCTTTGCCTTCCACTTCTTTTTCTTCTTCCCGTTACCTCTCTTTTTGCCCCTTTAAATTTCCCTTTTCCTCTTCTCCTCTTAAATTTCCCTTTTTCTCTTCTCCATGTTAATGTCCCTTTTCCTTGTTTCTCACCCTGTTGCCATCTTCTCCCCATCATGGTCCCTTTTCCTCTTTCCCCATCAACATTCCTTTTCTCTTGCCCTATCAATGTCCCTTTTCCTCTTTTTCCCCATCATGGTCCCTTTTCCTCTTGCATCATCAATGTTCCTTCTTCTCTCCTCCTTTCCTCTTCTTGTTTCCTCTTTTCTTCTTTTCCTCTTTTCCCCATCATGGTCCCTTTTCCTCCTTCCCTCATCAACATCCCTGTTCTTCTCCCCATCCTCCCTTTTCCTCTTGCCTCATCAACGTTCCTTTTCCTCTTTACCCCATCAATGTTCCTTTTCCTGTTTTCCTCTTTACCCCGTCAACATCCCTTTTCCTCTTCCCCACCCCCTTTCCCTCTTCCCTCTCCACATCCCTTTCCCCCCTCCATGAACACCCCTTTCCCTCCACCCCCTTTCCCTTCCACCCCCACCTCCCTCCCTCCCCGGCTGTGTCCCCTGACGGTCCCGTGTGTCCCCAGAACAGGGATAACTACATCCGCTCCTGCAAGCTGCTGCCGGACGGCCGCACGCTGATCGTGGGGGGCGAGGCCAGCACGCTGACCATCTGGGACCTGGCCTCGCCCACGCCGCGCATCAAGGCCGAGCTGACCTCGTCGGCGCCGGCGTGCTACGCGCTGGCCATCAGCCCCGACGCCAAGGTGTGCTTCTCGTGCTGCAGCGACGGCAACATCGCCGTCTGGGACCTGCACAACCAGACCCTGGTCAGGTGAGCACCCGCCCGGGGTCGCTGGGGTGGGAAGGACCTTGAAGGTTGGTTTTTACCCCGTCATGTTCCTTCTCATCTTCTCCTGGCAGTGCTCCTCTTCCCCCACAACATCTCTTTGCCTGTTCCCTTTGTCAGTGTCCCTTTGGCTCTTCCCTTTGTCAGCGTCCCTTTTCCTCTTCCTTCCATCATTATCCCTTTTCCTCTTCTTTTGTCAATGTCCCTTTTCCTTTTGTCAACATCCCTTTTCCTCTTCTTCTGTCAATGTCCCTTTTCCTCTTCCATTCATCAATGTCCCTTTTCCTCTTATTTTGTCAACATCCCTTTTCCTCTTTTGTCAATGCCCCTTTTCCTTTTGTCAACATCCCTTTTCCTCTTCTTCTGTCAGTGTCCCTTTTCCCCTTCTTTCTGTCAATGTCCCTTCTCCTCTTCCTTCCATCGGTGTCCCTCTTCCTTTTCTCAATGTCCCTTTTCCTCTTCCTATTGTCAATGTCCCTTTTCCTTTTTTCAACATCCCTTTTCCTCTTCCTTCCATCAACTTCTCTTTTCCCACCCCATTGCCGTATCTTTCCACTTTTCCCCCTCATCCTGGTCCCTTTCTTTTTCTCCCCGTCGTGGTCCCTTCCCTCTTCTCCTTGGGTGGAAACACCTCCCGCTATCCCAGGTTGCTCCAAGGCCTGTCCAGCCTGGCCTTAAACATTCCAGGGACGGAGAGCCCACCATGCTCTCTGGGCTGGTGCCAGGAGCCCCGCTCTGGGTGATGCTGCTCCACCTCCTGGGGCTCATCCCTAACCCACCCCTCGGCCAGACTGGTGCTCCTGGGCACAGCTCCAGGACGGATTGCCAGGAACGTTTGGTGTGGAGGAGCTGCCCCAGCGCAGCTCCACGCTTTTCCCGGCGCTCCCCTGGCAGAATTCCATCCTTTTTTCCCTGCTCCCAAGGCAATTCCAAGGCCACACGGACGGGGCCAGCTGCATAGACATCTCCCACGACGGTACGAAGCTGTGGACGGGGGGCCTGGACAACACGGTGCGATCCTGGGACCTGCGGGAAGGGCGGCAGCTGCAGCAGCACGACTTCACCTCCCAGGTATGGGTCTGGGAACGGGGATTCACCTCCCAGGTACAGCCCTGGGAACAGGGATTCACCTCCCAGGTATGGGTCTGGGAACGGGGATTCATCTCCCAGGTATGGGTCTGGGAACGGGGATTCATCTCCCAGGTATGGGTCTGGGAACGAGGATCTGCCTCTCCAAACCTGCTGCACCCACCTGGGGCTGGCCAGCTCATCCCAAGGCCATCCAAACGCATGGATCTGCCTCTCCAAACCCGCTGCACCCACCTGGGGCTGCCCAGCAGCTCCAGCAGTGCCACAAATCCTGGAACAGCTGGGTTGGGAGGCACCTTGAGGATCTCACATCCCAGAGCAAAGTAAAATCCACAGATTTCCCTTTCCAAACCTGCTCTATCCATCTGGGGCTGGTCAGCAACTCTAGGATTGCCACAAATCCCAGAATGGTTGAATTGGGAGGCACCTCGAGGATCTCTCATCCCAGAGCCAATCCAAACCCACGGATCTGCCTCTCCAAACCCGCACCACCCACCTGGGGCTGGCCAGCTCATCCCAAGGCCATCCAAACCTGTGGATCTGCCTCTC
Source organism: Phylloscopus whistleri (assembly GCA_017589585.1). NCBI lineage: Eukaryota > Metazoa > Chordata > Aves > Passeriformes > Phylloscopidae > Phylloscopus > Phylloscopus whistleri. The sequence continues at coordinate 192,502 of JADMLD010000258.1, read as the reverse complement.
CAAACCTGCTCCATCCACCTGGGGCTGCCCAGCAGCTCCAGCAGTGCCACAAATCCCAGAACGGCTGGGTTGGGAGGCACCTGGGGGCTCTCTGGCTGGGAATTCCCGCTGATCCCGGCCCGTGTCCCCCTCCCCGCAGATCTTCTCCCTGGGGTACTGCCCGACGGGCGAGTGGCTGGCGGTGGGCATGGAGAGCAGCAACGTGGAGGTGCTGCACCACACCAAGCCCGACAAGTACCAGCTGCACCTGCACGAGAGCTGCGTCCTCTCCCTCAAATTCGCCTACTGCGGTGAGCCGGGGCAGGGGTGGGATCGTGGGGTGGGATGGGTTGGATTCAGTTGGGATGGGATGGGTTCAGTTGAGTTGAGTTGGGTTGGGTTCAGTTGGGATGGGTTCAGTTGGGTTCAGTTGGGATGGGTTGGGTTCAGTTGGGTTGGGTTGGGTTCAGTTGGGATGGGTTGGGTTAGGTTCAGTTGGGATGGGATGGGTTGGGTTGGGTTAGGTTCAGTTAGGTTGGGTTGGGTTCAGTTGGGATGGGTTGGATTGGGTTCAGTTGGGTTGGGAGAGACTTTCAAGCTGGTCTCTGACCCCTCCACCCCGGGGCCCCTGGCTCATGGATGGGGACGGTGGAATCGTGGAATATTTGCGGTTGGAAGGAACCTTAAACTGGGACACCTCCCGCTATCCCAGGGTGCTCCAAGCCCCGTCCAGCCCGGCCATGGACAGCAACAGGGGTGGAAAACAGGGATGGGAGACAGGGATGTCCATGAACTGCAGGAAGGGATGGTGCTCAGAGCAGTGATGGAGGGGCTGAGCACGGATGTTTCCAGCAGGATCCATCTCATGGATGCTGCACTTTGGGGTTTATCCCCATAACCCCATCCTGGCTGTGATGGGGTTATTCCCATAATCCCATCCTGGCTGTAGTGAGGTTTTAATCCCCATAACCCCAAGCTGGTTTTGGCTGTGGTTATTCCCATAAAACCATCCCAGCTGTACTGGGGTTTATCCCCATAACCCCACCCTGGTTTTGGCAGGGTTTATTCCCATAACCCCATCCCAGCTGTGGCTGTGGTTATTCCCATAACCCTATCCCAGCTGTGCTGGGGTTATCCCCGTAACCCCACCCTGGTTTTGGCAGGGTTTATCCCCATAACCCCATCCTGGTTTTGGCAGGGTTTATTCCCATAACCCCATCCTGGTTTTGGCAGGGTTTATCCCCATAACCCCATCCTGGTTTTGGCAGGGTTTATCCCCATAACCCCACCCTGGTTTTGGCAGGGTTTATCCCCATAACCCCACCCTGGTTTTGGCAGGGTTTATCCCCATAACCCCATCCTGGTTTTGGCAGGGTTTATCCCCATAACCCCATCCTGGTTTTGGCAGGGTTTATCCCCATAACCCCATTCTGGCTGTGGCTGTGGTTATTCCCATAACCCTATCCCAGCTGTGCTGGGGTTATCCCCGTAACCCCATCCTGGCTCTGGTGGGGTTATTCCCATAACCCCATCCTGGTTTTGGCAGGGTTTATCCCCATAACCCCACCCTGGTTTTGGCAGGGTTTATCCCCATAACCCCACCCTGGTTTAGGCAGGGTTTATCCCCATAACCCCATCTCAGCTGTGGCTGCAAACAGCAGCAGGGGAGGTGGGAAGAAGCTGCCCTTGGATTGTCCCAGCAGAGCAGGGCCGGGCAGGACTCCCCAGGGAACCTCCAGGTTTTCCCATTTCCCCCAAATCTGATCCCAAACTCCCGGTGCAGGGAAGTGGTTTGTGAGCACTGGGAAGGACAACCTGCTCAACGCCTGGAGGACGCCCTACGGAGCCAGCATCTTCCAGGTGGGAGAGCCTGGGAGGGGCACGGGGTGGGGGCTGCTCCCAGATCCCTGTTCTGGATTATCCTGGAGAGGGGAGATCCTTTGGGATGGCCGGATCGATGTCAGGGTGTGGGATGTGGCCCCGGCACGGGTGCTGCTGGGAGATCCTGGAACCCCAACCTGACGGGTTCTCTCTCAACCTGATGGGGTTTCTCCCCAAACCTGGTGGAATCTCTCCCCAAACCTGATGGGTTTTCTCCCCAAACCTGATGGAATTTCTCCCCGAACCTCATGAAATTTCTCCCCGAACCTCATGAAATTTCTCCCAACCCATTGGGTTCTCTCCCAGCCCGGTGGAATTTCTCCCCAAACCCAATGTGATTTCTCCCCGAACCTGATGGAATTTCTCCCCAAACCTGATGGGGTTTCTCCCCAAAGCCAATGGAATTCCTCCCAAACCCAATGGGATCTCTCCCCAAACCCAATGGGATCTCTCCCCAAACCCAGTGTGATTTCTCCTCAAACCCAATGGAATTTCTCCCCAAACCCGATGGAATTTCTCCCCAAACCCAGTGGGATCTCTCCCCAAACCCAATGGGATTCTCCCAAACCTGATGGGGTTTCTCCCCAAACCCAGTGGGATCTCTCCCCAAACCCAATGGGATCTCTCCCCAAACCCGATGGAATTTCTCCCCAAACCTGATGGGATTTCTCCCAAACCCGATGAGATCTCTCCCCAAACCCAATGGAATCTCTCCCAAACCCAATGGAATTCCTCCCAAACCTGACAGGGTTTCTCCCCAAACCCAGTGGGATCTCTCCCCAAACCCAGTGGGATCTCTCCCCAAACCCAATGGAATCTCTCCCCAAATCTGATGGGATCTCTCCCCAAACCCAGTGTGATTTCTCCCCAAACCCAATGGGATCTCTCCCCAAACCTGACAGGGTTTCTCCCCAAACCCAGTGGGATCTCTCCCCAAACCCAGTGGGATCTCTCCCCAAACCCAATGGGATTTCTCCCCAAACCCAGTGGGATCTCTCCCCAAACCCGATGGAATCTCTCCCCAAACCTGATGGAATTTCTCCCCAAACCCAATGGAATTTCTCCCCAAACCCAATGGGATCTCTCCCCAAACCCAGTGGGATCTCTCCCCAAACCTGAGGGGATCTCTCCCCAAACCCAGTGTGATTTCTCCCCAAACCTGACGGGATTTCTCCCCTCCCGCTCTCCCAGTCCAAGGAATCCTCGTCGGTGCTGAGCTGCGACATCTCGGCGGATGACAAGTACATCGTCACGGGCTCTGGGGACAAGAAGGCCACGGTCTACGAGGTCATCTACTGATCCTGGAGTTCCATCCTCGGGGAGGCTCCAGGAACCTGCCCAGGGGGGCCCTGGCCCGGCCCAGCTCCGCCACGCTCGGATTTATTTGGAGATCTGCAACTCTGGCACACACACACACACACACACACACCTGGAGAAGCCCTAAAAACGGATTTTTATTTGGTTTTTAAGGTTTCGGGGTTTCTTTCGAGAATTTTTTTTCTTTGGTTTTTCCGGTTCTTTCCGTCTGGCTTTGGTGGCACTATAAAGGACTCCTGGTTTTTTTTTTTATTATTGGGACTTTTTTTTTTTTTTGTTGGTTTTTTGTTTTTTTTTTTTTTTTTGGATGCATCCCGCATAAGACTTGTGAAAAATGTAAATACTGGACTAGGAAATAGCTTGGGAAGGGGGGGACCCTCCCAGTACACTTAGTTGTGTATTTTTGTCTGCTGTAATTGTATTCCACTGATGGTTTTTGGTGGTGGCAATTTTATTCTGGGGGTTGGTTTTTTTTTTTTTTTTTTTTTTGTTGGTTTTAAATTTTTTTTTTTTTTTTGGATTTATTTTTTTCCCTCTTCTTCCGGAATTGTCTGTGGGGACTTTTTTTTTTTATTTTTATTATTTTTTGGCCATCCAGGCTGAGCAGAGATGTTCCACTGGTGAAAAGTTGTTTTCCTCCTGTCGTGCGTGGTGTGTTAGTGATGGTGGGGAATCGCTGGGATCCTCAGCTACTGACGGGACATCGACACAAAATCACCTTGGGGTTCGTGGGTTTGGTTTTTATTTTTTTTTTTTTTATATGGATGGATTTATGGATTTATCCCTTTTTTTTTTTTTTTTTAATTTTTATTGGGTTTTTTGTTGTTGTTTTTTTTTTTGTTTTTTTTCTCTCCCCCGTGCTTGGATGTTTGAAGAAAAGGGGAAGCCCACGCAAGCCCTTCTTGGTCTCTTCGGACAGAAGCAAAATGAGGAGTGATTTCAAAGAAAGCTTAGAAAAATTCAGCTCAGGGAGCCACGAAAGATAATAGCAAACTTATGTGTTTTGTATTCAAAATGAAAAAGTAAAAAAAAAAAAAAAAAAAAAAAAAAAAAAGAATTAGAATCGATAACCTTGGAAAAAAAGAAAAAAAAAGACAAAAAAAATACAGTTTTTTTTTTTTTAAAGCAAAAAAACAAAAAAAAGTTTACTAACAAGTAGGGTTTGTGTGTGGTTGGGGGCGGGGGCTGCTTGTGGTCCTTGTGGGCTTTATGGTCTTGTGTCTTCTGGTTTTATGGAGCAACTCCCTCCCCCCACAGGCCTTTTTGTACTAAAGGGTCCCAAAAAGGACAAAAAAAAAGAAAAAAAAAGACAAAAAAAAAGAGACAAAAACACCCACCCCCCTCCGAAGACCTAACGGGAAAATAAAAGTATTTGTGTAGCAGGAGTGCTCACCTGTGTCGTGGCACAGGGCAGAGGGGTGGGTGCAGCCCTGCTAGGGATTGTTTGGGGAAGAGTTGGATCTGGTCCAAAAGGAGAAAAAAAGGAAAAATAAAAAAAAAACGTTTAGGGGTGAGGGGAGAACGGTTTGGAGAGGGGGGGAGAGGGAGAGGAGGATGGGGAGGTGGGAGCTGGAATGGCAGCGCTCCCGGGAGCCTCCATCCCATCCCACAAAGGGATCCAGATCCATCCTTCTGGGGGATCCAGATCCCATCCCTCCAAGGGATCCAGATCCATCATGCTGAGGGATCCAGATCATCCCATTCCTCTGGGGATCCAGATCCATCCTTCTGGGGGATCCAGATCCCATCCCTCCAAGGGATCCAGATCATCCCATCCCTCCAGGGGATCCAGATCCATCCATCCAAGGGTAACAGATCCCATCCCTCCGAGGGATCCATCCCATCCCGTCCCTCTGAGAGATCCAGGTCCATCCCATCCTTCTAAGGGATGCAGGTCTGTCCCATATCTCCAAGGGATCCAGGTCGATCCATCCCTCACAGGGATCCATCCCTCCAAGGGATCCAGATCCATCCCTCTGAGGGATCCATCCATGTCTCCAAGGGATGCAGGTCTGTCCCATCCCTCTGAGGGATCCAGATCCATCCCTCTGAGGGATCCATCCATATCTCCAAGGGATGCAGGTCTGTCCCATCTCTGAGGGATCCAGATCATCCTATCTCTCTGAGGGATCCATCCCATCCCTCTGAGGGATCCAGATCCATCCCTCTGAGGGATCCATCCATATCTCCAAGGGATCCAGGTCGATCCATCCCTCTGAGGGCTCCAGGTCCATCCCATCCGTCCCTTCCCTCTGGCTGCTCCTGGAGGGGCTGGGGCAGGGCGCAGCTCTCCCGGGAGCTCCTGGTGTTCCCGTGGCAGTGAGAGGGCTCTGAGCTGAACCCAGGGGGTGTTCCAGGAACGTTCCAGGAACGTTCCAGGCCCGGGGTGGCTCCCGGGGAGGACGGGATCCGTGTTAGGGCACTGACCATCCGAGGCAGGAGGGAGGGAGGAAGTTCTCTGAAGCTGCTTTTAGGGAAAGGCGTTTTTTAGGGAAAAGCAGAGCCTTGCAGGGGTCCAGGCCTGTCCCTGGGGGTGTTTTGGGGTCGGATTTTGGGGTCTGTGGAGGCAGCTCTGCCCCTTCCTGCCTCCTGGGCACAGCATCCCCAGCTCCGTGGCCGTGGGGCTGTGCTGGGAAGGGCTGGGGGGCTCTGCCCTGTCCCCAGGGCCCCCCCAGCTGGTGTCCCCCAGGCTCCCAGGGCTCTGCAGCCCAGTTCCCTCCCCGAAATGCCAGGGCTGAACTGCAGGAATTGCGTGGCCCGGAGCTGCCGGAGCCCTGCCCGAGCCAGGCTCTGGACTTCACACCAAAGTATGTAGCAGAATCTGTACAGCTGTTAATAACTACCACTGGTTTTTGGGGTTTGTTTGGTTTTTTTTTTGTTTTTTTTTTGTAAAAAAGGGCCAAAAAGAGAAAAAAAAAATTAAAAAAAAAAGAAAAAAAGAAATAAAAAGTCAATGTACTGAAGCTCAAGCGCGAGCCAAGTGTCTCTAAACCCTCTGATCCAGGGAGGCTCACGGAGGTGGGGGGAGAGGCAGGAGCAGGGGAGGGACCCCGGAGCTGGGGGGTGGTGCTGGGGGTGGGATGGAGCCCGGGACTGACGGGAGGAGCTCCCAGCCCTCGGCATCTCCTCCCTCCCAGGGCTGGGCGCTGCTCCCGGGCCATCCCCAACCCCGTTTTTTGGGGTGGCGTTGCCCGTTTTTTGTTTGGGATTTCTTGTGGGCGTGGGGTTCCTGCCCGGAAGGGCTCCTGTGGAGGCTCTGGGGGTTTGGGGCTGCAGCACCCAAAGTGCTTTTCCTGGGCTGGGGCTGTGTCCCTGAAGGGGCACGGGGACAGGGGTGGGGGTGGCAGAGCCGTGCTGGGCCATGGACGTGTTCCATGTCCTGTGTCCCATGTTCTGTGTCCATGTTCTGTGTCCCATGTCATGTCCTATGTCCCATCCCATGCCCTGTGTCCATCCCATGTTCTGTGTCCCACGTTGTGTCCCACATTCTGTGTCCATGTTCTGTGTCCCACGTCCTGTGTCCCACGTCCTGTGTCCATGTTCTGTGTCCCATGTTGTGTCCCATGTTCTGTGTCCCATCCAATGCCCTGTGTCCCATCATGTCCCATGCCCTGTGTCCCACACCATGTTCTGTGTCCCACATTCTGTGTCCCACGTTCTGTGTCCCAAGCCCTGTGTCCCACCCCATGTCCCGCTGTGTCCCCGGGCCAGGCCGAGCACAGGGACAGAGCAGAGCAGATCCAGCTGTGCCCCGGGCACACCCAGGCACTGCCCTCCGGAGAACCTGGGATAATGGGATCCTCCTCCCCGGTCCTTCCCAACCCTTTTCCAGCCCATTCCCATCCCTTCCCATCCTTTTCCATTGCTTCCCATCCCTTCCAACCCTTTCCAACCCTCTCCAATCCCTTCCCATCCCTTCCTAGCCCTTTCCAATCCCTTCCAAATCTTTCCCATCCTTTCCCATCCCTTCCATCCCTTTCCACCCTTTCCCAGCCCTTCCAAAACTTTCCCAACCCTTCCAACTCTTTCCCATTGCTTCCCATCCCTTTCCCATCCTTTCCAACCCTTTCCCATCCCTTCCAATCCTTCCCAACCTTTCCCATCCCTTCCTAACCCTTTCCAATTCCTTCCAAATCTTTCCAACCCTTTCCCAGCCGTTCCAGTCCTTTCCCATCCCGTTCCCATCCCGTTCCCATCCCGTTCCCATCCCGTTCCCATCCCTTTCCATCCCTTTTCCATCCCTTCCATCCCTTCCATCCCTTTCCCAGCCCTTCCATCCCTTTCCCATCCTTTCCAATCCTTCCCAACCCTTCCCATCCCTTCCT